>CM055831.1:31518244-31553128 GCA_029582265.1 Zoroaster sp. YZ-2022
AAAGACACCATGAAATTGCTGTGAAATCATGGTGAACTATTACTTCACGGCAAAACGGAATTTCAGGGCATAATTTCAGGGTAAAGTTATTCATAGTGAAATAACACCAATGGTGTCAACTTTATTCTTCCACTGTGTTTATATTGGGCTAACTGACCAATATGCCCCAAAAGTCTCCGTTTTCTGGTCATAGGTCGACTTCAAAATGGTGTATTGACTTGTTTTTCCTTTTCCTTTTTTGGTAATCTTTTTTTTGCCACAAATATGTAATACTTGTATACGCGGTAACCAAATTTCCCATACAAGTATGGTGGCTAAGAGAAGCCTCACAAAATGTGCATACCCCAATCTGAAAAAGTGATTTAAAACATAGCACGGCAGAATTCCAATCAATCCAGCAATTTTTGCTGCAATTGGACATCGTTTCATAGCAAAAAAATAATAATAATTAAAAATGGAGATTGTTTGCCCTGATAGGCCAATAATGACCTCTAAATGAACGAGGGTCTATTCACTGGCAAGACTAGTGCTTCACGGCTGTCTCGTTAACATGAGTTGTGCAAAATTTAGTTCCAACAAGACTATAGTGCTTCTCTGTGTAAGCTTTACTTTGAATCAAGGTACATGTTAAACAACCAACCTGAATAAGTTTTCAGCTCAATGTGTTTAAAAGTATACAAGTCATGAAAAGTAAATGTGCATATTTTGTTGAGTTTTCTGAATTCTCTGAAATGAAAGCACATTAACCCTCCTACTATTGATGCACTTTAGTGGAAAGTTGTTGTTGAGGTCAAAACCAGTCAACTGCCCGTTTTTGACTGTTGACCCAAATGTGCACACAGGGGCACTTTTGACTGGTTTTTACTGTCATTTTGACCACCCTGAACAATACAATACAATGCTTTTTACCAGTCAAAAACAGTCAACTTATTTTGACCTGTAAGGTTCTACAGTGTTTGACTTTTATTAAAGTGCACTAGATATACCTTGGGAAGTATTTCAACATTTTGACTGATTTTGACCCTTGTCGTAGTAGGAGGGTTAAAAAGAATATTTTGTTTCCAGGATAACTGTTATTTTTTACCAACTACACATCAAGTTTAGCTTTCAAATAATTATCCCCACCAGTAGGCAATGGAAAGTTGTCATATTTTGTTTTCAGGATGACTGTTACCTTTTACCAACTACACATCAAGTTTAGCTTTCAAATAATTATCCCCACCAGTAGGCAATGGAAAGTTGTCATATTTTCAAAATGATGTTTTCCTTTAAAGCTAAGGTATAGGATTGGTAATTACAAAATTACCAAATGTTCAAATTCTAATGTAAAACTTACTTTGTGTAAAGCTGATGGTATGAATCTCCCCTAGAAATTATTTTATCTGCTGTAATAACTTAGAAAAGTGAAATAATTTCCAATTTGAATTTAGGAAAGACTACTCTTTCCTAAATTCCACATAATGCATTTAACAATTTTCGCGTTTTTGCTTAAACTTTCATAGGATGGTTTTTAATGTATGTGTCAATATCTTGATTCAAAGAGAGTAAGCATACTCATAGAAGCAGTTTTGCCAACATTACCAATGTTGTACCTTCCCTTCAAAGAATATCTTGAGTCATAGAGAGTAAGCATGCTCATAGAAGCAGTTTTGCCAACATTACCAATGTTGTACCTTCCCTTCAATGTATATCTTGATTCATAGAGAGTAAGCATGCTCATAGAAGCAGTTTTGCCAACATTACCAATGGTGTATATACCTTCCCTTACAATCTCATCTGGATGGTTCACTCCCTCCCCCAGCAAGCCAAGACCTGAGTTTTGTCATACCTAATATTAAACTTCTAAAAGCATTATGTACCAAACTTTTATTTTGATCTTATTGTCTACATTTGTCTGTCTTCACTTTTTAACTCCCTGGAACAATTTTCCTTATAATTCAAAAATCCATATTGAGCTGTACTACCAGCACTGGCATTATTTTCATTATTTTAAATTAATTTTTTTTATTTTATTTTTTTTATTTATTAATTTTTGTTTGGGGGGGCATGGAAGCCAATGTGCTAGCAGCAATAAAAATGAAACACCTTCAAAATCGCTGGACGAGAGTATATGTGAGAAAATATTTAGGTGGGGCTCAGTGCGGCAATATTTTTGAGGGTGGGGTAGGCATTTCAAACCACCTCTGCAAAAAAAAAAAAAATAAATAAATACAAGCCTGCTTTGATGGCTTGAATTGGCGGTTTATTGTCGACTGAAAATCGATATTTACATCCCTGTATACTACCAATATGCCTCTATTTTGGTTGACCCATTTCATTTCAGCCATGTAACTGTCTCAGAATAATGACCACAATATTCAAACAAGCACATCATAAAATCCCCCTCCCCTGTCTCCTATTTGACATAGATGTTTCCCTCAGTAATTGTATCAGTTATAATTTTTCGAATCACTTAAAAAAGCAAAGCTTTCATCAATAAATCACAACTGCCTCACTTTGGAAGTCTTTGCAAGTCTTTCCCAGTAATATGGATTTATATTTAATTGTTGAACGAGAACATGACAATTCATTGGTACAGTGGGATTTTTACAATAGTCATAATAATTTATTTAATTCTGTAACTCAGTCGAATGGAGTCATTATCTCTTCACTCTCTGAATCCCTTTTCTTTTTCTTTTCTTTTTTTGGGCATTATTGGGATTTTTCGTGGGGGAAACCTGGGGAACACTGGAAATTTGTGGGGTAACGGTCCCACACCCCACCCCCCACCCCCCACCCCCCACCCCTCCCCCGCTTAACTACTCCACTATTGTAAACTTCTTTCTAATTCAAATATTAAACAAAAATAATGCAAATCACTTTCTTTCCTAGAAAAACTTAGCATAATTGTCACCACGCGCCCTCTTGGATCCTGTGCTTGCGCAGTGCCTTTTATATACGCATACGCATTGCTAGTGTGTGTCGGTGGGGGGGGGGGTTAATTTTGAAAATGGCGCCTTGGAATTTCGCACGTGGTGAAATTGTCGAAGAATGTGACGACTTTAAACATCAGGAATATACAAAATGTCATCAAGACAACGTATGATACTCCACTGAGGATATAGAATATATATGTAAGTTAATGTAGTTTTGTAGGTAGTTGTGACACTGACAGTGAAATAAATGGGTTTGTTTTGTCCGTTGGTGAACGCTGAGGTCTCGCGAGCCAGCCTAGCGTAAGTATCGACTCCCACCGGACTCGAGACCTATTCGGAATTGTCTGCGCAATGAACAATGGGAATTGGGTTTTGGGGACAAATGACACGAACAAACGCAGCAAAGAATGTCCTATCCGACCGCCACTTTTTAAGGGTTTTTTGAAAAAAGTTGTTTTGCAACCACTAACTCACTGTTTAAATAGGCCTAACCAGTTACAAAATCGATTTTTGGGGGTACAGAAAGCGAAAACTATCTTTAAAATCCACTTTTATGATGTTTTCGGACTTGATTTCCTGTCTACAAAAATCCTCCCCTTCAGAAAATAGAAGGATCTATAGTTGCCACTGCGCATGTACAATGTACAACTTATAGGGGAGTTTACAAGATCAGACTGACATGACTGAGGAAGTCATCGTATACCACAAATGCCTGATTTTTCATGAAATAAATATCCTGGAATAATTTGAAGTATATGTCCATCATCATCCATATGTTCTCCACCTTACTGGGTAGGTAAGATTACATTATTGGATATATTTAATGAGAAAAAGTGGGAGTCGGATACAACATTCTACCCCTTCTTCCAGCCAAAAACTCCTGGTACCTCTATCTATTCATGAGTCATCCCTAGGACCAGTACATGACTCTGCTTCTTGTATCTTCTTTTGTGTTCATTTCACACCTGACTAACTTCCTCTCTTATAATGGTACCTCTATCTATTCATGTGTAATCCCTCTATTGTCCAGTCCCAGGACCAGTACATGACTCTGCTTCTTGTATCTTCTTCTTTTGTGTTCATTTCACACCTGACTAACTTCTGCTCACTCTTGTGTTTATGTATGAATGTATGTTTGTATTCCGTCCCATTTTGCCTTTGAGAAAGATCCTGTTAGGTTCAAAATGTAAGGCCACAACCGTTATTTTGCAATTTCAAATAAGGTTCTCATAATACGTAAAGAGTATCAATAAATAAAAACAAACAATTATTGTTTTAAGTTCATGTATACTGTATACTTAATGTCTCAAAACTGAGCTTGAAAATTGGTTGCACAATTTTCAAGCTTATTTGAATAAGTTTATAGGATGAATTATATTCCACCATGCCAAAGAACTGCCTTATGGTGTCAGCCAAAAAATCACTGATTTTTTCTAAATTGTGATGATGTGTTTCTTATATTTGTACACTAGCCCCCAGACTTTCACACCAAGCAATTGTAGTAGTCATTCTGTTAATCCACTAGCCCAAGGCACTAGGGGAAATTATCAACCCTGCTCTTTCATTCATTTCATTCATTTATTGATTTCACAGGTAGAACAAAAAATCAACACAAATTTACATTAAATTATCAGAAAAAGAAACAAAGGTAGCACCCCTGTAGGATTACAAAAAAAGTAAACTAGATTACTGTCGAATTGATCTCCTGATGCTACCACATAGGAAGTAAACAAACATTGAATCACACAAAGAACGATAAACAACATGGCTTTAGGCACTGCCTCAATAAATATTTTATTAATTACCTATACTTTTTTCCTTAATGTAGAAAGCTGCTTTGAGTCAGAAAGTCTTCACCAATGATAAGCCGTTTGATTATTTGTGTTCTCAACCTGAATCACAAGTCACCTAATGGATCTAACAAATGAGAAACAATTCTCACATGGAAGCAATGTAAGACGTCATCAGAGGGTACACACCAATGAGAAACCATTTATTTGTAAAATTTGTGGCAAATCCTTCACCCAAGGAAGCTCACTAAGAATGCATCAAATTGTCCACACTAAAGAGAAACCATTTGTCTGTGACATTTGTGGAAAATGCTACTCACATGGAAGCAATCTAAGATGTCATCAGAGGGTCCACACCAATGAGAAACCATTTACCTGTGACATTTGTGGAAAATCCTTTTCACAAGGAAGCAATCTAAGATGTCATCGGAGGGTACACACCAATGAGAAACCATTTACCTGTGACATTTGTGGAAAATCCTTCTCACATGGAAGCAATCTAAGATGTCATCAGAGGGTACACACCAATGAGAAACCATTTACCTGTGACATTTGTGGAAAATCCTTTTCACAAGGAAGCAATCTAAGACGTCATCAGAGGGTACACACCAATGAGAAACCATTTACCTGTGACATTTGTGGAAAATCCTTTTCACAAGGAGGCAATCTAAGATGTCATCAGAGGGTCCACACCAATGAGAAACCATTTACCTGTGACATTTGTGGCAAATCGTTTTCACATGAAAGCAGTCTAAGATGTCATCAGAGGGTCCACACCAATGTGAAGCCATTTGTCTGTGACATTTGTGGAAAGTCCTTCTCACATGGAAGCAATCTAAGATGTCATCGGAGGGTCCACACCAATGAGAAACCATTTGTCTGTGACATTTGTGGAAAATGCTATTCACATGGAAGCAATCTAAGACGTCATCGGAGGGTCCACACCAATGAGAAACCATTTGTCTGTGACATTTGTGGAAAATGCTATTCACATGGAAGCAATCTAAGACGTCATCGGAGGGTCCACACCAATGAGAAACCATTTGTCTGTGACATTTGTGGAAAATCATTCTCACATGGAAGCAGTCTAAGACGTCATCATGAGGGTACACACCAATGAGAAACCATTTGTCTGTGACATTTGTGGAAAATCCTTCTCACAAGGAGGCCATCTAAATGACTTGGGTTGTAACATTTTGCCAAATATCCTCACAAATAAATTACCACAGGATCCACCAGTGAGAAACCCTTTGTCTGTGGTTTCAGTAGTAAATCCTTTTTTTCATATAGAAGCAACTAAGTAAGAAGTCATCAGAGGATCCCACACCAATGAAAAAAAACCATTTGTTTGTGACATTTTCTTCATACACTCATAAGCTATTTCTGAGACAATAGCACATTTTTGGAGTGATATTTCGTTCATGAAACTTGTCCTACATTTTCATGTAAATTTATTTACATCATTGTTTATTATCATAGTTGTTTATTTTAATACATTTTACTATTTTGTGTTTTTATAGAATGTATATTGTATAAACAGGTCTTCTGTTAGGGTGTCTTCTATATACCCAGCAAGTATACCCATCCAATACTGGGTGTTAAAATAACACCAATGGTGTCAACTTTATTCTTCCATGGTGTTTATATTGGGCAAGCTGACTAATTGGCCCCCCAAAAAAAGTCGCAGGTTTCTGGTCATAGGTCGGCTTCAAAATTGGTGCGGTGATGTGCTTTTTACTTTCAGTAATCTTTTTTTTTGCCACAGGGAAATATATGATACGTATACACACAGGGACCAGTATTCGGCCATATTCCAATCTATCCAGCAATTTTGAAAAAAAGAAAATCAAAATTGCTGATGGAGGGCTGTGCCGGGTATCCGGGTACCCAACCAAAACACTCATTACCCGGTTCAATTTTTCGGTTCCAATTACCCGTAAACGACTTTTTAAAATTCGAACTTAACATTTGAGCGTTGCAAACAGAAATCTGTGACTATTGAACAATGCACTTGTACAGACAATTATCTTTAAATTCAAGAGATTACACTCCAATAAAGAAAAGATCGATTTAAGTATGGTATCCTCTGTATTATAAGTCAATTTGTTACCATTTACAGTACATATTGTCCAGTCCCAGGACCAGTACATGACTCTGCTTCTTGTATCTTCTTCTTTTGTGTTCATTTCACACCTGACTAACTTCCTCTCTTATAGTATGGTACCTCTATCTATTCATGTGTAATCCCTCTATTGTCCAGTCCCAGGACCAGTACATGACTCTGCTTCTTGTATCTTCTTCTTTTGTGTTTATTTCACACGTGACTAACTTCCTCTCTTATAGTATGGTACCTCTATCTATTCATGTGTAATCCCTCTATTGTCCAGTCCCAGGACCAGTACATGACTCTGCTTCTTGTATCTTCTTCTTTTGTGTTTATTTCACACGTGACTAACTTCCTCTCTTATAGTATGATACCTCTATCTATTCATGTGTAATCCCTCTATTGTCCAGTCCCAGGACCAGTACATGACTCTGCTTCTTGTATCTTCTTCTTTTGTGTTTATTTCACACGTGACTAACTTCCTCTCTTATAGTATGGTACCTCTATCTATTCATGTGTAATCTCTCTATTGTCCAGTCCCAGGACCAGTACATGACTCTGCTTCTTGTATCTTCTTCTTTTGTGTTCATTTCACACCTGACTAACTTCCTCTCTTATAGTATGATACCTCTATCTATTCATGTGTAATCCCTCTATTGTCCAGTCCCAGGACCAGTACATGACTCTGCTTCTTGTATCTTCTTCTTTTGTGTTCATTTCACACCTGACTAACTTCCTCTCTTATAGTATGGTACCTCTATCTATTCATGTGTAATCCCTCTATTGTCCAGTCCCAGGACCAGTACATGGTCCTGTATCTTCTTCTTTTGTGTTTATTTCACACGTGACTAACTTCCTCTCTTATAGTATGGTACCTCTATCTATTCATGTGTAATCCCTCTATTGTCCAGTCCCAGGACCAGTACATGACTCTGCTACTTGTATCTTCTTCTTTTGTGTTCATTTCACACCTGACTAACTTCCTCTCTTATAGTATGGTACCTCTATCTATTCATGTGTAATCCCTCTATTGTCCAGTCCCAGGACCAGTACATGACTCTGCTTCTTGTATCTTCTTCTTTTGTGTTCATTTCACACCTGACTAACTTCCTCTCTTATAGTATGATACCTCTATCTATTCATGTGTAATCCCTCTATTGTCCAGTCCCAGGACCAGTACATGACTCTGCTTCTTGTATCTTCTTCTTTTGTGTTCATTTCACACCTGACTACCTTCCTCTCTTATAGTATGGTACCTCTATCTATTCATGTGTAATCTCTCTATTGTCCAGTCCCAAGACCAGTACAGGACTCTGCTTCTTGTATCTTCTTCTTTTGTGTTCATTTCACACCTGACTAACTTCCTCTCTTATAGTATGATACCTCTATCTATTCATGTGTAATCCCTCTATTGTCCAGTCCCAGGACCAGTACATGACTCTGCTTCTTGTATCTTCTTCTTTTGTGTTCATTTCACACCTGACTAACTTCCTCTCTTATAGTATGGTACCTCTATCTATTCATGTGTAATCCATCTATTGTCCAGTCCCAGGACCAGTACATGACTCTGCTTCTTGTATCTTCTTCTTTTGTGTTCATTTCACACCTGACTAACTTCCTCTCTTATAGTATGGTACCTCTATCTATTCATGTGTAATCCCTCTATTGTCCAGTCCCAGGACCAGTACATGACTCTGCTTCTTGTATCTTCTTTTGTGTTCATTTCACACCTGACTAACTTCCTCTCTTATAGTATGGTACCTCTATCTATTCATGTGTAATCCCTCTATTGTCCAGTCCCAGGACCAGTACATGACTCTGCTTCTTGTATCTTCTTCTTTTGTGTTCATTTCACACCTGACTAACTTCCTCTCTTATAGTATGGTACCTCTATCTATTCATGTGTAATCCCTCTATTGTCCAGTCCCAGGACCAGTACATGACTCTGCTTCTTGTATCTTCTTCTTTTGTGTTCATTTCACACCTGACTAACTTCCTCTCTTATAGTATGGTACCTCTATCTATTCATGTGTAATCCCTCTATTGTCCAGTCCCAGGACCAGTACATGACTCTGCTTCTTGTATCTTCTTGTATCTTCATTTCACACCTGACTAACTTCCTCTCTTATAGTATGGTACCTCTATCTATTCATGTGTAATCTCTCTTTTGTCCAGTCCCAGGACCAGTACATGACTCTGCTTCTTGTATCTTCTTCTTTTGTGTTCATTTCACACCTGACTAACTTCCTCTCTTATAGTATGGTACCTCTATCTATTCATCGGTAGAGCGTCTATTGTCCAGTCCCAGGACCAGTACATGACTCTGCTTCTTGTATCTTCTTTTGTGTTCATTTCACACCTGACTAACTTCCTCTCTTATAGTATGGTACCTCTATCTATTCATGTGTAATCCCTCTATTGTCCAGTCCCAGGACCAGTACATGACTCTGCTTCTTGTATCTTCTTCTTTTGTGTTCATTTCACACCTGACTAACTTCCTCTCTTATAGTATGGTACCTCTATCTATTCATGTGTAATCCCTCTATTGTCCAGTCCCAGGACCAGTACATGACTCTGCTTCTTGTATCTTCTTCTTTTGTGTTCATTTCACACCTGACTAACTTCCTCTCTTATAGTATGGTACCTCTATCTATTCATGTGTAATCCCTCTATTGTCCAGTCCCAGGACCAGTACATGACTCTGCTTCTTGTATCTTCTTCTTATTGTGTTCATTTCACACCTGACTAACTTCCTCTCTTATAGTATGGTACCTCTATCTATTCATGTGTAATCCCTCTATTGTCCAGTCCCAGGACCAGTACAGGACTCTGCTTCTTGTATCTTCTTCCTCTAACTATTCATGAGTGTAATCCCTCTATTGTCCAGTCCCAGGACCAGTACATGATTCTGCTTCTTGTATCTTCTTCTTTTGTGTTCACTGTGTCACACCTGACTAACTTCTGCTCACTCTTGTTTTTATGTATGAATGTATGTTTGTATTTTGTCCCATTTTGCCTTTGAGAAAGAACCTGGTTTGATATGTAAGGCCATAACCATTATTTTGCAATTTCAAAGAAAAATTTCCATAAGGTCGATCATAATACGTAAAAACTTTCAACTTTTCTCCAAAAATATCACCCCATTGACTTTTTACATATCCTAATATGTAAGTATCCTAATATGCAAGTATACTCCACCATGCTAAAGAACTGCCTTATGGTGTCAGCAAACAAATCATTGATATTTTCTAAATTGTGATGATGTATTTCTTATATTTGTACACTAGCCCCCCAGACTTTCACACCAAGGAGATATAGTAGTCATTCTGTTAATTCACTAGCCCAAGGCTCCAGGGGAAATTATCAATCCTGCTCTTATACTATCGACTTCCTGCGGCTGCCTCAATAAATATTTTATTAATTACCCATTCTTTTTTTTCTTAATATAGAAAGCTGCTTTGAGTCAGAAAGTCTTCACTAATGACAAGCCGTTTGATTATTTGTGTTCTCAACCTGAATCACAAGTCACCCAATGGATCTAACAAACGAAAAACAATTCTCACAGAGAAGCAATCTAAGACGTCATCAGAGGGTACACACCAATGAGAAACCATGTATTTGTAAAATTTGTGGCAAATCCTTCACCCAAGGAAGCTCACTAAGAATGCATCAAATTGTCCACATTAAAGAGAAACCATTTGTCTGTGACATTTGTGGAAAATGCTACTCACATGGATGCTATCTAAGACATCATCAGAGGGTACACACCAATGAGAAACTATTTGCCTGTGACATTTGTGGAAAATCCTTCTCACGTAGAAGCAGTCTAAGACGTCATCGGAGGGTACACACCAATGAGAAACCATTTACCTGTGACATTTGTGGAAAATCCTTCTCATGTGGAAGTAGTCTAAAACGTCATCGGAGGGTACACACCAATGAGAAACCATTTACCTGTGACATTTGTGGAAAATCCTTTTCACAAGGAGGCAATCTAAGATGTCATCGGAGGGTACACACCAATGAGAAACCATTTACCTGTGACATTTGTGGCAAATCGTTTTCACATGGAAGCTATCTAAGATGTCATCAGAGGGTACACACCAATGAGAAACCATTTGTCTGTGACATTTGTGGAATGTCCTTCTCACATGGAAGCAATCTAAGACGTCATCGGAGGGTACACACCAATGAGAAACCATTTGTCTGTGACATTTGTGGAAAATCCTTCTCACATGGAAGCAGTCTAAGACGTCATCAGAGGGTACACACCAATGAGAAACCATTTGTCTGTGACATTTGTGGAAAATCCTTCTCACATGGAAGCAGTCTAAGACGTCATCAGAGGGTACACACCAATGAGAAACCATTTGTCTGTGACATTTGTGGAAAATCCTTCTCACGTGGAAGCAGTCTTAGACGTCATCAGAGGGTCCACACCAATGAGAAACCATTTGTTTGTGACATTTGTGGCAAATCCTTCTCACAAGGATACCATCTAAGACGTCATCAGAGAGTTCACACCAATAAATGACTTGGGTTGTAACTTGTAACATTGTGCTAAATATCCTGCTCACAAATAAATTACCACAGGATCCACCAGTGACAAACCCATTGTCTGTGGTTTCTGTAGTAAATCCTTTTTTTTTCATATAGAAGCAACTAAGTAAGAAGTCATCAGAGGATCCCACACCAATGAAAAAAAACACATTTGTTTGTGACATTTTCTTCCTATACTCATAAGCTATTTCTGAGACAATAGCACATTTTTGGAGTGATATTTCGTTTATGAAACTTGTCCTACATTTTCATGTAAATTTATTTACATCATTGTTTATTATCATAGTTGTTTATTTTAATACATTTTACTATTTTGTGTTTTTATAGAATGTATATTGTATAAACAGGTCTTCTGTTACGATGTCTTCTATATACCCAGCAAGTATACCCATCCAATACTGGGTGTTAAAATAACACTATTGGTGTCAACTTTATTCTTCCATGGTGTTTATATTGGGCAAGCTGACCAATTGGCCAAAAAAAAAGTCGCATGTTTCTGGTCATAGGTCGGCTTCAAAATGGGTGCGGTGATGCGCTTTTTACTTTCAGTAATCTTTTTTTTTGCCACAGGGAAATATATGATACGTATACACACAGGGACCAGTATTCGGCCGTATTCCAATCTATCCAGCAATTTTGAAAAAAAGAAAATCAAAATTGCTGATGGAGGGCTGTGCCGGGTATCCGGATACCCAACCAAAACACTCATTACCCGGTTCCATTTTTCGGTTCCAATTACCCGTAAACGACTTTTTAAAATTCGAACTTAACATTTGAGCCGTGTAAACAGAAATCTGTGACTCTTGAACAATGCACTTGTACAGACAATTATCTTTAAATTCAAGAGATTACACTCCAATAAAGAAAAGATCGATTTAAGTATGGTGTCCTCTGTATTATAAAAGTCAATTTGTTACCATTTACAGTACATGTATTTGTGCAACACCTGAGGCATGTTTTCAACAAAAATGAAAATGGGTATCCGGGTATCCGAAGTTTCCTGATTTCGGGTATCCGGTTCCAAAAATATTCGAAAACGTACAGCCTTTTGCTGATGCGCTGAGACTTTTTTTGACCTAATGCAAATGTGCATATTTTTTTTGAGTTTTCTGAAATCTCTAAAACGAAAACACATCAAAAAGAATATTTTGTTTTCAGGATAACTGTTAACCCTCTTGCTACTACAAGGGTCAAAATCAGTCAAAATGTTGATATACTTGCCAAGATATATCTAGTGCACTTAAAGGGGCAGTATTGTCATTGTAATCAGAGCAAACTTTTAACAGGGCATGTAATCGATGTCCAAGTTTAAGATTAAACATCCATGTTTAATCTTAAACTTGGACATCGATTACATAGTGGTAATATGACCTTATCATGTTGGGTATTATGGCAGTCACTGAGTTAATCTAAAACAAGCATTCCGATTCCTGTTTATCGAGACGATACTGCCCCTTTAAAAGTCAAACATTGTCAAACCTTACGTGTAGTGAGTACATTTACAGGTCAAAATGAGTCAACTGTTTTTTTTAATAGTAAAAGCATTAATAATAATAATAATAATAATAATAATGTGTGGACTTATATAGCGCACGTATCCACCAACTGAGTGGTGCTCAAGGCGCATATTGTCTTGTATTGTTGAGGGTGGTCAAAATGACAGTAAAAACCAGTCAAAAATGCCCCTGTGTGCACATTTTGGTCAACAGTCAAAACAGTCAGTTGACTGATTTTGACCTCTATAACAACTTCCCACCAGTGTTGTAGGTCTCGAGACCGGTCTCGGTCTCGAGACCGGTCTCGAGACCGGTTTTTCCTGGTCTTGGTCTCGGTCTCGGTCTCGATGTGGTCTCGGTCTTGGTCTCGGTCTCGGACCTCTCTGGTCTCGAAGATTTGACTGGTCTCGTGTCGAGACCAGCCTTTTTAACCACTTTGCAACACATAAAAATAATCGATTATTCGTTTTTGTTTTTATTTGGTTCCGTTGAAACGTAAAAGGATTTCACATTTTGTTACCAAACTTGCAGTAGATGCCTACCTTCTTTCTCGCCCCCTGTGGTGCGATCGTCATCCAACCATCAACTCATGCCCCACGCTTTATTAGGGTTCGATAAACTTGGGATCGAGTTGTGAGTGACATGTACTACCTGTTCGAAAGAACGCACGCTGTCGCCGCTGCATGTGGTCTCGTGTGCGTGTGTACCAGTACTTCCTGCACATACAGTTGTAAACTTTTTGCGCGAGGTTTTGAATTGAAGTAATCAATATGTCAAGCAACTCATCGGTAATCAAGTTTGGTTTTAAAGACCACAAAAAATTCACCGACACAAAGGCAGGGAATAAGAAGCATTCAGCAGTGTGCAATTTCTGCACCAAAACAACTCGGATAAGTGAACGATCTGGAACAAGTTTGGCATTCACCAGGCACTTGAGCCGGGCGCACAAAGCCAAGTAAGTAAGCCTACATTTATTTTGTAATTGTTGGAAATTGTTATTCAAATTTAATGAATAAGAGTCACCCACTTTTTTAAAGTAATACATACCACAACACGTTTTGTTCCTTCCTGGGTCGGGTTGTCATCAACCAATCTTTGTAAAGTCATGTTGTTTTCCCCTGCTGGATCCCCTAATCTACATGGGGTGAACTTTACGAGTCAATCATCAGTCCACATTCATTGTGAAATAAAGTTTATGTGGTTTTAAGCTTCTTGCTATATGCATTGCCCTCCCATCTGTGAAGATTAAAAATTTGTTGTGCCAGTTCTTGTGATCTTGTTATTCTTAAGTTTTAATTAAAGTTATCATTTGTTATTGCTTTTTAAAAGCTATGAAGAGTACTTGCAGTCAGGGAAAAGTCTAAAAGAAACCAGCAAGCAACAGGGCATCACTGGATTCTTGATACCATGTGCAGGAACGTCTTCCGAGGGCCAGACTGTGCACAGAGATGTTGGGAATGCTGATGTTTTTGAAATGTAATGAAAGTGTTCGTTAAAATGGGCCACAAATGATAAAAGATTTCTTTGTTTGTTAGATGGATGTAAACTTCCGATCAAAGAAATGGCAAAATTGTTGTTTTTCTTGTTTTCATGAGAATAAAAGTGTTCACAAAATCACACATAAAGTTTTGTTTGACTCTTTTATTATGTTATTAATTTTATTTATGCAGGTCTCGGTCTCGGGCCTTCATGGTCTCGGTCTTGGTCTCGACGGGTCGGTCTCGGTCTCGGTCTCGGACCTTCCGGTCTCGGTCTCGGTTTCGGACTATCCGGTCTCGACTACAACACTGGTTCCCACTATAGTGCAGCTATACTAGCAGGGTTACTTTTTGCAAAGTGCACATCAAGTTTAGCTTTCAAATAATGATCCCCACCAGTAGTAAGCTTGGGAGATAACACGATAATATCCTATATTGCAATACCTTTTTTTATTCGATTACGATATCAAGAACCTTTTTAACTTATCGATATATCGGCAAATCACAATGAAAAAAATATATCGCGATTTAAAAAAAAAATGCAATTGTGAGCCAAGTCAGAAATTCCATGGAAACAAAATTAGAACAGTCTTTTCAGCTTTTGGAAGTGAAAAACAAAAGTGAACTACTTCACAAGTACATAAACTATGAATAACTTTAGCCTGAAAATCTGTTTTACCTTGAAATAAATAGTTCACAGCAATTTCATGACGACACAACATTGTGAAAATGCCATGAACTTGGAATTTCTTTGAAGTGAAAATGCTGTGAAAGCAACATGAACTTCTTGTGGCAGTTTTGGGGCAGCTCATTTATTCTCAAGATCGCCGTGAATTTGCCCTGAAATCACTATGAACATTATTGCCAATATCTGAGAGGAAGAGACACCATGAAATTGCATTTTCAGGGTAAAGTTATTCATAGTTATTCATACAAGCTCTGCAAACAAAATTTATTGTGACGCTTGTAGAGGGGTACATACCTGTGGTTATCGGCTATAAAGCAGTCATGCAAGAATGAAAAAATAATAGCGATATTATCAAAAATCTATATAAGGGTTACTTTTTGCAAACTACACATCAAGTTT
The DNA here is from genome assembly GCA_029582265.1 of Zoroaster sp. YZ-2022. NCBI lineage: Eukaryota > Metazoa > Echinodermata > Asteroidea > Forcipulatida > Zoroasteridae > Zoroaster > Zoroaster sp. YZ-2022. The sequence goes on from CM055831.1 coordinate 31,533,675, forward strand.
AGCTTTCAAATAATTATTCCCACCATGGGCTGTTTTTGTAGCGGCAATGGAAAGTTGTCATATTTTGTTTTCAGGATGACTATTACTTTTTGCCAACTACACACCAAGTTTAGCTTTCAAATAATTATCCCCACCAGTAGACAATGGAAAGTTGTCATATTTTGTTTTCAGGATGACTGTTACTTTTTGCCAACTACACATCAAGTTTAGCTTTCAAATAATTATTCCCACCATGGGCTGTTTTTTGTAGCGGCAATGGAAAGTTGTCATATTTTGTTTTCAGGATGACTGTTACTTTTTGCCAACTACACATCAAGTTTAGCTTTCAAATAATTATTCCCACCAGTAGGCAATGGAAAGTTGTCATATTTTGTTTCCAGGATGACTGTTACTTTTTGCCAACTACACATCAAGTTTAGCTTTCAAATAATTATCCCCACCAGTAGACAATGGAAAGTTGTCATATTTTGTTTTCAGGATTACTGTTACTTTTTGCAAACTACACATCAAGTTTAGCTTTCATATAATTATCCCCACCATGGGCTGTTTTTGTAGCGGCAATGGAAAGTTGTCATATTTTGTTTTGAGGATGACTGTTACTTTTTGCCAACTACACATCAAGTTTAGCTTTCAAATAATTATCCCCACCAGTATATAGACAATGGAAAGTTGTCATATTTTCAAAATGATGTTTTTCTTTAAAGCTAAGGTATAGGATTGGTAATTACAAAATTACTAAATGTTTAAATTCTAATGTAAAACATACATAAGCTGATGGTATGAATCTCCCCTAGAAATTATTTTATCTGCTGTAATAATTTAGAAAAGTGAAATAATTTCCAATTTGAATTTAGGAAAGACTACTCTTTCCTAATGCATTTAACAATTTTCGCGTTTTTGCTTAAACTATGGTTTTTAATGTATGTGTCAATATCTTGATTCGAAGAGAGTAAGCATACTCAAATGAGCAGTTTTGCCAACATTACCAATGATGTACCTTCCCTTTAATGTATATCTTGATTCAAAGAGAGTAAGCATACTCATAGAAGCAGTTTTGCCAACATTACCAATGTTGTATACCTTCCCTTCAATGTATATCTTGATTTAAAGAGAGTAAGCATACTCATAGAAGCAGTTTTGCCAACATTACCAATGTTGTATACCTTCCCTTATACAATCTCATGTGGATGGTTCACTCCCTCCCCCAGCAAGCCAATACCTGAGTTTTGTCATACCTAATATTAAACTTCTAAAAGCATTATGTACCAAACTTTTATTTTGATCTTATTGTCTACATTTGTCTGTCTTCACTTTTTAACTCCCTGGAACAAATTTTCCTTATAATTCAGCAATCCATCTATAGTACAAGAACTGGCATTATTTTAAATTATTAATTAATTTTTTTTGGGGGGGGGGCATGGAAGCCAATGTGCCGACTGACTTAACTAGCGGCAGTAAAAAATAAAACACCTTCAAAATCGCTGGACGAGGGTATATTTGAGAAAATATTTAGGTGGGGCTAAGCGTTTCAAACCACCTCTGCAAAATAAATACAAGCCTGCTTTGATGGCTTGAATTGGCAGTTTATTGTCGACTGAAAATCGATATTTAGATCCCTGTATACTACTAGTATGCCTCTACAATGTGCCTCTATTTTGGTTATGACCCATTTCATTTCAGCCATGTAACTGTCTAAGAATAAGGACCATAATATTCAAACAAGCACATCATAAAAGCCCCCTCCCTGTCTCCTTTTGACATAGATGTTTCCCTCAGAAATTGTACCAGTTGTAATTTTTCGAATCACTTAAAAAAGCAAAGCTTTCATCAATAAATCACAACTGCCTCACTTTGGAAATCTTTGCAAGTCTTTCCCAGTATTGTGCATTTATATTGAATTGTTGAACAAAAACATAACAATTCCTTTGTACATATTGAATTTTTACAATAGTCAAAAGGATTTATTTAATTGTGTAACTCAGTCGAATGGGGTCATTGTCTCTTAACTTTCTGAATCTGGATAACACATTCTTAATTCTATGGCTCAATCAAACATAAATTTCATTACACAAGAATATAGGCCTACAATGTAGTCGCCAGTGAAACATACATATTCATTATCTCAGGATATGTTCATTGGCTGTGGCTGTTCTCATTCATCTTTGTGAACCAGCGGGGTAGCCAGGACTTTTTCAGTGGGGGTGGGAACGGGGAATGGGGGAGGGACATTGCTTTTCAGTGGGGGGGAGGGGGAGGGGGCAGGGTGGGGGACAGGGTTATAGGTTTTTCCCTTTTCTTTTTCTTTTCCTTTTGTTGTTATGGGGCGCTATCGGGATTTTTCGTGGGGAACCTAGAAAAACTTTGTATAATTGTCACCACGCGCCCTCTTGGATCCTGCGCTTGCGCAGTGCCTTTTATATACGTGTGAGGTCGGCCGCGATTTTTTTTCTGCAAACGAGAATTGCCATCCCGTGATATTTAAGCCAATCAGACGTCTCATACATATTCATGATTAAGTTTACAGGTGTTTGAAGAACAGATGTTTGAAGGTGGACATAGTACATCCTCGGCATGGGAAACACATAAGTAATTAAGTATGCATGACTTACAATGTGAACATGGAGACAACTACACATATATGGCTGCTGATCGTGCAATGCTTCCAGATATACAGTGGTGTTACAGGTAAATTGATGACTATTGAAATGGTGAAATAAAAAATAACCTCAAATTCAAAATGTTATGAAAACAAAATGCCTGCTATATTTTGGAACAATCAATTTAAACAAATTTTGTTCACAATAGGAAAATATGGAAATAATTTTTATTTAATTTGGGATACAAGCTAATAAAATGCATAAAATATAACTTTAGTCATATAATCAAAGCATCATGAAAAAATTGGTTCTGATTGTAATTGAGAGAGGGGAATCTTCAATATCGACATGACTGCCCTTCGTACAACTATGACGATATGTAGAATGTCATAAGTAATCATCAAAAACGTGGTATATTCTCCACCAATTTGGGAACTGAATTCTGGATCTTTTAGGCAAAAGTCCCGAGGATTTCCGTATCATCACTTCCTCCTGTTAAAAAAAAATATACGTTTGATTTTAATTATAATCTTAGAATGGATCATGTCAAAGTAACAAAGTAAACAACAAAAATCTCATTCCACTTGGCCAGTTCCTACTGTTAACAAATCTTTAGAATGGGCAAGGTTAAAAACAAAACCACCAAGGACCTACTGGGCAGACGCCCATGATTGGGGGTTAATATTTTAATTTAGATTTTTTTATATTCTTCCCCCTCAAAGCAGAAACAAGACTAAATCATTAACATTTCTAATCCCGCGATTAGGAAATCATGAATATGTATGAGACGTCTGATTGGCTGAAATATCGCGGGATGGCAATTCTCGTTTGCAGAAAACAAAAATCGCGGGCCGGACGGGGGGGGGGCGGGGTTAATTTTGAAAATGGCGCCTTGGGTTTTCGCACGTGGTGAACTTGTCGAATAATGTGACTACTTTAAACATCAGGAATATACAAAATGTCATCATGACAACGTATGATACTCCATTGAGGATATAGAATATATAGGTAAGTTAATGTAGTTTTTGTAGGTAGCTGTGACAGTGAAATAAATGGGTTTGTTTTGTCCGTTATGTGAACTTTGAGGTCTCGCGAGCCAGCATAGCGTAAGTATCGACTCCCGTGGACTCGAGACCTATTCGTAACTGTCTGCGTAATCACCATTAACATTTTGAAAGAAGCTGCATGTTCTATGGGTTTTTGTTTTGTAGCCAATCAAAATTCCTGTTATACGGGTAATAACATTGCAACGGAAATTTTGATTAGCTGCAAAACAAAAACCAAAAAACATCTTTCAGCTTCGCATAATGCACAATTTTACCAACATCGGCACAACGTACATATGATGCGTCGTCGTAGTTAGGTTGTAGGCCTAGACAAAAATGTAACTATACGTTGTGGCAACGTTGAAAATAGACTTATTTTACTGCACAACATTAAGCAACGTCGGCAAAACCATGATGCGCCGACGTTACGTTGCCCACATTATAATTACGTGGTGCCAACGTTGGAAATCGACCTCGTAGTCGTATACCATAACCTTTCCCAACGTCGGCACAACCATGATGCGCCGACGTTAGGTTGTCCAATTATAACTACGTTGTGCCAACATTGAAAATAGACCTATTATACTACACAATATTTTCCAACGTTATAGTGCAACGTTTGTAAATTTACCCTGACCTTCACGACGTTCATCTAACGTCCGTACAACGTCCATATTTTGACGCCGAATTATCCGACGTTCACCAACGTCGGCCCAACGTATGCATGTTACCTAGGAAGGATACTATTATAGTTGCCGCTGCGCATGTACAATGACCGTGTTGGACACTAACGGGGGAGTTGACAAGATCAGACTGACATGACATGAGGAAGTCACCGTATACCAAAATTGCGGATTGTTCATGAAATAAATATCCTGGAATAATTTAAAGTATATGTCCATCATCATCCATATGTTCTCTACCTTACTGGTTAGGTAAGATTACATTATATTGGTTATATTGAATGAGAAAAAGTGGCAGTCGGATACGACATTCTACCCCGCCGCTTTTTAGGTTTTGTTTGATTTTTTTTTTTTTGATTGAAGTTAAAAAAATATATATTTTTGGGGGTACAGAAAGCGAAAACTATGTTAAAATTTATGATGGTTTTCGGACTTTATTTCCCTGAAAATTCCTCCCCTTATAGTTGCCACTGTGCATGTATAATGACTGTGTTGGTCACTTATAGGGGAGTTGACCAGCGAAATAAACATTAAAGGGGGACTGACATCCTTTATTGTGTGTGTACTTAAGGCGTTTTGTAATAAAATATTGTTTTTGAGACCCACCTGTGTCTATTTAATCATTGATTTATGAGTACAGGTATTTTAAAACAATGTTTGAAGTGTTTGGGGGAGGCAACCCCGCCCATGGTGGAAGCTTCATTTGCATAAGATATGTGACGTAAGGTCGGGAAGATCCGATGTGTACATGATGTACATGTACATACAAACGTTTCACACACGTAGCGTCGATTTCATTTCTTCCGTGATTTTTGTTTCCGGAACTAATAAAATGCCAGGAAGATGTGTTTCTGCAGGATGCAACAACACCACCAAAGACGGTGTTAGCCTTCATCTGTTCCCAAGTGACCCAAAAATTGCCGTATTTGGACGAGCAAAGTTCGACTGACAAGAGTAAAGTAGTCAGGTCCATCGGCTCACATAGTTTTGTGCAGCGATCATTTTGAGCCGAGTTTTGAGCCGAATTTCTCTTCCCGACATGACGTCACGAACAGCTCCTCCGTGCAGGGCGTAAAAGTGGGGGGAATTTTTACAATGGTAAAATAACACTCAAAACAATAAAAACACAAAACAAAATTTTTCTTGATCTTTTACTGATATAAAAGAATAAAACGATCACATATTTAACTGTTTGATTTAAATCCATGTCAGTTTAACCAATGATGAGAGGTCAGGAGTACCAGCGGGTACCAGCGCTTCTTGGTATAAAGGCAGCTGCGGGGACGTACGAGCGAAATGTGTACAACTTGTTTCTATAGAAAATAAGTTTTTAGGACTATTCAGTGAAGGAAATATGCAAACTGTACAATATCATGCATTGAGATTATCTAATTCCTGTTTTTATCATTTTGGACAAACACGCCCGTGAAAATGGTCCAATGTTGCTGTCGACAAATGCTGCATTGATTTAATTGTTACTGAATGTAGGCCTACATGAAACACATTTTAAAAGAAAATTAGTGTAAATCATTATTTTAATTTTTATTTCGATTGCTGAGGCTTTGTACTAGTACTGAGGAAAAAGGGAAATTATCAGACATCTTTATGATGTTGGGGCGGCCCAAAATGACTTGATGACAGATATTCTAGTTATTTTATTGGTACAATGGGAGACCATCCACAACCATTACCTCTCATATGGCAAAAGTGGACATGTTCCACTCAAAATCGGTGCCCATCCCAACGAGTTTCCAATTGTGAATTCTTATGTTATAATTCAATTTGTAAGGAAAATTGTACATTAAACAACTTTGTAGACAAACTCCAGCTCAGCAATTTGGCTGTTACAATTATCATAGAGAGACTTATTTTTGGTTAATGTGAACCTGGGTCTCATCTGTTGGCAAGCTAATTGTTAGTCTAAACATAGAGCAAGGACCTCCTTGATATGGTTTTAAAACCACATAGTTTTAAGATCCTATGATAACAGTTACCATTAATCTATCAACACGATATAGGCATCATTGTGTCAATCACAGACCCTGTCAGAGGGACATATAACACTCAGCCGGCCAAGCTATCCACCATCTGGTCATCTATCATCGTGTTAATGATAGCCTAATTCCAGTTCAAATCCGTCGGTAATTTGTGCTCCCTTTAGAGTTCCTTTTTATTATTTTTTGTGTGAATCAATTAAGAAGTTGAGGTTTAAACTTAAGGAACTTCGTGGTTTTGGCATGATATGATTAATATATGGTACCATTATCTCCGGTATATGCCATGTATATATATAGTTACACAATGCAGAGTATTTATCATCACTCATCAAAAGTTAAAACAATTTGTGCCCCCTTTAATGTTAATTTTTCTTAATTTTTGTTAATGGATTATGATGTTCACATTTCAACTTAGGGCATATCGTGGTTTTAGCATGATACGATTAATATTTCATAATTAAAGGGACTCTAGAATATGTACCATTATCGCCGGTATATGCCGTGTATATAGTTAAACAATGCCGAGTATTTGTGACCAACTCGTCAAAAGTTAAAACAATTTGTGCCCTCTTTAATGTTAATTTTTGTTAATTTTTGTTAATGAATTATGAAGTTCACATTTCAACTTAGGGCATATCGTGGTTTTGGCTTGATACGATTAATATTTCATAATTAAAGGGACTACCATTGTCGTCGGTATGCGTGTATAGCCAGTTACACAATGCAGAGTATTTGTGACCAACTCGTCAAAAGTTAAAACTATTTGTGCCCCCTTTAATGTTAATTTTTGTTAATTTTTGTTAACGAATTATGAAGTTGACATTTCACCTTAGGGCATATCGTGGTTTTGGCATGATACGATTATGCTTTTAACACGACAGAGGCTGGGCGCAATCATCATTGCATTTCGCCCGCGGCCGGCCGTGTGGAAACGTACCGTATTGAGTGCAGTATTCACACGCACTGGACCAACCTGATCGTGGGTTTCAAATCTACATATATCCAGTTTTTAAACTGACCCGATCCGGTTAAATCCGTGGGAAAACCTGCAGCTGAATCCGCGGCTGAATCTGCGGCTGAATCTGCGGTTGAATCCGCGGCTAGCTTGATCTTGGTAATTAGAGTTATTCAGTTCGGACACCGACGAACGGGTCCAACATAATTATAACCAAGCAGGTTATTTCGCCACGTGAACGTAAGTATTTCAAAATGAAGAATTTTGTGTGACAAATTGCTTTTTACGATTATATTTACAGTATATAAATATACTATTACAGTATGAGTATAAGAATGTGGCCTGTGACACACAATTTCAGGAAATAAGAGCACCTTAAATCTTGGTGACATAGCCCGGCCATAAGCCTATAAACTAGTTGCAGTCGAATTCGAGTCAACTCGTACTTTACACACTCGTACATTTGCCAACTCGTACTCACGTAAACTCGTACTTTATGGGACTTCAACTCAAACGTGTGCCAACTCGTAGGCCTACAGATCTAGCCGAGTGGTTTAATTTGCATTACTTTTTACTGAATTTAAATTGGTACCGAATTTATTGTTAAAAAACTGTATTACCGTCGACCTGTTAATTTTAAACATATTAAACAAAGGGGAATATTATTTGGGTGGGATTTTTTTTTTAAAGACTTGGGGGAAATCTTTTGTTGATGATAAATTGAAAGTTTTTTTGTATCATGACAACATTATGGAAATTTTTTTCTTTGAAATAGATAAGATCATAAACAGAATACTTGAATTATTATATCTAACAATATCAAAGAAGGGAATGAATGACTAATTTTTCCTTTTTTCTTTCTCCACAGACATTTCTACATTTGTTTTACATTTGTTTTGTTTGTTAGTTTATTTGTCTGTTTTGTTTTACTCCCCCAATCGGACTCGTTTTTCACTAATCTCATAATCTCTTCTTCAAGCCAAAAACTCCTGTCACCTCTATCTATTCATGTGTAATCCCTCTATTATCCAGTCCCAGGACCAGTACATGACTCTGCTTCTTGTATCTTCTTCTTTTGTGTTCATTTCACACCTGACTAACTTCCGCTCACTCTTGTGTTTATTTATGAATGTATGTTTGTATTCCATCCCATTTTTGCCTTTAAGAAAGATCCTGTTAGGTTCGAAATGTAAGGCCACAACCATTATTTTGCAATTTCAAAGAAAATGTTTCCATAAGGTTCTCATAATATGTAAAAACTTTCAACTTTCCCCAAAAATATAATAATAATAATGTGTGGACTTATATAGCGCACATATCCACCAACTGAGTGGTGCTCAAGGCGCATTATATTATTATCCCAGCTCATAAGGCTCATAAATCATTCCTGAAACCATCTCGGCTCCCTGGGGAGTATACAGCTCAATTGCTGCCATTACAGCGCATATAGGGCTAATCAACCAACTCTGCCCTCACAGGTACCCATTTAACCCCTGGGTGGAGAGAAGCAATTATGGTAAAGTGTCTTGCTCAAGGACACAAGTGTCACGGCTGGGATTCGAACCCACATTCTGCTGCTAACACCAGAACTTGAGTCCGGTAAGCTAGACCGCTCGGCCACGACACTCCCATTGACTTTTTACATATCCTCATATGCAAAGGTACTCATTTTTTCCAAAGCGTGAGGTGGTTTTTCAAGACAATGCCAAATTTGTCAAGGCAACACTCCTACCATGCAAAGAGTATCAATAAATAAAAACAAAACAATTATTATTGATGTATACTGTATACTGTATACTGGAGTGCCATGGTCGAGCGGTTTAGTGCATCGGATTTGTGTTCTGATGGTTGAGTCGTCAGAATGTGGGTTCGAATCCCAGCCGTGACCATGGTGCTTGTGTCCTTGAGCAAGACACTTTACCATAATTGCTTCTCTCCACCCATGGGTGAATGGGTACCTGTGAGGTCAGAGTTGGTTGTTGTGTTTGATTAGCCCTATATGCGCTGTAATGGCAGCAATTGAGCTGTATACTCCCCAGGGAGCTGAGATGGTTTGAGGTATGATTTATGAGCCTGATGAGCAGAGGTAATAATATAATGCGCCTTGAGCACCAGTTTTGTGGGTACATGCGCTATATAAGTCCACATTATTATTATTATTATTACTTAATGCCCCAAAACTGAGCATGAAAACTGGTTGCACAATTTTCAAGCTTATTTGAATAAGTTTATAGGATGAGTTATACTCCACCATGCCAAAGAACTGCCTTATGGTGTCAGCCAAAAAATCATTGATTTTTTCTAAATTGTGATGATGTGTTTCTTATATTTGTACACTAGCCCCCAGACTTTCATACCAAGCAGATGTAGTAGTCATTCTGTTAATCCACTAGCCCAAGGCTCTAGGGGAAATTATCAACCCTGCTCTTTCATTCATTCATTCATTCATTCATTCATTTATTGATTTCACAGGTCGAACAAGTCACCCAATGGATCTAACAAACGAAAAACAATTCTCACAGAGAAGCAATATGAGACGTCATCAGAGGGTACACACCAATAAGAAACCATTTATTTGTAAAATTTGTGGCAAATCCTTTACCCAAGGAAGCTCACTAAGAACGCATCAAATTGTCCACACCAAAGAGAAACCATTTGTCTGTGACATTTGTGGCAAATTCTTCTCACGTGGAAGTGATTTAAGATGTCATCAGAGGGTCCACACCAACGAGAAACCATTTGTCTGTGACATTTGTGGAAAATGCTACTCACATGGAGGCAGTCTAAGATGTCATCAGAGGGTACACACCAATGAGAAACCATTTGTCTGTGACATTTGTGGAAAATCATTCTCACATACAAGCAATCTAAGACATCATCAGAGGGTCCACACCAATGAGAAATCATTTGTTTGTGACATTTGTGGAAAATCCTTCTTATATGGAGGCAATCTAAGATCTCATCAGAAGGTCCACACCAATGAGAAACCATTTGGCTGTGACATTTGTGGAAAGTCCTTCTCACGTGGAAATGATTTAAGACGTCACCAGAGGGTCCACACCAATGAGAAACCATTTGTCTGTGACATTTGTGGACAATCATTCTCACGTGGAAGCAGTCTAAGATATCATCAGAAGGTCCACACCAATGAGAAACCGTTTGTTTGTGACATTTGTGGAAAATCCTTCTCACATGGAACCAATCTAAGATATCATCAGAGGGTCCACACCAAAGAGAAACCATTTGTTTGTGACATTTGTGGAAAGTCCTTCTCACATGGAGGCCATCTAAGACGTCATCAGAGGGTCCACACCAAAGAGAAACCATTTATTTGTGACATTTGTGGAAAATCATTCTCGCACGCATGCAATGTAAGACCTCATCAGAGGGTCCACACCAATGAGAAACCATTTGTCTGTGACATTTGTGGAAAATTCTTCTCACATGTAGGCAATCTAATGCATCATCAGAGGGTACACACCAATGAAAAACCATTTGTCTGTGACATTTGTGGAAAATCCTTCTCACGAGGAAGCAGTCAAAGACGTCATCAGAGAGTCCACACCAATAAATGACTTGGGTTGTAGCGTTGTGCTAAATACCCTTCTCACAAATAAATTACCACAGGATCCACCAGTGAGAAACCCTTTGTCTGTGGTTTCTGTAGTAAATCTTTTTTTTTTCATACAGAAGCAACTAATTAAGAAGTCATCAGGAGTTCCACACCAATGAAAAAACATTTGTTTGTGACATTTTCTTCATTCTTCGTAAGCTATTTCTGAGATGATAGCACATTTTTGGAGTGATATTTTGTTCATGAAACTTGTCTTACATTTTCATGTAAATTTATTTACATCATTGTTAATTATCATAATTGTTTAATTTAATACAGTTTACTATTTTGTGTTTTTATAGAATGTATATTATATAAACAGGTCTTCTGTTACGGTGTCTTCTATATACCCAGCAAGTATACCCATCCAAAACTGGGTAATAAAACACTATGAATAACTTTACCTTGAAATAAATAGTTCACAGCAATTTCATGACGACACAACACTGAAAACGCCATGAAATACTCTTGGAATTTCTTCGCAGTGAAAACGCTGTGAAAACAACATGAACTTCTTGTGGCAGTTTTGGGGCAGCTCATTAATTCTCAAGATCGCTGTAAATTTGCCCTAAAATCACTGAACATGATTGCCAATATCCGAGAGGAAGAGACACGATGAATTTGCTGTGAAATCATGGTGAACTATTATTTCTCGGCAAAATGGATTTTCAGGGCATTTTCAGGGTAAAGTTATTCATAGTGAAATAACACCAACTTTATTCTTCCATGGTGTTTATATTGGGCAAACTGACCAATAGGCCCCAAAAGTCTGTTTTCTGGTCACAGGTTGACTTCAAAATTGTGCATTGACTTGTTTTTCCATTTTTGGTAATCTTTTTTTGCCACAAATATGTAATAGCCTACATGTATACACGGTAACCAAATTTCCCATATACAAGTATGGTGGTTAAGAGAAGCCTCACAAAATGTTCATACCTCAATCTGAAAAAGTCATTTAAAACATAGCACGGCAGAATTCCAATTCATGTCTATCCACTGGCAAGACTAGTGCTTCATGTCTATCCACTGGCAAGACTAGTGCTTCATGTCTATCCACTGGCAAGACTAGTGCTTCATGTCTATCCACTGGCAAGACTAGTGCTTCATGTCTATCCACTGGCAAGACTAGTGCTTCACGGCTGTCTCGTTAACGTGAGTTGTGTAAAATTTAGTTCCAACAAGACTATAGTGATTTTCTGTGTAAGCTTTACTTTGAATCAAGGTACATGTTAAACAACTAATATGTGACTAAGTTTTCAGCTTAACCCTCCTACTGTTTGACCATTTGAAACCATTCAAAATTTCCACTTACCAAAATGCCCATTGGTTTTGTACACACATGGTGATACCATTTGAACAGTGTTGGTAGCAAGCTTTACTACCATTCAAATCCATTCAAATGCATAGAGGGTGCATTGATTCACCACTTAGAAGTATCCAAACAAGGTTTTGTATTAGCTGTACTACCATTTGGAAAGATCCAAACAAGGTTTTGTATTAGCTGACCTACCATTCAAAACCATTTGGGGGAATCAATACTGTACACAGTTATTTCACCATTCAAAACCACAAAAGCGAATGGTTTCAAATGGTGGATCAACATGTATGAAAAATGTACCAGAAGTAGGAGGGTTAATGTGTTTAAAAGTATACAAGTCATGAAAAGTAAATGTGCATATTTTTATGAGTTTTCTGAATTCTCTGAAATAAAAACACATCAAACAGAATATTTTGTTTTTCAGGATAACTGTTAACCCTCCTATGCTTTAAGTGTCAAAATCAGTCAAAATGTTGATACTTGCCAAGGTATATCTAGTGCACTTAAAAGTCAAACACTGTCATCAGACCTTACATGTAGTAAGTACATTTACAGGTCAAAATGAGTCGATAGGTTTTTGAATCAGAATTGCCATTGTGATTCAAGTCAGAAATTCCATGGAAACAAAATTAGAACAGTCTATTTAGCTTTTGGAAGTGAGAAACAAAAGCAAACTACTTCAGCACATACACGCTCTGCAAACAAATTTTATTGTGACGCTTGTAGAGGGCTTCATACCTGTGGTTATCGGCTGTAAAGCAATCATGCATGAATGAAAAAATAATCGCAACATATGTTTACCGATACATCGTGGATGAAAAAAAATCGATATTGCTCAAGCTTAACCAGTAGGCAATGGAAAGTTGTCATATTTTCAAAATGATGTTTTCCTTTAAAGCTAAAGTATAGGATTGGTAATTACAAAATTATCAAATGTTTAAATTCTAATGTAAAACTTACTTTGTGTAAAGCTGATGGTATGAATCTCCTCTAGAAATTATTTTATCTGCTGTAATTAATTAGAAAAGTGAAATAATTTCCAGTTTGAATTTAGGAATAAGTACTCTTTCCTAAATTCCACATAACAACAATGCATTTTCACTATTGTTGCATAAGACACAGTGTATAGCAGTAAGCTTGAAAACTTTCATAGGTTTTTTTTTTTTAATGTGTATGTAAATATCTTGATATTGTACCAATGTTGTACTCCTTCACCAGTGTATATATTGATTCAAAGAGAGTAAGCATACTCATAGAAGCAGTTTTGCCAACATTACCAATGTTGTACCTTCCCTTCAATGTATATCTTGATTCATAGAGAGTAAGCATACTCATAGAAGCAGTTTTGCCAACATTACAAATGTTGTACCTTCCCTTCAATGTATATCTTGATTCAAAGAGAGTAAGCATACTCATAGAAGCAGTTTTGCCAACATTACCAATGTTGTACCTTCCCTTCAATGTATATCTTTATTCATAGAGAGTAAGCATACTCATAGAATCAGTTTTGCCAACATTACAAATGTTGTACACTCCGCCCGCCACTCCGCCCGCCACTCCGCTGTTGTGAACATGTCACTTCTTTCTTATTCAAATATTAAACAAAATGCAAATCACTTTTTTCCTAGAAAAACTTAGCATTGTCAACACACGCCCTTGGATCCTGCGCTTGCGCAGTGCCTTTTATGTGCGCACACACATTGTGTGTGGACGGACGGGGGGGGGGGGGGGTTAATTTTGAAAATGGCGCCTTGGATTTTCGCACGTGGTGAACTTGTCGAAGAATGTGACGACTTGTGACATCAGGAATATACACAATGTCATCAAGACAACGTATGATACTCCATTGAGGATATAGAATATATATGTAAGTTAATGTAGTTTTTGTAGTTAGTTGTGACAGTGAAATAAATGGGTTTGGTTTGTCCGTTGGTGAACGTTGATGTCTCGCGAGCCAGCCTAGCGTAAGTATCGACTCCCGTGGTCTCGAAACCTATTTGGAATTGTCTGCGCAATGAACTATGGGAATTGGGTTTTGGGGACAAATGGCATGAACAAACGCAGAAAAGAATGTCGTATTCGACCGCCACTTTTTAAGGGGTTTTTTTGGGGAAAAATTTGCAACCACTAACTCACTGTAAAACTGTTACTTAGGCCTAACCAGGGGTAGAATGTCGTATCTGGCCGCCACTATTTTTCATTAACCCTCCTATGTACAGTGCAGTTGCCATAGAATTGTCAGACCTTTCAAAACCTTTCAAGTTTGCTGTACTGAAGGGTTTTGAAAGGTGAGAAAACTGTCTGACAAAAGGGACCTATGAAAGGTTTCGAAAGGTGAAACAACTCTCTGAACAAACTGGTGTTGAAATGTTTCAATACCTTTCAAAGGGTTTTGAAAGGTGTGGCTATTCAGTAGCAACAAATTCTGGAGGGTTTCAAAGGGTTCATACATTATTGATAGCCATTTTGCCAGTAAGCAGATTTTGAAAGGTTTTGAAAGGTCAAACCATAGGAGGGTTAAATATAACCAATAATGTAATCTTACCTACCTGGTAAGGTGGAGAACATATGGATGATGATGGACATATACTTTAAATTATTCCAGGAGATTTATTTCATGAAAAATCATGCATTTTTGGTATACGATGACTTCCTCAGTCATGTCAGTCTGATCTTGTAAACTCCACAATTAGTGACCAACACAGTCATTGTACATGCGTAGTGGCAACTATAATAGTATCCTTCTATTTTCTGAAGGGGAGGATTTTTTTAGAAGGGAAATCAAGTCCAAAAACCATCATAAAAGTGGATTTTAAAGATAGTTTTCGCTTTCTGTACCCACAAAAATCAATAGAATGATTTTTTAACTGGTTAGTGGATGCAAAAAAAATCCAAAAAACCCTTAAAAAGTGGCAGCCGGATACGACATTCTTTCCCTAACCAGTTACAAAATCGATGTTTGGGGGTACAGAAAGCGAAAACTATCTTTAAAATCCACTTTTATGAATATGATGTTTTCGGACTTAATTTCCTGTCTACAAAAATCCTCACCCTCAGAAAATAGAAGGATACTATTATAGTACTGAGCATGTACAATGACCATGTGGGTCACTAAGTTATGGGGGAGTTGACAAGATCGGAGTGAGATGACTGAGGAAGTCATCGTATACCAAAAATGCCTGATTTTTCATGAAATAAATATCCTGGAATAATTTGAAGTATATGTTCATCATCCGTATGTTCTCCACCTTACTGGGTAGGTAAGATTACATTATTGGATATATTTAATGAGAAAAAGTGGCAGTCGGATAGTACATTCTACCCATGCATCTAGCCAAAAACTCCTCTATCTTTTCATGTGTAATCCCTCTTTTGTCCAGTCCCAGGACCAGTACATGACTCTGCTTCTTGTATCTTCTTCTTTTGTGTTCATTTCACACCTGACTAACTTCTGCTCACTCTTGTGTTTATGTATGAATGTATGTTTGTATTCCGTCCCATTTTGCCTTTGAGAAAGATCCTGTTAGGTTCGAAATGTAAGGCCACAACCATTATTTTGCAATTTCAAATAAAGTTCTCATAATATGTAAAAACTTTCAACTTTCCCCAAAAAATATCACCCCATTGACTTTTTACATATGCAAGGATACTCATTTTTTCCAAACCACGAGGTTGTTTTTCAAGTCAATGCCAAAGAGCATCAATAAATAAAAACAATACAATTATATACTGTATAGTTAATGTCTCAAAACTGAGTTTGAAAATTGGTTGCACAATTATCAAACTTATTTGAATAAGTTTATAGGAAGAGTTATATTCCACCATGCTAAAGAACTGCCTTATGGTGTCAGCAAACAAATCATAGATTTTTTCTAAATTGTGATGATGTATTTCTTATATTTGTACACTAGCCCCCAGACTTTCACACCAAGCAGATGTAGTAGTCATTCTGTTAATCCACTAGCCCAAGGCTCCAGGGGAAATGATCAACCCTGCTCTTTCATTCATTCATTCATTTCATTCATTTATTGATTTCACAGGTAGAACAAATCAAAAACACAAATTTACATTAAATCATCAGAAAAATAAACAAAGGTAGCACCCCTGTAGGATTACAAAAAAGTAAAGTAGATTATTGATGCTAGCATTCAGGAAGTAGGCTAAACAAATATTGAATCACACAAAGAACGATAAACAACATGGCTTTATGCACTGCCTCAATAAATATTTTATTAATTACCTATACTTTTTTCCTTAATATGGAAAGCTGCTTTGAGTCAGACAAGCCGTTTGACAAACTGAATCACAAGTCACCCAATGGATCTAACAAATCATGAGAAACATTTCTCACATAGAAGCAATCTAAGACGTCATCAGAGGGTACACACCAATGAGAAACCATTTATTTGTAACATTTGTGGCAAATCCTTCACCCAAGGAAGCTCACTAAGAATGCATCAAATTGTCCATGCCAATGAGAAACCATTTGTCTGTGACATTTGTGGAATATCCTTCTCACATGGAAGCAATCTAAGACGTCATCAGAGGGTACACAATAATGAGAAACCATTTGTCTGTGACATTTGTGGAATATCCTTCTCACGAGGAGCCAATCTAAGACGTCATCAGAGGGTCCACACCAATGAGAGACCATTTGCCTGTGATATTTGTGGAAAATCCTTCTCACGTAAAAGCAGTCTAAGATGTCATCAGAGGGTCCACACCAATGAGAAATCATTTGTCTGTGACATTTGTGGAAAATCATTTTCACGAGGAGCCAATGTAAGATGTCATCAGAGGGTCCACACCAATGAGAAACCATTTGTCTGACATTTGTGGAAAATCCTTCTCACAAGGAGGCAATCTAAGATGTCATCAGAGGGTCCACACCAATGAGAAACCATTTGTCTGTGACATTTGTGGCAAATCCTTCACGCAAGGGAGCAGTCTAAGATGTCATCGGAGGGTACACACCAATGAGAAACCATTTGTCTGTGACTTTTGTGGCAAATACTTCTCACATATAAGCAGTCTAAAATGTCATCAAATTGTCCACACCAATGAGAAACCATTTGTCTGAGACATTTGTGGCAAATCCTTCTCACAAGGAAGAAGTCTAAGATGTCATCAGAGGGTCCATACCAATGAGAAACCATTTTTCTGTGACATTTGTGGCAAATCCTTCTCACATGGAGGCAATCTAAGACGTCATCAGAGGGTCCATACCAATGAGAAACCATTTGTTTGTGATCTTTGTGGCAAATCCTTCTCACATGGAGGCCATCTAAGACGTCATCAGACGGTCCATACCAATGAGAAACCATTTGTTTGTGATCTTTGTGGCAAATCCTTCTCACATGGAGGCAATCTAAGACGTCATCAGAGGGTCCATACCAATGAGAAATCAGGAGTTCCATACCTATGAAAAAAACATTTGTTTGTGACATTTTCTTCATTCGTTCGTAAGCTATTTCTGAGACGATAGCACATTTTTGGAGTGATATTTCGTTCAGCTTTACTAGGAGGGTTTCTTTTTGCAAACTACACCAAGTTTAGCTTTCAAATAATTATCTCCATAAGTAGTAAGCTTGGGCGATAACACGCTAATATTAAATACTGCAATTCCTTTTTTTTATTCGATTATGATATCGAGAACCTTTTTTAACTTATCGATATATCGGCAAATTGCGATTAAATAAATATATCACATTTTTTTCAAAATGCCATTGTGAGTCAAGTCAGAAATTCCATGGAAACAAAATTAGAACAGTCTATTTAGCTTGTGGAAGTGAGAAACAAAAGCAAACTTCTTCAGTACATACACAGTCTGCAAACGAATTTTATTGTGACGCTTGTAGAGGGCTTCATACCTGTGGTTATCGGCTGTAAAGCAATCCTGCATGAATGAAAAAATAATCGCAATATATGTTTACCGATATATCGTGGATGAAAAAAAATCGATATTGCCCAAGCTTAACCAGTAGGCAATGGAAAGTTGTCATATTTTCAAAATGATGTTTTGAAAATCAAAATTACCAAATGTTCAAATTATAATGTAAAATGTACTTTGTGTAATGCTGATGTTATGAATCTCCCCTAGAAATTATTTTATCTGCTGTAATTATTTAGAAAATTGAAATAATTACCATTTTGAATTTAGGAATAAGTACTAGGCCTATTTCCTAAATTCCACATAACAACAATGCATTTTCACTATTGTTGCATTAAAGACACAGTGTAGTAAGCTTAAACTTTCATAGGTTGGTTTTTTAATATGTATGTAAATATCTTGATTCAAAGAGAGTAAGCATATTCATAGAATCAGTTTTGCCAACTTTACCAATGTTGTACCTTCCCTTTTAATGTATATCTTGATTCAAAGCATACTCATAGAAGCAGTTTTGCCAACTTTACGAATGTTGTACCTTCCCTTCTTCAATGTATATCTTGATTCAAAGAGAGTAAGCATACCGGTACTCATAGAAGCAGTTTTGCCAAGATTACCAATGTTGTACATTCCCTTTAATGTATATCTTGATTCAAAGAGAGTAAGCATACTCATAGAAGCAGTTTTGCCAACTTTACCAATGTTGTACCATCCCTTCAATGTATATCTTGATTCAAAGAGTGTAAGCATACTCATAGCAGTTTGGCCAACGTTACTAATGATGTACCTTCCCTTTAATGTATATCTTGATTCAAAGAGAGTAAGCATACTCATAGAAGCAGTTTGGCCAACATTACCAATGTTGTACCTTCCCTTCAATGTATATCTTGATTCAAAGAGAGTAAGCATACTCATAGAAGCAGTTTTGCCAACATTTCCAATGTTGTACCTTCCCTTCAATGTATATCTTGATTCAAAGAGAGTAAGCATACTCATAGAAGCAGTTTTGCCAACTTTACCAATGTTGTACCTTCCCTTCAATGTATATCTTGATTCAAAGAGAGTAAGCATACTCATAGAAGCAGTTTGGCCAACATTACCAATGTTATATATACATTCCCTTATACAATCTCATCTGGACGGTTCACTCCCTCCCCCAGCAAGCCAAGACCTGAGTTTTGCCATACCTAATATTAAACTTCTAAAAGCATGGTATGTACCGAATGGTTATTTTTATCTTTTTTGTCTGTCTTCACTTGTTAACTCCCTGGAATTTTTTTCCTTATTATTCAGCAATCCATATCAAGCTATACTACCAACAATGGCATTATTTTCATTAAATTTTTTTTTTTTAAATT
>CM055831.1:31553628-31596293 GCA_029582265.1 Zoroaster sp. YZ-2022
CGAGACCCTTTATCTCCTTGAGCACGAAACTCCAGATCTATATCATGTAATTCCAAATTCATAAATGCGCACCTTGATTTCGTTTGGCCATTATTTTATGTATACAATCTAACACATTAAGAGTTGGTTGTTATTGATACAAATGCATGATATTTGATGATCAATAACTTACTGGGTATATAGAACTTTATTTGGGGCTTGATCGTCTAAGAAAAGTTGTATTTTATTCTTGTCTTTATTATTCTTGATATTATAATATCGGAGCGTGGACCTCCCGTATTGACCGTCCACTAAAGGTTAAATGGACTAATGAAGGACTAAAGTTCCTTGGAGTCCTCCTTGAAAATACTAAACGTTACAAACAGCAGAACTGGCAGACTTGTACAACGAAACTTTAGAAAACCCTTGTCCAGTGGAAGGGACATTCGAAAACCTTATCCTGTCAATGTAAAGTTATCATAGCCAACCAATTAGCTGTTCTGTTCCCTCACACCATATATATTTAAATAATAACTCACGTATTTGAATGGGAAATTACAAACGGTGTACAAGCCTGTACATACAGCAAAACAAACAGATAGTTACAACAGAAATATGGAAAGTTCATAAATACATTCAATTTGCTTCACTATTTATTATTCTATATAATGTAATAACGGGGTAAATATTATTCAATTCAATAAATAATTATTATTCAACATTGCATGAAGCTATAACTTCATCGCAGGATTTAAGAAAAGCCTGGGAGTATTTATCAGTCAAAGTCTCAGCAATTATCTATAAGTACGTTATTAAATTTAACAGGCTGTGTAACCACTTGAAAGGAATTGGTCGAATTTCTTGATTCACACAACTAAATGATACTCTGCTTGATTTGGGTTAAAATACAAATTAAAATAAAAATAAAATAAAAAATTCTGAGCTGAAATATTTGTTTTTGTTTCATTTATTAATATTATCAGATGTTATTGTTGGTTTCTTATTTTGTGGGGTCTTTCGGGTGTGTACATTGTTTCCCGTCGTTATTTTCTATAAACTTAAACTCTTAAGGATGTAGATTTAAAAAAAAAAAGATCTGTCGGATGTTAATATTGTAAATATTGTAAATGTATGACCGAAATGGCTTGCTATACCCCACATTTTCCTCCATATTTTTCAAAAATGTTCATCCTTTGGCCATTAAACTTCGCAAGATGCTCTGTAACCTTATTAGTTCTGGGGGCGGGGGAAATGTGCCTCATCTCTATAATATTTGTTTTGTTAATCACAAGAATGCTTTCATCAATCATTCGAAAGTAATTTTCTGACATTTTCTTTGGGACCCCATGATAATAGATGTTAATGATTGCTTTGGCAACGGTTTATTTTGAACAGGTCCAATTGAATTTGTGACACTAACAGGCAACATCAAATCATTCACCACTTTCAATGCATTATGGGAATCGAATATGGCCGCATTACATTTAAAGGGGCAGTATCGTCACGATTATCAGGACATGGAGTGCTTGAAAATAATTAAATAAGGTCATATTACCGTTGCTGCTGCATACATACACTGCTGCCAGTATTCAGTGACTGTGTTATCTTAAACTAGGACATCGATTCCATGCCCTGTTGATAGTATACTCTGATCATGACGATACTTCCCCTTTAAATGCAATTTCTTATTTTTTCAACACTTTCAGGATTTTGTACAGTTTTTTTCAGATTTGTTTTGCTCAAGCATGAGTATCAGTCGTATAGCCTTTTGAATAATTCTTAGTTTTTCCCCGAAATGACTCATACTGAACTAACATTAATGTAACCTGTGACCCCAAATTGAGAATCCAAGTTTACCTATCTACGCTCTACGGGGAGCCTACTACCACCCAGGTCTGGTTGTTCGCACGTCAGACGTTCTCAACTGATAAACAACTTCGCCTTCCTCAAACGATACCGAGACTCTATCCTCATTCCACCAGGCCTCCAGCTTCAAGATCGAGTTCGCAGCCACCATTCGCGTCTCATATCCTCCAGCAGCCTACTTATGCAGCAGCTTTTCTATGAGTCCGGCATCACAAATGATAAAATAATCCATTATAACCCTTTCAACCCCATTGTGCCAAATTTGCTCAATGTTGCATATCGCTTGGGTACCGTGGTGTTCTTTTGGCACGCGAAAACAATTCTCCTTTGTTCCCGGTGTGCCCCAGTTGTAGCGGAAATGTCAATAGCGCCCTCACTTGACCAGCGCTTTCTGATTGGCTGAAAAAGCACGGCCGCGAGCATTTGCATCCTATAATAGTTATGGACGCCGATCAAAATGCACAAATTGTGGAATAAATCTTCGCAGAGAGTGGATTGGACATGTTTTCCGACGAGGATTCTACACCGGACTCGAAAGATAGTGAAGAGGAGTGCATCCCTACCTCATCATCTTCATCGGAAAAGCCGAGCTACAGGTCTGGTTTGTGTGAAGCGAGATCAACACACACAAGGCAACCCATGCAATTCAGTGGAAACAGTGGAACAACTGAAGATTTGAGTAACTGTACACCTTTCCAAAACTGTACTTCTGTCAAGCGACTTGGGAGCTTATGGTGACGGAGAAAAAACGATATGCTGAGCAAACTTTGTCTGCAAACCCAACCAATCGTCAGCCTGCTTGGACTCCAAGTAATGTTCCCGAAATGATGGCATTCGTGGCATTATTACTTTGCACGTGGGCATCAACAAAAGGCCTCGAAACAGCATGCACTGGTCCATGTCAGATGTCCTTCGAAGTCCGGTATATCTATGTCCCGCAACAGATTCACCGCAAGTACAACCCAGCACAGCATGCAAGCCAACTTCCATGTGGTTCCAGGCCCTTTTCTCGTGAACACTATCCTGGAAGAAAATCTCGCCAGCAAAAAACGTGACTGTGTTGTTTGCAGTACTAGGGCAAAGAAAAGACAAACGCGTATGATCTGTAAACAATGTAATAAGCCAATGTGTGTTCCCTGTTTTGAGAATTTTCATACCCAATGATCTGTCTGTGCCCAACTACTTTTGGTTATATACATGTGATTTCATTCCATTCCACCCCCGCTTCAATGTTGATGTGATGCACGCACCACAGGCCCATAATTTCCCACATTGAACCGAGGGGGGGGGGGGGGGGGGGGCGCTCTACCACCTGAGCTAATCCTATATGGCTGGATATGTACGTTATTCCAGAGGCATCGGGTTCAGTCTTTTTCTTTGCTCAAACAACATTGATTAAAAAATTATACACAGTTAGTTTTCTTTCTGTATAAGTCACATAATACTTAATAAACCCCAATAACAGTGTTTCTCCTTTTTCATGTAGGTCAATATAATTGGTATTTTATTGTAAAGTTCATTTCATGGCTTAGAGAGTAATTCATTATGAACACCTATGTTAACAATAGAGAAATTACCTTGCATCGCATCGTCACGTGAGGGCGCTATACATTGAAACTTGCCAAAAGTCCTGTGGTAACCAAGTGGATATGATAAAGAAATGAGTGCGGTATCCAAGGCATGAGTGAAAAATTGTTCTTTGTACTGAAAGTGTTACAATAAACAAGGGAAGGATGACACGAGCATATAAGTGTAATATACAGTACGGTATGCAGGGAGCTGCTTTCTGTTAGGTTCGGGCCCTGTAAATTCTTTGGAAACGAAGTGTACAATAGGCAGTCTAAAATGGTTTCAGCCAAACCAGCCTATTGCTGCAAATAACCTGTTCATTTCGACGTTTCGTTGGTCTTCTTTTGTTTGTTTTCTCCGGTTTCTGGTCTCCGCGCCTTGGCATTTTTAGTTTTGTGAGGCCTCTCTTAGCCACTATACATTGTGTACGCTATGGGAAATATCGTCTGTAACCGCGTACACATGCATGACGTATTTCACTAGTTGGCCATAAAGATTTTTAAAATAAATTAAAAAAAGCATCACCCCACCAATGTTGAAGCCGACATATGACCAGAAACCGGAGATTTATTTGTTGGCCGATTCGTACGTCGCTATACAACTGTGCCGTATAATACATTGCTTAATAGAAGACTACCTTTATGGAATCACCCAAACTTTGCCAATGAAGCACGTCGGTGTAGGGCAAAATTAAATCAATTGTTTATCACCCAACCTAAGAATTCTACCAACCTAGAAAGGCTATATCACAGAACCCGCTGTGAAATAGGATTCAAGCCGGCCAATGCTCATCGGGCAAGCTCGGTGGTCGAGAGTTTCAGACGTCTGCAATAGTAAGCACCCAGGTATTTGAGGTCGAATAGATGAGGAAGACAGCTTTCTGGTTTTCAATATTTTATTCTGTGAAAAAAAACGAAGCCAAGTCATGTTATATGTTGACTCGTCTCTGACAAGTAACAGTCTGGGCTTGATCGAGACGAAAATCAATTGAATTAAAAATTCAATCAAGAAAGGTGGAGGAGGTAAATTCGGATTCTCCTTACATATACATATAATTAATATCTTTGTTCAAACATAGGTTTGAATAAAAGTGAATAATGGCTTGAACTGTACAACACATTCTTATTGTCAGGTCCCATTAAGTGTTTAACCCTCATACCAAAAATATGATATTCTAAATAAATTCTAAATAAATATTAATCACATCCAAATCATTATCAAAATTAATCTATTAATCTATCCAAGTGACTAATTATGTGTTAGAATGTCAAATGATCTACGGGGGATGTCAAACACGTTACAAAATAAGTGACTGGATTTACATCCCGTGAAAACCTCGATGTCGGCCGAATTCTTGCGACCACACCTTTTATGGAATAAATAGTTAAAACGGAATATGTGTTACGAATATTACAAAGGGGAATTCTTTGTTAACCTTGACCGAATGGAAAATACATTGATTGAGAATTACAAGCCAAAATTAGAAGTATTTTAAATAATTTAAACATCAAACATCCGGACTCAACATACTATATTATGTAGCAAACATCCGGACTCAACATACTATATTATGTAGCAAACATCCGGACTCAACATACTATATTATGTAGCAAACACAGATTCCCGTATTTTCTTAAATGGAATGTGTTTTGAGTAAATCATGTTTTCGCCGATAGTCTGCTTTATGTATCAAAAACACATTTCTTTTTATCATCCAAGTGTTAATAAATACATGGTTGGAAATTTGCTCAGTTTGGTTTGTTTAAAATGTTGATTTTCTATGTGTAACGATGGCTTGAACTTATTCGTCACTCCGTACAAAATCAAATGACGCGTGCTTGCATATTTGTGATCCGCTTCATCGAACTGGGTTGCCATGGCCGAGCGGTTTAGTGCATCGGACATTTAGTGTTCTGGTGGCCGAATCGTCAGAATGTGGGTTCGAATCCTGGCTGCGATCGTGGTGTTTGTGTCCCTGAGCAAGACACATAACTATAATTGCTTCTCTCCACCCAGGAGTATAAATGGTGACCTTTGAGGGTAGAGATGGTAATTGTGTTTGATTAACTGGCCCGATGACAGGGGTAATAATGTTGATGCGCCATGAGCAGCACTGCGTGACGGAATTGAGCGCTATATAAGAAGCCACTATTATTATTTATTAATTATTAAAGGGGAACATTTTCGCCACATGTTTGTACATGTGTAGGTACTCTGACCGATATTACCATCGAAAAAAAATGGTGTTTATTTTTGTTACATTGCAAAACAAACTAAAAACTGCTCAGTCTGTTGGTTATAGCTGGTACCCGCCGTCTGCCCACCGTATTGTATGAGTACAAATATACAGTGGTTACTAACCGGTTAAACGGGATCGTCACTATGGAAACAAAAATCGGATTTTACCCAAAATGTCAGTTTGTCACTTTTTTGAAAAATGCGACGTCAGTCCGTCTGTCTGTCCATTCATTCATTCAACACGATCACACTCATAATTGAAAACAACAAAATTAAAAAAATAAATAAATAAAATCAGAGCTTAAGATTGTTGAGATATGATTTTTTTAAATATTAAACTTTGACTTCCGGTTTGGACAAGAAGTAAGGTCAAATTGGGGTCACCTTTGTCTAAATATTTTTTGCACAATTAACGAACTATACAATGGTGCAAAAAATGTCAATTTACCTCTTGTGGTTGTTGAAATATGATTTTTTTTTAATATTAAACTTTGACTTCCGGTTTGGACAGGAAGTAAGGTCAAATTGGGGTCACCTTTTTGTAAATATTTTTTGCCAATAAAAGATCTGTATAATGGTAAAAAAGTTGTGAATTGTGGTTGTTGAGATATGATTTTTTTAAATATTAAACTTTGATTTATCGTAATTCGATATCTGATGACCTCATCATGACGTCACAAATTCTTGTCACAAATTCTGTTTCATCTACGTGTTAAGTTCTAAGTATATGCCAAGTTTCAAGTTCATGTGAAGTTTGCAAGTATGTGTTTTTTTGTAGACAATCTATCCGGAGAAGAAGAAAAAAACTAGAGATTGGTGTTTGTATTGACAAACACTAGGTGTTCGGGACACGTAAAGGTCAAATTGGGGTCAACTTTGTTTAAATATATTTTGACAATTAACGATCTGTACCTTGGTGCAAAGATTGTGAATTTACCTCTTGTGGATGATTTTTGTTAATATTAAACTTTGACTTTCAGTTTGGACAGGAAGTAAAGGTCAAATTGGGGTCATGTTTTTGTAAATATTTTTGACAATTAAAAATCTGTACAGTGGTGCAAAAACTGTGAATTTAACTCTTGTGGTTGTTGAGATATGATCTTATAAAATATTAAACTTTGACTTCCGGTTTGGACAGGAAGTAAGGTCAAATTGGGGTCACCTTTGTGTAAATATTTTTTGACAAATAAAAATCTGTACAATGGTGCAAAAACTGAATTTACCTGTTGTGGTTGTTGAGATATGATTTTTTTAAATATTAAACTTTGACTTCCGGTTTGGACAAGAAGTAAGGTCAAATTGGGGTCACCTTTGTGTAAATATTTTTGGAGAATTAACGATCTGTACAATGGTGCAAAAAATGTCAATTTACCTCGTGGTTGTTCAGATATGATTTTTTAATTATTACAATTTGACTTCCGGTTTGGACAGGAAGTAAGGTCAAATTGGGGTCACCTTTGTGTAAATATGTTTCGACAATTAACGATCAGTACAATGGTACAACAATTTTGAATTTACCTCTTGTGGTTGTTGAGATATGATTTTTTTAAATATTAATCTTTGACTTCCGGTTTGGACAGGAAGTAAGGTCAAATTGGGGTCACCTTTTTGTAAATATTTTTCAACAATTAACGATCTGTACAATGGTACAAACATTTTTAATTTACCTCTTGTGGTTGTTGAGATATTATTTTTTTAAATATTAATCTTTGACTTCCGGTTTGGACAGGAAGTAAGGTCAAATTGGGGTCACCCTTTTGTAAATATTTTTGGCAATCAACGATCTGTACAATGGTACAAAAATTTTGAATTTACCTCTTGTGGTTGTTGAGATATGATTTTTTTAAATATTAAACTTTGATTTATCGTAATTCGATATCTGATGACCTAATCATGACGTCACAAATTCTTTTTCATCTACACATGAGTGTCTAAGTATATGTCAATTTCCAAGTTCAAGTGAAGTTCGCAAGTATGTGTTTTTTTGTAGACAATCTATCCGGAGAAGGAGAAGAAAAAAAAACCGAACAAAAACAATAGGTGTTTCGGGTACATACCCGAACACCTAAAAAAAAGGGGGAAAAAACCGTACAAAAACAATAGGTGTTTCGGGCACATGCCCGAACACCTAAAAAAAAACGAACAAAAACTAGACTGAAGTGTTTGTTATATTACAAACACATAGGTGTTCGAGTTTTATCAGGGCAGTGATGATGACGTCAGAATGTTTTTTAAAGAAACTTTGTATTATTATTTTTTTTTCATATTAAAGAGTACCCTGTAAAATATGATGTGGTTACCAACGATGATTTGTTTGAAGTCCATTTCAATAATTTGAACTTAATCACATTAGGCCCTAAACCAAATTCAAACTTCATTTAAAATGCAATGGTATAATAAAAGAATGATAATGATCGAATAAAACTTCTCTTCAGACTACACCTAGAAGATCCTCAACAAGGTTACAAGGGAATTTCAAGACCAACATATGTTAATTACCCTGAAATTTCAAAATATTTCTGAATTTAAAAAAAAAACTGGCCACGGAATCTTTATTGTTCACCGGATGGTTTTACATACATCGATCATAAATATTAAATTTTGACTTCCGGTTTAGACAGGAAGTAAGGTCAAATTAGGGTCACCTTTGTGTAAATATTTTTCGACAATTAACGATCTGTACAATGGTGCAAAAAATGTCAATTTACCTCTTGTGGTTGTTGAGATATGATTTTTTTAAATATTAAACTTTCACTTCCGGTTTGGACAGGAAGTAAGGTCAAAATGGGGTCACCTTTTTGTAAATATTTTTTACAATTAACGATCTGTACAATGGTGCAAACATTTAATTTACCTCTTGTGGTTGCTGAGATATGATTGTTTTAAATATTAAACTTTGACTTCCGGTTTGGACAGTACGTAAAGGTCAAAGTGGGGTCACCTTTTTGTAAATATTTTTTGACAATTAACGATCTGTACGACATTAGGTGTTTGTCCTTTGGACGAATACAGAGCTGTTACGCTAATTACGTTGTGGTGGAATTAAATACTGTATCATCACAGCTTTATCATTACACATTTTTGGCCCCGAGGTGAGGTGTGTGCAGGTCTTGTACAATACAATGACAAATTCGATCAAGTGTTATAATATTTAAATGTTTGGTTCAGTTTTTTAAAACAATACTTATAGGGAAGAGACAGCACAATGTAATTTGAAGGATAACTGTAAAATAAAAAGAAACAAACAGTACTGAAATATGATCTTCTGATTGTTACAGTATATGTATTTATGTGTCATTAACTGTTGAAAATACATTTTCCTAAATAGTAATGTTAAAGTTATTGTTTAAAGGTGGCAATATCTTCACGATCAACAGGGCATGGAATCAGAGTTCAAGTTCTAGTTTAACTCAGTGACTGAAAATAATACTCACATGATAAGGTCATATTCGCGTTGCTGCTGCATAAATGAGCCAGTAATTTTTAGTCACTATGTTCGTCTTAAACTAGGACACCAATTCCATGCCCGTTTGTAGAAAGTCTGTTCTGATCGTGACGATACTGTCTGTTTAACCAATTGTGTTTATGGGATTGATGGTCAGTACTATCCCAATGCGAGCATACAAATAAATAGGAACTTTAATTGGGTGATCTGGCAAAAGGTATTCCAAGGCTGACACACCCATGCAATGAAGATTGGGGGGGGTATGTTTACTATGTTTATATGGCCCAACTGCCAGTGATTCACTGTCGGCAATATACATTTTACTAGATCACCAACAGATATTGCTTAATAATTACATTTGCGAGGATGTTTGGATCACATGTAGCCTACAAACTGAAGATTGTTGATGACTTGAACAGTTACGATACTGCATTTGGATGTGGTGTCAACGCTGTCTCGGGGTGCTGTAGGCTGGAACTTAGTCTGAGCCATGATGTATTGGTTTCAACATGCTGTAAAAAATAATAGGAAGGTTTTACAAGTACATGGACCAAGAATAAAGTATTTGAAAATTCAGAGAAGTTCTAATTTATAATATGAATGGGGAAAACAGTGTATAATTTTGGAGTAGCTGGACCATTGAAATTGAAGAGGGCATTGGTTGTTTTCAAAATTGCACACAATTATTCTTGACAATGTGTAATAAATTAAAGAAATGTTCTTGCATGAAACTCACATCAAAAGAGAAAGGTATTTAAGGACATTGCCGAGTCTCATAATTTCATGAGAGAGGCCTCCCCAGGGAGCAGGACTAACAACTTATACAAGTACATGTATTGTGTCATGAATATTGTGCATTTTTCCTGTGAAATAATTGTCTATGTAAGTTGATTTGTATCTAAGAAGGGTAAACAATTAAGGGAAAGTGCAGTAAACAATCACTACTTGACATTAATTTGTGCACAAACTGAAGATTTTTGGAGAAAACATAAATTACAAAATATGGCATAAAATTTCAACTGAAAAATTGCCATAACCTAAACAACTGAATTTTCCTATCCTTATTTACATTCTATTTCTAAATACATTTTAGTGACATCTGTTCATATTTTGTTAGAAAAGAGGGGAGTTGTTTACTGTCCAAAGTATGTTCACATAACTAACGTTAACGTTAAGTTAAACACTAAACAGGCACAATGCAACTACATTAAGTTTAACGTTACCACTACCAGTACCAGCCAACCCAACGCCTAATAAATGGCTTTTCTTGTATAAAAACACGAAGATAAATACAGGAAATCCTCTTAACAATTAAATTCAAAATACCTACCCTTTATGACTATGTTGGTTGAAGTACGAGTTGGTTGGAGTACGAATTGGCACGAGTTAATCAGTAATTTCACATATTTCATACTCTTATTTTCATAAAAATACAATTTCTTTCTGAGTAAATCAGGAAATATAACCGTAGCACTCGCTAAAATGGACGTTTAAAAAATATTTCAGTATCTGTTTCTGCCGATTGAGGGCGACATACACTATTACCGTTCCGCCGGCCGGACTGTTTTATACGCCCCGCCCAGTCGATTGAGTATTGCGGACGTAGTGGAAATAACAGATTGCGCGTAAATTTTCACGAAAAGTGTTTCTTTTTTTTTTACAAACATTTCGTGTTTTCAGTACAAATAAATATCAAACTCAAACATATCCTCGTCTCTAATGTCACATATTTCACACTCTTTACACTCATGATAAACTACATATTTTTCCCCGACTAAATCAGTAATTTTATTGATTTTTCAGATCCCTCGATATGATTTTTTTTAATTATTAAACTTTGAATTATCGTAATTCGATATCTGATGACCTAATCATGACGTCACAAATTATGTTTCATCTACGTGTTAAGTTCTAAGTATATGCCAAGTTTGAAGTTCATGTGAAGTTTGCAAGTATGTGTTTTTTTGTAGACAATCTATCCGGAGAAGAAGTGGGAGGAGGAGGAGGAGGAGGAGGAGGAGGAGGAGGAGGAGGAGGGGTGTTTCGGGTGCATACCCGAACACCTAATAAATATTTGTAGCGCGCACATATCCACCCTGGTGGGTTGCTCAAGGCGCGGAAACAAAGAAAAAACATGAATACAAACAATATAAAATGATAGCATAGGGACAAATTATGTACTGAGATACATATACCTACAATGCAATTACAAATATACATCATCTTTGAAGAATTGTGACATAAGATGAATTTTAAGCATTGACTTAAATATAGTTATACTATGACAAGATTTAAGTTTAGTTGGAAGATGATTCCAGAGTCTCGGAGCCGCGACAGAAAAAGACCTATCACCCCAGTTCCGTTTTGAAGTTGGTTCCTTTACGAGTGACATGTTGCTGGAGCGCAAATTGCGTGATGGAGTGTAGACTTTAAGCAGTTCAGATATATAAATTGGAGCAATGTTATTAAAAGATTTGTGAACAATTAGCATAAGTTTAAAAACAATTCTCTGTGAAACAGGAAGCCAGTGCAGTTCTTTCAAGATTGGCGTGATATGGCATGACTTTCTGGACAAAGTTACAACACGAGCTGCTGTGTTTTGTATGTGCTGAAGACGAGATATTTGATTCTGCGGGAGACCGTAGAGGAGAGCATTCCCGTTATCGAGCCGTGATGTGACAAACGCATGTATAATTTGTTCAGCAGCACTTTTATTCAAGTATTTCCTTATTCGGCTCATATTTGATATGAAATGATGATATGCGAACAATGTTGGAGATATGAAGTTTTAAAGTGATTGTCGAGTCAAATATAACACCCAAATTACGTGCTTGTGATGAGGGGGTTATCTGCGAGTCACCAATTGTAATAAATGGAAGAGAAACTTACATTGGTGACGTGATCCAAATAGAACAAATTCTGTTTTTTCGTCGTTCAATTTTAGGAAGTTTTTTTCTCATCCAACTTCGAATCTCTTGAATACATTTCTCCAGTGTTGTAATGCAGAAATCGGCAGGTTCTTGAGAAGATTTAAAAGTAATGTAAAGCTGCGTGTCATCAGTGTAGACATGGTAATTTATATTATACTTCAAAATGATATCAAGAAGGGCCGAGCCTTGGGGTACAGAATAGTCAAGAATAACAGGCTCGGAGATAGCGTTACCAATACAAACATGCTGGGGCCTATTTAAAAGGTAGGACCTACACCAATCCAGGGCTGTGTCATGTATTCCAAGATGATATTGAAGGCGGGAGAGAAGGATTTTTTGATCGACCGTGTCAAAAGCGGCGCTAACAAAACTAATGCAGTGATTTTTCAATCATCCATGGCAGATAAAATGTCATTGTGGACGCGGAGAAGAGCAGTTTGCGTTCCATGAAAAGGTTTATAGGCTGACTGAAATGTGTCCGACAGGTTATTAGCACGAACATAGTCAGAGATCCATGATGAAACAACTCGCTCAATTATTTTTCCAAGGTTCTTTAAATTCGCTACCGGTCGGTAATTTTTGAAAACTTCCTTGTCCAAATTGGGTTTCTTCAGCAGTGGTTTAACATGAGCAACCTTCTGGCTATCAAGGAAACAACCGGAAGAAATAGATCTGTTTACAATAATTGTGATATACTTAGCAAACACATCAATATTTTGTTTTATTAGCGAAGTTGGTACTGGATCAAGTTCATATGATTTTGATGGCGATTTCATGATGAGTTTCTTGTTCTCCGTAACACTAGTAGGCTCAAACATAGACAGTCTTCAGGAGTGGTTTAACATGAGCAACCTTCTGGCTGTCAAGGAAACAACCGGAAGAAATAGATCTGTTTACAATAATTGTGATATACTTAGCAAACACATCAATATTTTGTTTTATTAGCGAAGTTGGTACTGGATCAAGTTCACATGATTTTGATGGCGATTTCATGATGAGTTTCTTGTTCTCCGTAACACTAGTAGGCTCAAACATAGACAGTCTACATTGTGGATCCTTGCGTGACGGTGTTTGTGATAAAATGGCAGGTACTGGGGGAAAAGAACGACGGATATTCTCCATTGAAAATGCATTTGCGAGGTCCTGATCGGAGTGTGTAGATGAAAGCACTGGAGTTTTGGGTTCATGAAGCAGCTTTTCAACAATGTTAAAGAGTTTTTTTCTGATCGCCATAGCTCTCTTCCACAAGAGATGAGTAGTGAGTTATTTTTGCCTGGTTAATCATGTTCTTCACAATATCACGTTGGTTACAGTATTCTTGCCGATGTAATCCAAGTTTCCCATTGTCACGCCATTTTCGTTCAAGTTGACGACGGATTTTCCTTGCAGCACGAATATCATCATTGAACCAGGGGGATTCAGATTGTAGTTTAACAGTTCGAGTTTTTTGGGGAGCATGATCGTCCAAGATGTTACGGACAGTAGATTCAAATAGACTGACACAAGAATCCAGCTCACCATCTTCAAGGTTTACATTTTCCAGTTGAGATTCAATATCATGACATAAATCTTTAATATTTACATTTTTCGAGTGGCGAGTAGTTACAGAAATGGTAGGTATGGGAGGTTTTTTAAGGTTCATATCTGCCATGATTGCATAATGATCAGATAAGCCGGGATGGATAGTTATATTCGAGATGAGAAGTATTTTCACGCGTTATCATGAGGTCAAGACAGTGACCATATCGATGAGTGGGTGCTGTGATATGCTGGATAAGTCCATGAGCAGAGAGCAGATCTTTAAACTGATTTGCATAATTGTTTGAAGTGATGTCCATATGAATGTTAAAATCGCGGATAATAATGTCAGATGGGTGCAAGAGATAATCCACAATTAATTTACATGTTTACCATCAACATCCCTTTCTGGTCGATCGTCAGCAAACGAAGAGCCAAAAAGTGTCAGATCACTGGGAATGTATATAGGCAGAAAATCACGTTTGAAGGAATGCGCTTTTTAAAATCACCTTTTCTGCCTCATTTCGGTGGCCCAACTGTATGATTTTTATATGTTACGAAAGTATACATATAGTATTTTCACAATTTATATCAACTGTATTACAAAAATACTTTAATTAATGTGTAATTCATTAATAAAACTATTTGGCACTTCGTGAAATTGCAAAAATCGGAAGGCTTTACTTTTTTTCCCACACAGCGAAGTTTTTGGCACTTCGTGAAAACGCGAAAATCGGAAGGCTTTATTATTTTACCCACACAGAGAAGTTTTTTGCACTTCGTGAAATTGCAAAAAATCGGAAGACTTTATTATTTTACCCACATAGCGAAGTTTTTGGCACTTCGTGAAAACGTGAAAATCAGAAGGCCTTATTATTTTACCCACAAAACCAAGTATGACCTATTATTTCGCCAGTTCTTACCTGATGACAATTAATTTATTAACTGTTAAATGATAATTTAGATTATTATTTTGTCCTTCGACCTAATGTGGTATACTAATTTTTGGACAAAATGTTTCATCTGTTACCAAAACCAGTGCTTCAGTCTATAAACTACTGCTTGGACGTTGGACGTAAAGCCTAAAACCTTTTGATAAGGATGTTAAGTAATTTCAAACTGGAAACTTCTGTAACATTTGCAACATTTTAATCAATAATATCATAAGAATTACATAAAAATGAGACGAACTACTGACACAGGAAATATCGAAAAGTAATTAAAATTGCAAGTTCCTTCTTAATGTTTGTTTTAATCTATACACATTTTCTTCTTAGAAATTCATATTCAAGTTCAGTTGTAATATTTATCATACGAGTACTGCGTGACTAATACAAATGTTGTACCGAGCTCAATATGTACATTCTGAAATACAGTTTGTGCTAATTTACATATAAAATTGCACATCAAGAAATAAATAAACTGTTGAAAATTATAATTGTTCCACCAATACAAATCAGACCTCCTAGTTCATGGGCTATATGAAAGTGTTCAGTATAGTCATACATAGATACACAAATACAAGTTAATAAAAAGATCAATAATACTTATGAAATATTATTTAGAATCACATTCGTTAAACAGTTCATATCACAAAACCTTTACAACACCAGTACCAAAAGCAGTTTAAATTTAATACAAAATCCAACATGGTTCAATCTACTGTCGTTGTTTGTACCTGATGATTTTAATTCATTATTTTAGCAGTTGTTAATTATTACCTATAAACATATCTTTTGTTATATGTTAATAATAATGTTTTACAAACATTGAGTTGCCATCCATTTCTTCTCAGAACTCATGAGTGAAAGTTAATCTGCGTTATTATAAAATATTAACTAAATTTTAAATTAAAACATTAAATGACTTTGATCTCAATACATTTCAAGAAAAATATTAAAATTAATTCATAGCTTAAGATATTTAATGATATTTATGATTACATATAATAAAATTAGAGCACCTATGACAAATAATTACAGGGATTGCACTTCCAACTTAATATCAAACAACGTTTTGGTTAGTATTCAAATCGGCATGGTTTAAGAAACTACACCAAACATGTGCAGGACTTCAAGCAATTCTAATATAAAACACAGATCAGTTTCCTGTTTGATTATTCGCTGATGCAAACAAAAGTGATTGTTTTTTTAGTATTTTTTTTTTAAATTCATCAAATCTGTGTTTGGAGTTAAATACCCCATTAAATTCAATGTACTTGAAAAGTGCTAAACTTAAAAACATTTCAATCATAAGGTCTTAGAGAAATGTTTTGCATTAGGAACAAAACTTGGATATTCTAAAGGGAATCATGGAATGTTAAATTAAATGAGTGTATAACAATCGCTGTTCTTTATTCAGGAAGTGAAAACAGCAAAAATAAATTAGAAATATACAGACATTTTTACATTTTACATTTGTTTTGCTTGTTAGTCTATTTGTCTGTTTTGTTTTACTCCTCTGTCTGACTCTGACGTATTGCTTTTCACTAATCTCATAATCTCTTCTTTCAGCCAAAAACTCATAGTTCCTCTATCTATTCATGTGTTATCTTCCTTCTTGTCTGGTCCCAGTACCAGTACCTGCCTTTTATATATTTTTCTTTTGTGTTTCTTTCACACCCGACTAACTTCTGCTCACTCTTGTGTATATACATGTTTGTTGTTTGTATTCCGTCCCAGTTTGCCTTTGAGACAGAACCTGCTAATAACCATTATTTTGTAAACATTCTACAATATACCATTTTGTTGAAGGAGTAAAACACAAAGGTTTCAACTTCCAAGCTATTATTCTTTTAAAAATGTGGCCTACCACATATGCCAATTTCAGCAAACCTTTAAGTAGGCATATGAGAAAGTGTTATGCTTATGGCCATACCACTTAATTAACAAATACATTGCCCTCAATGTTCTATACAACAACGTATAGGCCTGTTTACTTAGTGAGGAAGGTGCAAATAAAAATCTTGGTAGTCTGGATGAAACAATACAGGGGTTTTTCCTGTGCAGAGGCTTTGGTGGTCTTTGTACTTTCCTTCAGATATTTTTGGATTTCCGGACTGGTACAACTTCTGAGGTTGAAGGGGTTCAGTATCAGATGTGCGACGTGTTTGTCGGATGCAAATAGCAGAAAATGACACATCTAAATGAGAATATTTGAACTCTATTTGGTGGGGCTCCCCTTTACATACACGAATTTGCATGAACTTTGTCCAGTCAATGGTTTTGCCGTCTTCTGAGGTACGAACCCGGAGAATTCCCTGTCTTTGACTGAATGACTTCCAGTCACTGATGTCAGCTGAACTGACTGGTATGACTACGTATGGCCTTGGATCTTTCCTCGCCATCTTACATATGCTAACCAGCTGAGACGGAACAGATATTTCTTCTACCTGGTTTGTCACTCTTTCGATTGAACTGTGCATCGAATCACCCTCAGACTGGCCATGGCTAGTCTCAAAAAAATACATTGTGACTTCATGTACATTTCGTGAACTACATACAAAAGACAACAACATCGCCGGCAAAACTGAATTTTTGTTCTGGCCTATGCATCCATCAGAAAACAAATCGACATGCTGAACGCCTTGATCGTCAATGTTGCTAAGATACTTGTGAAGATATGAAGCGATTTCGCATGATCCACGACGAGTAAGACCCTCATGCGACACAAAACAGATCCCTTCCTTACTTGCTAATTCATATATAGTTAGATTATAACAAGCTAGACGTCGCTTGTAGAAAAGCTCAGAGCGAGATGATTTGGGCAGATATATAACTTGTTGTAAATCAAAAACCGCAGCACGGTGGCTGATATCATTTGATGCTCTCTCCTTTGATTTCGATTTTATTTCCCGAACCTTCACTTTTTCTTTGTAGTGTCTGTCAAATTATTTATGTAATTCTTGTTTCTTTTCTGCTGTGCTGTGAAAGTATGTCTCACATAAGCCACACATATCTTTCTTAGGGTGATGGAACTTGAGATGTAATGACTTAAAGACACTTTTGTACAGGCCGATAGAAGCACCACTTGGATTTTCCTTTTTGTACATTTCATACATAATGCTGAAGTTCAAATTAGATGAAAGCTACTGGTAGGAGCTGTTAGCTCTACAATAGTGAGATTCCATCCTCGGGAATATGTTGATGTGTTCTTGGACTTGGTCTCTTAGAATCTGATCCTTTTCTGCAGTCTGTCTTCCTCCTCGTCTTTTGCCATCCATAACACCATACTCATTAACTTTTTGAAGAACTGTCGTTATTTGCTTATCAGAAACACCTATGGTGCTGATGAACACTTGTCTACAAACTTTTAATTTGTGATGATTTGTATCAGATTTAGGTAGGAAGTAGTTGAGGCTTCTGTTTTTTCCTGAAGATTTCCCTTATGTGTTTACAGAAACATACTTACTGATCCATTCTCGCTGATGGTGAAGGTTTGCCATGTCATAATATGCTCTTCTGATTGTTTGTCTCTCTTCAGATGAAGTATCCTTGCAAATAGACCTTTTGATGAGCAAAATGTGCACTTGCTTTCACCTATATGGTTTCTCTTTTCCTTCATATGTCTATTTGTCTTCTCTATTCTATACTCTTTCCCGCAATTTCTCCTATCTGTAACAAGTGCATTTCTGCTCTTTCTTATTTTTGTGGGCTTGGGAGAGAATGAAATGGGCTCCCCATCAACAGGAAAATCAGAAGGAGAAAGGTGATTTACAGACAGTGATGAAGACATCTCTCTGGTAGAAATGTTGACAACTGGGGTGTTAGGCAAGCTAGTCTGTGATGAAGACATCCATCCAGTAATAGTGTTGGTAACTGGGATGTACGGCGAGCTAGCCTGTGATGAAGACAACCATCCACCAGTAATGCTGGCAACTGGGGTGTAAGGTAAACCAGGCTGTGATGAAGACATCCCTCCAGCAGTAGTGTAGTTAACTGGGGCGTTAGGTGAGCTAGCCTGTGATGAAGACATCCATCCATCAGTAGTGTTGGCAACTGGGGTGTATGGTAAACCAGGCTGTGATGAAGACATCCCTCCAGCAGTAGTGTAGTTAACTGGGGCGTTATTCGAGCTAGCCTGTGGTGAAGACAACCATCCACCAGTAGTGTTGGCAATTGGGGTGTAAGGCAAACCAGCCTGTGATAAAGACATCCCTCCAGTAGCAGTTTTGGCAACTGGGGTGTAAGGCGAGCTACATGTAGCCTGTGATGAAGATATCCATCCAGAAGTAGTGTTGGTCCCTTACAAAAATAATGAATGGTATACCATTGGAAAAACCATTAAAATTACCATTGCAATTACCATTGGTTACCATTCCAATGATGTTTTGGAACGCTTGAATGGTAACCATTGGTATTACCATTGAAATTACCATTGAAATTATACCATTGGTATTACCATTGATATTGTACCAATGGTATTACCATTGAACTTGTACCATTGGTATTACCATTGAACTTGTACCATTGGTATTACCATTGATATTGTATTACCACTGATATTGTACCAATGGTATTACCATTGAGTTTGTACCATTGGTATTACCATTGATATTGCACCAATGGTATTACCATTTATTTTGTACCAATGGTATTACCATTTATATTTGTACCATTGACATTTAATACCAATGGTACAAAATAAATGGTAATACGAATGGTACAAAATCATTGGTAATACCGTGAATGGTACAAAATAAATGGCAATACTATTACCATTTATTTTTTACCATTCACGGTATTACCAATGATTTTGTACCATTGTTATTATACCACGACTTTGTACTATACATAACAGCCATCCCACAGTTTTCCACATTGTAGGGCTGTATGCATCTGCAGTGAGAATGATAATTATGGTAGACTCATATTCACAAATACAGAATAAAGAAGTCATTATGAATGTTTTTACTTTTCTGAATAATCAACTTTATTAACATCAAAACAGGCCATATCAGTTGTCCACAAATTTTGTTTTAGTGGTTGTACACTGCAAAATGTTTTGTTTGGCACTAATTAATAACCACAAGGTTTCAACATTGACAACATCTTTTATATGAATACCATTAAAACATTTTCAAATCTTATTTATAAGTCAGTTTAAAATCTTCTTGTAAATATTCTGATGTTATCATCAGGTAGAACTTGAAGCTTTGCATGGTGAGGAGGATAAGTAAGAGTAATTGCGGTGACACCATGTGAAATACTCAATTGAGTATAATTTAACATTATTCCAGGGTGTGCATGGGGAAACAAATTCAACCTGTGATTTAAAACATCCTCAATGTCAAAAACACAACCATTTTAACGCAACAGTAACCAGAACTTTAAAAAACACTATAATAAGCTTAATTTCATTTACAACGCCTTGAGTTACTGAGCTTTTCACTGGCATGGCGGTTGATCTGAGTCTCTGTGTATCCTGGATACATCTTCATTACGTATTCTGTAATCAAAAGTGAAGAAGGAAAATGATATATGAAGCTTCAACATTTTGCACATTATGTTGAAGCGATGTGGTGATTTAGATTAAAGTTGAGGTAGTGAACTAGTGGTGCTCTCTTCTGTGTCATATAGCTATGACACATCACGACCTCAACTTATTAATTATATTGTTCTTGCTAGAATTGACTGGCAGTATGTAAAGAAGTACATTTTACCTTTCACAGCCATCAAGTTGTCAGGCGGAAGGCCAGGTTTTGATGCCTTGTCCTTGAACAAGTTGCAAATGTTCCCTGCCAATGAGTGTGTCATGAGCTGATCTGCAGTGAAAACTCCAGTAAAAATCCCATTCACAAGCTTCCTTGGGCAGTCTTCTTTGATGAGCTTGATATTTTCAGCTGGTAAAAGGACAGTGCCATCAGGCAAAGTTAACTGTAAAATAAAATGTGAAACGACATTGAAAAAAGATGCTATAGCAATTAAGCCTCATTGTATGGAACGGGGTGACTAAAATAAATAGCTGCAAATTTTCATTACTAAAGTAAACAAATCCTTCAAAGTACCACCATTCATTTCATTTCTATTTTACAATTTTGGCCTAAATTGTTGACTCACCTTAATTTAAAAACTTAAAAAAACAAAAACATTTGCAAACTTTTGAAAGGTCGCACATCTCTGTAATTCATTATGCTGAATGCGAAATACTTTTTTTTCTTCAAAATGGCCAAACAATTGATTGCGTAAGAGGCCTGTCACTTGTATAATAAGTATAAAACATTCTGTTACAACAATTGATTACTGTTTTCATCAGGTAATAATGAGACTTTTTATTCGGTTCATTTCAAATTTCGACCCTTGTTATGTAATGGACGCAGAAGTGCTATGTGTTGTCATATTCCACCAAAGCAGTTGTTTGCCAAGACAATTTTCACTTACGTCCTCTCTCCTCTTGCTGCTCCCAAAACCATTTGCAGCTTGTAAAGTGACTGAACTGGTAGTAGCTTTAGCTGATGAGTTGCTGGTAGCTTTCACAGCTGGAATGGCTGGAACAGGCACTGACGACACATGATACTGTTAATTATTTTTGGACAGTTTCGAGAAGATAATAATAATAATGTATAGATTTATATAGCGCACGTATCCACCAACTAAGTGGCGCTCAAGGCGCATTATATTATTATCCCTGCTCAT
This sequence comes from Zoroaster sp. YZ-2022, assembly GCA_029582265.1. Classification (NCBI taxonomy): domain Eukaryota; kingdom Metazoa; phylum Echinodermata; class Asteroidea; order Forcipulatida; family Zoroasteridae; genus Zoroaster; species Zoroaster sp. YZ-2022. The sequence goes on from CM055831.1 coordinate 31,574,808, forward strand.
AAGGCTCATAAGGCTCATAAATCATTCCTGAAACCATCTCAGCTCCCTGGGGAGTATACAGCTCAATTGCTGCCATTTCTAGCGCATAGAGAGCAAACCATCTCTGCCTTCACAGGTACCAATTTAACCCCTGGGTGGAGAGAAGCAATTATGGTTAAGTGTCTTGCTCAAGGACACAGTTGTCACGGCCGGGGCTCGAACCCACACTCTGCTGCTGGCAACACCAGAACTTGAGTTCAGTGCGCTAGACCACTCGGCCACGACAATCCACTTTTCGTGCATTATACAACACACGGGACCTACGGCTTTACGTCCCATCCGAAGGACGAAGCAATTATGGTTAAGTACCTTGCTCAAGGATACAAGTGTCACGACCGGGGCTCGAACCCACACCCTGCTGCTGGCAACACCAGAACTTGAGTTCGGTGCGCTAGACCGCTCGGCCACGACACTCCAAGATGTGGGAGTTCTAAGATCAGATAGAACAAAACAAAAGTTACTTTTACAGTTTTCCAGTTATATTTTAGGGGAGGATTCCATTGTAAGTTATACAAAATATTGGGAGTGAACCATTCGAGATAACACAAAATATTGGGATGAAATGAACAGTACCTTTGCACAGTGACAAAGCCCGGCGTAGTGACTTATTTTCTGCTCTCAACTCAATCAGCTCATCAGTCTCAGGTGTCTCCTACAACAAACAAAAGTATTTCACAAAAGATGTTAGTTTATGAATCAGTGCATGTGTAAATAACTCCAAAGGAACTAATCGTAGGGATCAAACAAAATTTGATAAGAAGCAGTTGTATCACACAAGCAACATATAATCTAAAATGTATCGAATCTAAATCTCATTTGATCTCTTTCCCTCAATGTTGTCTATTTTATATGATGAACACACTGATGTAAGCACAGGAAATACATAACCTCAATTTCTCAAAGGTGGATCTGTTTCCCAAGAAAACCCTATAAAAAACAAAACACATACGTAGACTAAACCATCATGGTAAATGTTAGCGCTGGTAAATGTCGAACAAAGCTGATAAAATGCAGACACTAGTCAGTTTCAGGAAAGTAAGAGTGATCATATGAAATTGAGCATAAATCTAACCTGGCTTCGGTCCCTTTTTCTTTTCTCCAATAACTTGCTCACCATACCATCAGCCATGTTCTTTTCTTTTGAAGCAATTTGTTTGCCGCTTTTTTTGTTTTTCCTTGCTATAATAAAATTAAAAATCAATTACATGTTCATCAATTAACAACAATTATTTACAAGTTGTTACACCACTTGTTCTTTTCGGAACCTACATAACTCTTCATAGATACATTTTCATGGTGCCACTAACTACCTCACTAGAAGATTAAGCATGCAAACCACAAAGGATCCGTGTGCAAACCATTTAAAAAGGCATGCTTTCACAGAGTATAATCATTGTTTAACTCACACACAGATCTTTGTCATTTGATGGTTTTTTCCCCCTTCTTTTTCTTCAATATCAAAGCACACCTTTTTGGGAAACCTTAAACTAATCAATTTCCTGACTGTACACACAAGTTGTTGATTAGGGATGTAATTTTATGAGATGGAAATTGTGATGCCTCATGTAAGGTGTATGTTCTACAGTCCAGAATTACCTCAGGAGATTGATATTCCTCCCAATATTTTTAATGTAGGCCTATCTTAGGCCTACCAATTTGTGCTTTTTAAATTGTTCATTGTAGATTAATTCAGTACCTACGGCGAAACCATTACTCATTGATATACCTTACTCATTAGAGAATCAATAATTTTGAAATTATTTGGTTTGCCCCAAAAGGTATGGATGGAAAGACATTTACAATTTTCAAATAATATAAGAATTTCAATTTGTTGCAAGTTCAAGATCCGAAGTTTAAAATCAAATGTATAAACCTGGTTTTTGATTGCTATGGGTTGGGGACAATTTGCATATTTACTGCAGTACTAGGGCCTAGTGGAGATGTGCATGCATCATGAACTCACATCTTCGTCATCTTCCTCATCCATGTCCGATTCATCTTGAAACAATCTGTTTGGTACCCGGGCTCTTTGTCCTCGTCCCAATGGAGTGTCTTCTGAGCCATCAAGAGATTTGCCCTTGAGTGCTCGGTCCAAATACAGTTTAAGTGCAGCCTTTGAATCTGGAAGTTGAAGGAAAAAAAGGAATGAAATGTAACTAACGTTACACCAAACAGTTACTGGGTTAACGTTAGGTAGAAAATTAGCCCAGGTTTGGACTCCTCCGTTGCATACAACGCGACGGAGTCCAGGGTATAAAGGTCCTCTGTCATTGCGAAAAAAATATTTTTATATTTATATCTGATGGAGGAAGCTGAAGCTTTGTTCACATATTCCTATGTCGGGAATTCCAAGACTGCTGGGTTCAGATTTGTTAATTTTATCCTTGGGTGACATTATTTTAGAAAATAAAATGAAAATTGACGTCTCCGTTGTAACTTTGTACTGACTCCGTGTACCAATTAGTACAGTATCGACACCTTCACTTTATATTTACAAAATAATGTAGTATCCATACCAAACATATTATTACTAGCACTAACATTAATCGAATGTTTTTCTTCAGTTGACGTGAAAGTCGATCGGAGTTGCTACGCATTTCGCGCATGCGCACACGTCAATCGGTACATGATGTTTACAACGGAAGCGTGGATCTGCGATTTATTTTCTGGAATAATGTCACCCGTGGATATATTTGTTAAGGACACCAAGATTCCTATGAATGAAATTTCAGCTTCTTAATTTAAATCAGGTAAAAATATTAACAATCAATAACATTAGTTGAAATTGTATTCGCATTGATTGTAGAGAAGCATATACCCAGGACGTCAGTGGACAGTGCAGTAGTGCAACGGAGACTGGCGTCCTACCACCAGGGCTAGGTAGAAAATGAGACTGACACTGTGACAGACTGAGCATGCATGAAAATGGAATATTGTGGAATGGAACATTCAATTCAAGCTTCCCTCAAATTCTTCCCATTTCACTCATATTCATAACCACCCAGACCCACTCAGCTCAGTACATTGTCATTGAACACGGCATAGCTTAACAAGTTTTGTTATTATAATTTATTTAGGGCATAACAAGTCAGGCAATAGTACGCCTACTAAGGGATAAGCCCTTTCAATTTCTGTTTACTTTGTAATGTTAGTTTCATTCAAGGATATCCTAAACATGCTAAAGTCCTAACGTTAAAAGTGCTAAACATGCTCAATATGACTATGGATGAGCCATGATTTTGACGGGGCAAAATTGTTTATTTCAAAATTGTTTAAAATCAAATTAAATCAATAGGTGTTAATAAATGAAATCATCACCTACCTCCAAAGCGAAGTGCAGTCGCTTTGTATCTCTTCTTAGAATTGTGACCTGTGGTAGGCCTATATACAACACAAGCCGAAATGTTCGTTGCATAGCATGCTTTTGTCAGGATAATCCAAACATGATGATTCAACAACATCTAACCCTGCTTCCCCAAAATCAAATAAAACCCATGACTGCATGACACTAAAAAAATATAACTAGCGATAACGTTAACATTTGAAGTTAAAACTTAAAGGTTTGTATGTTCACATACAAATCCGATCAGACGAAAGTTTTCTGCTGAAAGAGAGCACGATGCATGTCGATGGCGCGCAAATAAATTCGATGAATATGATTGGTCTGTCGCGCGAAATGGAAACCAGCGCTGTTTTAATTTAATTAAGTGAATAAGTATTGATATTATGGTAACTTTGAAAAAAATTATGATAATAAAATAAAATAATTTATGACACTCTAAAAGTTATAGTGTTTGTTTACTAATTTACGGTTTAACTGTAAATATATTAAAATTAAAAGAAATTACCTTTCGCGGGTGCCCTGATATGAGCCATGTACGAGTTAGTTCATGTACGAATACGATTTCGTCATCGTGTATGTACGAGTAGACCAACCTGCGTACGAGTTTGTCTGTGTACGATGAGTCGAGTTTGTATCACTGATCTCAGTTCTAGTAGTGGTTGGCATGTGTGTACGAGTTGACCAACCTGCGTAAGAGTGTGTCTGTCTACGATCACGAGTTGGCATGGTGCGCGTATACAGTACAGCACGAGTTGACCTGTAATTCGGCTCGCTAGTGATGTAATGCGTGCAGCTGGTGGTGTGGCCGGGCGCGCGCGCGCGGCGGAGACTCGGCCCGTCTGCTACTGCTGCATCATAGCCTTGTTTACATGCACTTAATATGTTATGCTCTATTCTATGAATTTATGATTGAATGATTTGGATTGCATGTGCTTTATGGCTGATCGTCAAGTTGGAGCTCGAGAAAATCCACATGTACGTGGACCGTACAAGAGGTATTTACAAGCAGATGTCGATACCTGTATCGTTCCAAAGACGACGAGATGGAATTGGAACCACAAGCTGTAAGTAGGCCTCCGCCTCTCTAGCCTTGTTGTTATGTTGTACTCTAGTTTAAACTTAATCAATGAACCTTTCGATAGATCTCCCTTTATTTTATTCATATGTTTTATTGTACAGTTTTCCCGGTTCCGGAATTCGGGGGATTTATTTTTTGCAACCACTAGCACTACTATAAACAGACAACAATTATTCTAACGATTTTGGGGTTACAATCATACAGATAAAGCAAAAACTATCTAAAATCCACTTTAATTTTATGATGGTTTGTGGACTTTATTTCCCTTCTTAAAAAATCCTCCCCTTTTCAGAAACAATAGTTTCCACTGACCTGGCTGTGCATGTACGATGACTGTGTTGGTCACTAATTGGCAAGCAGCCTGACAGGGAGGTTTTTTTTTATTTAAAAAAGAAAAATTAATTCTTTAGAAATTTAGAAGAAAATTTTTCAAATAAATAATAATAATAAACAAGGAATTCAGTCATATTGATGGATATGATATAGCTTTTTTGATATGCAATAATTTTTAGCTCATAAGTTCTTGTCTAATTAAAAATTGCATGACAAGGCTACGATGCTATGGAAGCTTCAAATTTTGAGGGGTTGCTTTAATTCCTTAAAATCATCTTTTTTGAGTTTGTCCAAAACATCTGGTTCAATTTTCTGCTTGAAGAAATTTACAAATTTGGATTATCTAAATTTCAGGCATCAATTGATGTGTGACAAAAAAGAAAACAAATAGAGGTCTTGCTGATTTGAAAAATGGTTTTAGTTTTACAGATGATGACATTGGTGTTGATTCCAATGAAGCAGCAAATCAAGATGGCAATCAAAATCAAGATGATAATCTGGATTTAGATGATGACCCAGATCATCAAGCTGATGACCCAAAGACAGATGATGACCTAGACCGAGATGATGACCTAGACCCAGATGATGACCCAGACCCAGATGATGACCCAGACCCAGATGATGACCCGGACCCAGATGATGACCCAGACCCAAATGATAACCTGGACCCAGATGATGACCCAGACCCAGATGATGACCCAGACCCAGACCCAGATGATGACCCAGACCGAGATGATGACCTGGACCCAGATGATGACCCAGACCCAAATGATAACCTGGACCCAGATGATGACCCAGACCCAAATGATAACCTGGACCCAGATGATGACCTGGAACCAGATGATGACCCAGACCGAGATGATGACCCAGACCCAAATGATGACCTGGACCCAGATGATGACCCAGACCCAAATGATGACCTGGACCCAGATGAGGACCATGACCCAGAGGATGACCCAGATCAAGATGATGCCCCAGGCGCTGATAATGACCCGTATCTAAATGACATCCAAGATTCATCTGATGGAGATAGTGATGACTCTATGGTAGATGATGAGGATGGCGATCACCAGGTAAGTCTAGTTACCCAAATACTTACATGGGGGGTATGTACATGTATATTCATACAAACTTATAAATCCTTGCTATGATTTAATAGTCAATCCCATGTCAACGATAAAGCGATAACATTATTATAACATTTACGTTTGACTGATTATTCAGATTGACAAAACATTGTCACTAAGGGTTTTGAGCATTTGGTTTTAATATAATACTTTTATAATATTTTTGGATTTTAAGATTGAAATAGATTGTTTTAGTAATTTAAGGAAAAATTGTAAACACAGGGGTCCAGGAGTCCATTGGACTGCAAGTAAATTTAGCATTGTGATGCACACACAAATTTGTATTTTATTTATTTTATTTTATTTATTTTTGTATTTTTTGGGGGGATAGGGTTTTTAATTTTTTTTTTGTTATTTGCTCCATGCAGCATCTTGCATCGCTTGCCATCTAATAGTAACAGCTGGTGCACTATACTCACATTTGTGCCACTGTTCACCAAATGATTGCATGCAGTTGATGATGTCATCTGCACAAGGTCTATAGGGGTACATGTAGTTTCAATGGCATGATGTATTTGGTGTAATAATGTAATTACATAATTGTTTTTGTTGTGTTTTTTCATGATTAACTGAATATTTACTGTGCAGCACAACAACAAACAAGAAAAATGTCAAGAAATATTTTGTATGTTTTTGGATACCAGTGATATCATTGATAATCTGACCTACATTTTAATGTAGTCTCACTTAACTATTTTGACAGGGGAATGATGAATTCCAAGGACAAGGTGGTGAACCTTAGTTTGTATCCAGGCTGCACAGTGACAAAAGATCAATCAAGTGCACTGATCCTATCATACATTCTACGGCATGATGTAAGTGGTGAAGGACTAAATGATCTGATGAAACTTTTAAACATTTTGTTTCCCGACATCCTTCCAAAATCCAAGTATATGTTTTCAAAAGAATTTCTGGGTGTAGTAGGGGATTTGAACATCCATATTTACTGTGCTGAATGTACATGGTACTTAGGTGAACGAAAGGAGATTCAACAAGAAGGTTTATGCCCAGAATGTGAATGCACATTTAATGCTAAACAAAGTTTGGATGCAGGAAACTTTTTTTGTCACAATACCCCTGCTAAAACAAATCAAAGATCTGATAGAATGTAGTGAGGATGGTGTACGTAACCGTATCATAAAATCAGAACTATAGGCAGCCAACTTGAATAATTTGACTGATGTGTGTACAGGGCAGGTGCTTAGGTCATTAATACAAAGTAATGAAATTTTAGATGATTTCACCCTCACTTTCAATATTGATGGTGTTCCAGTCTTTAAGTCATCCAACCGTGCGCTTTGGCTGGTACAATGTAGTATCAACGAATGACAGTATAATGACCGGAAAAGGAATATCCTCATGACAGGCTTGTGGGTTGGCAGTAAACCAAGTATGAACACATTTTTACAGCCACTTAGGGATGAGGCCATCTTGTTAGGTGGAGAAGGGTTTCAGTGGAAAAATCCGATAACTAACCAGACGGTAAAAAGCAGAGTGTTCTTTCTTTGTTCGTCATGTGACTCTGTAGCGAGACCCCCTGTTCGTAACAGCACCCAATTTAATGGTTGCTATGGGTGTGACTGGTGTTATCATCGTGGAAAGCGTGTTCCAAAAGGAAATGGATTTGTAAGATGCTACCCTTTTCGGCACCAAGAACCAGAACTTCGTTGTCTACAAAGGCTTGAAGAAAATGTCTTCCAGGCTGTGGAGGTTGGAGAACCAGTATATGGCATTAAAGGGCCTACTATGCTGATGTTTTTCCCAAAGTTTGATGTAATCAAAGGGTTTGCTGTTGACTACATGCACTGCGTCCTTCTGGGGGTAGTCAGGTAGTTTTTGACATTATGGTTTGGCAGCAGTAACCATGACCAACCCTGGTACATAGGAACAAAAACAAATGATGTAAACAAACGTCTCATGGAAATGGCTCCCCCACATGAAATAACTAAAGCACCAAGACAACTGGAAACTAGGAAATTCTGGAAGGCCTCTGAACTAAGGTCTTTCTTACTCTTTTATTCTCTCTTTATTTTGGATGGGATACTCCCTTCCAAGTTTATAAACCATTGGTTCTTACTTGTGTATGCCATTTTCAAACTTGTTCAGAATGAAATAGATGAAGATGACCTGGAAAAAGCCGAACTTGCTCTAACGAAATTTGTCATCTTTACTGCTAAGCTGTATGGCGAGAAACATGTTTCATTCAATGTCCATCTTTTGTGCCATCTTTCCAAAAGTGTGTCTGCTTGGGAACCTGCATGGTCAAACTCTGCTTTTCCATTTGAGGGAAATAACAAAATTCTCTTAAGATTGATACATGGAACACAATTTGTCCCTAAACAGTTGGCTCTTCAGTTTCAAATTTACAAAGGACAACAGCAGTTAGCAAAGAAGTGCATGAATGAGGCGAGCGCAGCTTGCAAAGAGTTATATGCCAAACTTACTCATGTTGGCTCATATCGACCTGTTGTAAGAATGCAAATTGCAAATACTGAGTTGTTGGGGATGGCTGAGGTAAGGCAACTTGATGTTTCAGACAGGATTGCAATTAACCATTTCCTTGGTGATCAGCTGATGAGGACTGAAGAAGTTCATTACTACAAAAGGTTTAAGCATGAAGGTAGACTATTTCACAGTGAGGACTACAGGAGACCATCCAAGCGGAATAACAGTGTAGTGCAGCTCACAGACGGAACCTTCGGTAGCATCAAGGCCCTGATAACATTGCAGTTCAGGTGTGCCTGTGTTGGGTTATGTTTTTGTGTAAGGACAGCAGTTGTTATTGTAAATGTTCTTAGAACAAATCAAGGCTCTCTCTTTGTAGACAGGCAGCTTAGTATTAGATCAGAGAATATTCATAGTGTATCATCACAGGGAATTTCATCAAGAGCAATCAGTGTGGCTAGTATTAAAGAAAAGTGTGTAGTATGCAGAAAGAGTGGTAACATTATGTTTGTGGTAGTTTTGCCAAATATGTTTGAGCGGGATTGATCATCTAAGCAATGTGGGAAACTGCAGTTTTGGCTTGACCTTCCAAGATGTACACTGCAAATCTTGTTGGTCAAAATTTGCCCAACATTTTTGCCCAACGTTGGTTCAAATATCAACTGTCTAAATTATTGGGCATAGCTTAACCAACAGTAGTTGGGCAATAACTTTTATCCAATAGTTGGGTGAACACTGACAAAACAAGTTGGTCAAATCATTTTACCCAACGTTTGGGTGATGACAATTGACTAAGAGTTGGGCAAGTTTGTTTACCAAAATGTTGGTTAAAATTTTACCCAATAATTTAGACAGTTGATATTTGAACCAACGTTGGGCAAAGGTGTTGGGCAAAGGTTGTTACCCAACAAAGGTAGCAATTGATTATCTGTTGGTTGGTTACTCCTTTAATCCAATTGTTGGGCATAATATGACCAACAATTTGTTAATACTAATTAAACAGCTGCAAACAACATCTTGGAGTTTGTAAATTCAATTTATTCAGCATAAATTCAACATCTAAAGAATACAATACAAGTCACTCTAAATACAACAATCCAAAGTTGTAAATTCACAACTCATATTAGCAAGTTTCATACCCTTTAATTAATTTCTTTAACAAAAATTAATTGATTTGTATACCTACAATTATGGCCTTTTTACAAGATTTAACAGGAGATTGAAATTGTTTACCTCTGTTCAACCCGAAAATACCTTTTTTAAAACCATTTTCGCTATTTTTACTCTAAAATCCAACTGTTCATCAGACATAGCAAAAACTATAGTGTGAATCCTTATCCGAAGACAAACAATTTGATATGCTTTTCAATTGTCTTAATGTTTGACCTTTGACCCAATTTGTTTATAATTTTACGCATAAGGGATCATAATCAGCATTGACTAAAATCACTTCTCATACTTCTGTGGCCCACTGTGTAGACCCCAATAATTTTTAAGGCTTTGTGAGGAGCTGGCTCGCAAGTACAAGTAGCCAAGTGTGTTATTTATGTAAAGTAAACACCAATAAATAAGAATATCTGAGGATTACCAAAAATGCACTTTTGACCTTTCAGCCCTTTTCTCAACATTAAATAATAGAACCAGTCACAAATATATTGCATGATATAGGGTGTGGGTATTTTGCAGAACACGCGGAACTCTGCAGAACACATATAAAACAATAAATACAGAGATACATACGCAGCCTAATAAAGAAGAAACCTTCCAAACTTGCTTCCATTTACCAATATCTGCAAAATCGGCCCATATTAATAGACTTTCATAGCCTTCAGTCATGTTAATGCTTGCAGAACGCTTGTCGTTTGTTAAATTTGTACTGTTGTGCAGAACACAGCGTTCTGCAAGCATTAACATGACTGAAGGCTATAAAAGTCTATTAATATGGGCCGATTTTGCAGATATTGGTAAATGGAAGCAAGTTTGAAAGGTTTCTTCTTTATTAGGCTGCGTATGTATCTCTGTATTTGTTGTTTTATATGCGTTCCGCAGGGTTCTGCTGAGTTCCGCGTGTTCTGCAAAATACCCATCGCCACGATATATTAACACATTGGAATTCAATATTATATTGCATAATAAAATAACACATTGGAATTCAATCTTGCTCTTGCTGGAGCAACATTTCGAGTTCATCATAAAGACAGCGAACAGGCTTCAGATAGTATTCCCCATGAGTGCATAGGTTACATTTCTATAAATATATTTTTGCATTGAGTGTCTTTAGTTTAACCCTTCTTCATAATTTAAGGCATTGACAAAAAATAATACTGTTGACTTTCCAAATTACTTGTACCTTTTGATGTAACTTGTCACGAATGCTGTAAAAACAAGAAATCATACCACTACTTGGAATCCTCATCCACCATGAACAAATCTAGCTTCATTCTCTTCACATTCTACATGCTTTGCAGCTTGGCTGCGAAATTTAAACAGCTGCAAAAGTTCAAACAATGTCAAGTTTTTTGTGCATATATTCTCATGTATTGCTATCATTCTTTCAAGTGTACATCTTTATACTTTTATTTTTAAATTTTCAAACACTTTCAAGAGAACTTTCAAAGGAAGACTTTAAAATGCTTTTTGAAATAATTAAAATTTCTTAAAGAACTTTTAAGGTGATTATGTACCTTCTCATGTAATTATCAAGCTATACAGCTTGGCTTCGAAATATCAACAGCTGCATATACAAATACATAAAAATACATGTTAGGTCATTCCATGCCATGGTTTTTGTCACGTTACACATTTTTTTAAAACATTTTTTCGGTCACACCCCCTCATATTTCAAACGTAGAGACCTGACATTTTCAGAATTTGCTTTTCTCATAACTATCTTTCAGTACACCAAAAGAGAAAAAAATGTACGATTTTACAGTGAACTCCATTTGTTGAGTTGGCATGGAATGACCCTGTTGCAAAAGTTCAAACAATGTTGACATTTTTAAACATGTAAACACATGTTTTGTCCTTTTTTTAAAGTACTTTTAAGGAACTTTTAATTAACATAACTTATAAGATGAGTTTTAAGCATCGACTGGAATCTGGTTATACTATGTGAAGAATAAAGTGACTGAGATTTGTTCATAGTTTCTACAGACTCAACTTAAGTCACAACTCTTCAAAGATGATGTATATTTGTAATTGCATTGTAGGTACATGTACATTGTATCTCGGTACATAATTTTTCCCCCCTATACTATCATTGTATATTGTTTGTATTAATGTTTTTTCTTTGTTTTCGCGCCTTGAGCGCCCAGCAGGGTGGATAATGTGCGCACTAAAAATCTTTATTATTATTATTATTATGCTTCAAGTTTTGCAGCTTGGCTGTGGGTATACGCCCTGTATGATCTAATGTTTGGATTCAACATGTGTGGCCTTGGACCAGGTTGACGAGGTTGTTCGAAAATGTATTCAATAAATTGCCACACTCCACTACAGAGAACTTGATAGTCAACATCCATGACGTATACAAGTTTATAACATATTATGTCAACTCCTTCCATAAGATCATTCACCTCGATTGCTTCCCTCTCTACTACTACAAAACACTGAGTTGGGTAGAGCTTGCTCTCTCTGTATAAACAAAGCACAAACGGTTGCGGCCGCTTATCCTTCTTTATTCCCGACAGATATGTTGGCATGTGAGTCATCTCCTGCAATTAAAATGCACACATGAAAAAAGCATAGGTAGATTAATTTCCAATTGACTTTCATGAAAGCTTTTGTTGTAAAAAGTAAATGCCAATACATGTACATCACATACCGGTTGCATGTCAATGAAAGACACCAAAGAGTCCTGGAGTGTGCACCGCCCCTTTCCTTTCCCTTTGCTCCTGGTTTCAAATGAAAATGGTAGTAGCAGCATTGCTAGGTTCTTCTTTTGTTCTGTGAAAAAAAAATACAACTGAGTAAATTGTTTAGTGGGAAAGTAGTGGTTTCCACAATGTGATGCAAATATTCAGTTAATTGCGTATCAGATAAAAAATAAATCAAACATGAAATCTTAGGAGACACGATTCCCCATCTAAAAGCAGAAAAATTGCATGGTACGCGAACGTGGCGGTTTTTAACATATTATGGTGAACTGTAATGATGCCTCCACCCCCTGGTATTTGAACTTGGAAGTGTCATCTGCAATTTTAATTAGATAATAAAAGTGTTGTGTTTTAGTCCCAGCTGTGTTATATTGTCTCATATACAGGAGATACCATTGTTTTAAGTGAAAAAATTAGGCCGCAGGCCGAATTGTCCCACGCCAAAAAGAATGTATCTCCTATGTGATAACATGAGACAGTATAACACACCCGGGACTAAAAACACTACTTTTATTATAATTCTTTAACAGTGTTATCGATTTATCAACAAAATTTTCACACTTCCATGGGAATTTAAACCATAAACTTGCACTAATTATGTTGTTTTATCCGGGAAAGCATCAAACAGTCAATGGGATTTTGAAACTCTTGATAGAAGCGCACGCCTTACAGATTTATGCAGCTAGGCACAGATTAGACGCACATGTAAAAACATCACACCACATAAATAACAAGTTAGGGCCCCCATAGGTATGGGTTGAGAAAAAGGATCAGATTTTAATGGCTTCTAAACAGGGGTAACCTCCTACAAAGTTTGATTGAAATAGGTTGAACAGGTAGCACCACTTGAGATGGAAGCATAAGAAAGAAAACACAGCTGCGAAGCTGAAAATGTGTGCCAATCATGTAGGTGGGCCTATCACCATATTTTTAGATTGAATGTCTGGGTTCTCTTTAGAATTTAGCAGTTTATAACATAATAGCCTTTAAATTTATGGTAAACAATTGTTAACAATTTAATATACCTTCTGATAGGGCATCTGTTGATACATCTAACTCTAGGTACTCTTTCCACACTGGGTTCATCTTATCTGTATAGTCTATTATGTTTTCAGCCATTCCTCCCCACTTCTGCTTCAACTTTGTTGTTACTGCTGGATACTGGGCAGAGTAGTCTTGTTCAATCTGAGGTAAATCAAGTTATCATGTCAAAAGAAACCTGGTAAAAGGGACAGCAATCACCATTGTTCATTGCACGGGTTGTGATTGGGAAAAATGAATAGGCCATGAGATCTTGCTGCTATAGGTAAAAGTAAGACATAACCGCAAATTCAGCTGGCCGTCACGTTTTTTAAAAGTCCTTTTTGGCTTTTTTGTCAGGATCGTTCATTTGACAGCCATCAGAGTTAACATAACAAATTTAAATTTCTATGTTTTTGTTACGGAATAAAGTGCAATACTATTATTGCACTTTATTCCGTGCAAAAAAAAACAATATTAATTTGCATATAAATGCTTAATCTGCATAAGTTAATCAAAATGAGAGGTAATAAAAAATTACCTCGCATTTTTTTCATGACCTTGCATGTAGGATCTTTCATATACATACATACATACACACTGAAGGGCGCTATCACAATATCCCCCTTTCTTGGCTAAAGCCAGGGAGATAAAAAAAGGTTGTAGTGTAGGCCCTACTTATAGTTTTATGCTGAAAAGTTCAACAAAATATTTAAATACATTGACATAGCATATGCATAACTATGAGTGGTTCTCTGGGGAGTGGCCCAAAGTGATATTTTGGTGATCTTTGACCTCCACAAGCAATACCCCAATGCATCTCTCTTATTTGAATACATATCATTGGAATACTATTAAGTGTTCCTTCTATCTCTGTGAAATACCTTCCAGGGATGCCATGAACTAGTTTTTACTAGAATGCAATGTTCATGAAAAATACATGGTTTGCAGTAATTAACTGTTTCATGCAACTAACAGAAATTTGCTTACCATATTCGGATCCAAGAGATGAGGGAACTCTTCCAGAATTTCTGACACACTTCTTTTACTTTCCCTAATCCACTTTTGGCGATATTTTGCAGTAGTTGCCATGTAATCAGCTACGATATGCTTTGGTTTGTCATTGTTTTTTAACCACTCAATTTTGGCAGTCAAATCAGGTGTTAACTCGATGTCATCATGTGATTCATCATTGTCTGCTGAAATATGGAGGAATAACATAACTGTATTATTTTCAAAATAGTTCCCATGATGAGAATTAGAGAATAAAGGTATTGTTTTTAGACCGTACCTGTGGTATATTGACTCACATCACGGTCACCAATTTCTGTGAGAACCAATTAATTGGCTCTAACTTTCTTAGCTGTTTAAGAATAAATATTGTGACATGAGGGAGTGTTTAGAAATACTTTGGTTGGGCAATTTGAAATGTCAGAGTCGAAACTTTTTTACCCCACTTCTTTAAGATGCAAAAGTTCCCCCCTCCCACACATATTGTAAAGTTAGACCTTATTATGCATACAAATTAAACACTTGGAATTTTTGTTTTGACCCCTTCCTTTGTAACCAAAACTTTTTGATCCCCCTTTTTGATTGCCGATCCCCCTTTTTGATTGCCGATCCCCCTTTTTGATTGCCCAGCCCCCATTTCTGAACAGTTCCTTAAAAAATGTCAGTCAGTGAGTGCCAGTAATTTATAGAGCACTAAGCCCAATTCAAAACTACCGGGCCTAAAAAAATGCACTAACTTGATCACTAAGACAACCAAAGCAATTAATCGCAACTTACTCTTCTTTGGTTCTTCGCACTTTTCAGTCTGTTGTTTGCCCATTTTTTTTCTGACATAGCGCAGGTGCTCCTCAAGGCAGCCTGTTGCAGGGCGCTTCACTGTTCCTTTCATGTAGAAAACTTCCTGAAATAGCAAATAGCAAACAATATAGTTTCAGGGACGGATCCAGGATTTTGAAAATGAGGTCCAACCAATCCAAGAAATATTGACTTCCAATACCTGCCAAAATTCTGATGGGGGGAGGGGGGGGGGTTGGGGGAAGGTACATATACTTCACACCAAGTTGCACCAGAAAAGTGTGACCTTTTTATTGAAGGCAATACCCCCTTTTAACATACCAAAATGTCTGAAATAAAACAAAACAAATAATTTAATTTTTTTTAAATGGGGGGTGGGGGTCCGGATCCCAAGACACTCCTCCTGTATCAGCCTATGTAGATGCATGAATACAGAGGACCTTCGACCTTCAATAAAGGCAAAAAATATGTAGTACAGCTTACTTAGACTTTACCACAATGAACATTTTAATGCATCACTATTAACATGATATTGTTTAATATGATCATGTCACAAATTACAAATCACTTATACAAGATATTTGCGAGATTGTCGGCCATCATAGAAACTTCATCACTCCCAAACTCTTTTCAACTCGCTGTGACCAAAAAGAGTGGAAGGTACATATATAACGAGTATTGACAACATATTTTTGTAATCTCTGAAACTGCAAAAGAATCCCCAAGGTGAGTGATCACCATAAGTGTGTAACTGGTTTTCATTTTTTAATGTTTTGTCATAAGTACATACATGTACAATCACTTACATAGCCTGTTATCCCATCATGATCATCCAAACAAGGAAAAGCAGTTATGATGCTCTGGGCCAGTGACGCCTTTTCATAGGCACTTGGGCTGTATGAAAATAATATTTCAAAATAAGTTCAAAGGTACTGGATGAATTCATCATCATTTTAACATTTTAAAAATAACAGTTTAAACAAGCTTTATGTTTCTTAGTTATGTCAGGGTAAGAATTTCGGCGAGAATCCATTCTCGCAAAGACTCTCTTTCACAGAATTGCGAGAATCATTTATAAACTTTGAGTTTTTCTTACCAAGTTATATGGCAAGAATCAAGGTAAGATCGAACTTTGGCCCACTGATGAAGACTATACTCACTTTTTTCCACACTTATTGATGAGGTGTCCAACTAAAATGTGGACAATGGTTTGCCTTGTTTTTCGAGTGAGGATACCATTTTGCTCAATTTGTTTGATGGCATTTCTTCCATCAACAGACTCACTCAATATCATCTTGC
The DNA here is from genome assembly GCA_029582265.1 of Zoroaster sp. YZ-2022. Lineage (NCBI taxonomy): Eukaryota > Metazoa > Echinodermata > Asteroidea > Forcipulatida > Zoroasteridae > Zoroaster > Zoroaster sp. YZ-2022. The sequence continues at coordinate 31,591,173 of CM055831.1, forward strand.
AATCCTGTAAAGCAAAATTATACATAAATTCCACCATTTAAATTTAAATAGAATTCGTGAAATGCTGTGTGGAGAGGTTCAACGTGGGGGTCTTTTCACGATTCGCAGTGGCGAGTGCTAAAAAATGGGTCTGAAAATTCGCTGTTTAGGCATAACCGAAAGGGCCAATTTTTTTTTTATTTTTAATTTGACATAATGAAGTATCATTCTACATTGCTATTGGAAAAGGGGACCATACCCATTCCTCATTTTACTGACTCATTAAAGTAGTGAAAAATGTCCAGGCAACAAACACACATTGTTTTTCATTTAAACATTTAGCAATTTGTTAAGTGGCTTAGGTAATACCCTGATTTGTACTCACAAAGAGTCTTGAATTTCTTTGCAGGTGGTGGGGATGAAACTGGCTCTGGTAAGCTTGCACATTCACTACTTGATGTAGAGGTTGATGCTACTGATGCCAATGCCTTAGCTGCCTCAGCAGTTGCTGGTTGCAAGTCAACTTGCAATACCTGAACAGGTTCTTTGAACTACATGTGAAAAGTCCAAATTAAATAAGAATATAAATACCAAAGGGAAAATTGGTTTTAAAATGCCTACATGTACATGTATGCATTTAAAAAAAAAATTGGTTATCTTGACTGGGGAGTCTGAAATATTCTGGTTTGCCTATTATTAAGTCTGGAAATGCTGTTATAAAAATTATACCAGATTCTGTGAGTTGAAAGTAAAATTTGACCTTTCCTGATGATGAATATGTTTCTTTGGCATCAATGAAGGGGGAGGTACTAGTATTAATTTGAACAGGTGCAGCCTCATAGTCCGAATGTGCACCAGTCCGAACATGTGCTCTAATGGTGGGACTCAAAGCATTTTTAAAATGCAGATTAACGTGTTAAACATGGTCGGACTAATGCTATGAACAACAGTGCAACAAGGCATGAATACCTATTTAAAATTTTGACAAATAGGTACAGTAGAGTATTAATAATTCAAATTTAGGGCATTTATGCTCTGTTGCACTGTATAAATTTATAAATACATACATGTACCTTGTTTAAATCAAATGAAACGGTGCTACGATGTACCAACACTGGTCGTTATTGCTGAAACATCTGGTTACATGAAATGGACGACAAACAAGGAGTACTTGGGGCTCTTTGATAAGGATGGGTCCATTCACTGATTGGACAGTGTGTGCATGCATGTGCCTGTTGTGATAAGTTGTTTGCCATGGATGTAGCACAAAGTACACCTTGCTTGCCACCACAAGTATGTGTTGCAGTTTTGCATAGTGAGGTCCCGCCTCGCTCCAATCTGTGAGCACCATGCAGTCTGGTACAAACTTGTAACTGTGGATGTTAACACTTCCAGCCATAATGATAACAGTATCTGCTGAGCAATGAAGTGCTGCACATATTCCCTCTGGATCATCCATCATTGACACCAGCATGGGCATAGGACCTTTGATGTCCATTTCCAAACCCAGGGGGTTTCTCATCATGAAGTAATAGCTCTGTTGTTGTTGATGCCTTATAGATACTGTTTTTGCTACATCCTTGTAATTGTTGCAAGCATGCGCCCACTGTTTGAAGGGCTTGTGCTTACCTTCTTTACGCATGCAGGAGTACTGCACCAATGGTCCAAGGAGCCGTATCAGTCGGGGGTAATGAATTACATGGTGATGCTTAGGTATTAAGTGATCATAGAGCTGCAAGTAAAGACTGTGATGCTCTCTTATCAGACCTTTCAACACTATAGTGCCTCCCTTACTAATGCTTGGGGCAACAACCAACTTATATATGTCAAGTAGCAGAAGAAAAAGTTCCCATTCTTCTGAATCCTCATTCACCAGGTCACCAATCATCAAGGGCAGATATGTGGCCAGGCAATTGGTCTGTGCAGCTGTTTGTCCACTTGGTCCACTGGGGTTTGTGAGAGCTGAGGGCTGGATGGGACTGGGTTTATTTTTCTTCTCAACAAACCCATAGTTGAATGTCGCTAATCGAGTATTCAATTCTCGTAGAGTGAAGTACCGTTCTTCAATTAAGCCAGAAATTGTCAGTTTTACTTCTAGAGGAAACAAACCCTCCAAGAAATCGTGCATCACGTCAGGTGCTGCATTCTCTGTTACGTGAAAATTGTCAAGCTCGTTTAGTATTGAAGATGTCTTGATTCCGGTTAGGGAAACATTGTCGACTTGCAGATCCTCGGCAAAGTTTTCCTCATCACGTATTAACGATGTGTCTTCTTCAAGTTGACATCGAGACAATTGTTTTTGTGCTTTACAAAAACGACAAGAAAAGTTGGCACTGAAAGAGCATACAAATCCCAGTATTTGATGCAGCCCTAAATTGTCTCCAATTACCTGAAATAGTACCGGTCTAACAGTTCCTTCAAATCCACTGCATGAAATTGTAAGGCCTGTAGTGTCTAGCTTCTGTATATCCTTTACAAGTACAGCAAGAACTGAATCAACACCGTGTTTGGATATAGATGAACTCTTGGCACATGCAGCTAACAGTATGTTACTCAACTTGCCTTGATATTCCATGGGTAAACACAATATACTGATGTAAAACCCAGAAAGCTTATTTCTACCCTTTTTCGACCCCAACGGGTTGCCGGTCTCGTAGTCGTCATTATACAGCAACAGTGGAATTACAATGTCATCAGTTATTCCATATTTCCTGTCAAAATAGGTTCCATCTCGATATGATTCAATCAAATTCTTATCTTCAGATGACTTTTCAGCAAGTATAGCAGCCATCATACCTGGCTGTTCAAGATGTTTCTTTAATGTTTTTTCAATGGGTACATACTGAAAACACTCTTCTTTTACAACTTGCCTAACTCCACCAGTTGAGGTTGAAACAGTAGTAAAATCTCTACTTATAACCTTGGCCTCTGGTGCAATGAGTACCCCCTTTTCTTTGAAATAGGCTACTCATCTTGTTGTTTCTGTGTGCGCACTCCTTTAAATGGTGCCTTCAACTCAGTAAAGCAGTGCAGTAGTTGTTCACATCTAGCATCATCTGGTACTTCACCAGCTTTAATATCACTTAAGAGTAAGGAGACCTTTTGTTTCAGATGATTTACAGTGGTTTTTATAAGTTCTTCTGTTTCACATATAACTTTGTTAACAAATAAGTATGGAACAGATGTTGACGCTTTCATATTAGCTATAAATAAGGCATTAGCTTCTAAAATGTCTTCTGAAGTAGTATGTTCCTCATCTTGATTGTCAATGTTGTCATCAATATCATTATTCATATCAATATCCATATCAACCTCTGCCTCAGCTGCTTCATGGGGACCAACTCTTTCTGGGTGAGCTTCAGGTTCATCACCATGTACTTCTTCCTCCCTAACATGTACGGACAAGAGATGCCGCTTGTAGCTTGAGGCATAATTAAATTGTTCTAAACAACCGTTCTGAAAGCAAATTATGTGTGTGGAAGTTCCCGATGTCACTTGGTGTATGTATTTCAGATGTTGAAATAATGATTTTAAACCACCAACCTCTTTCAAACATTTGTAGCACAACATTGTTATACCATCTAAATACTCACACACGCTTTCCACTTTTGTATGAACTTAAGGTCTAAACCAATCTTGGGTATGAGCTGGCAGATAAGATCTGATGATAGAAGTGGCATAGCCTCCATATCTATTTCATTCTCTGGAAAATAAAAATTTAAAGCACCATTAAAAAAAGATAACCTTAAAATGATACAACAGAATGGCACAACATGACACATGCTATTATATTACACATAAATAATAATTACCAAAAATAAATTGTCATGTTCCACTTTAGTATACAGCTCCAATTCATCCCTCCTTTGTAGAATAACAAAATTCCTGTCCAACAAAATGGAAGAGTCCATATTTGATGCGCATGTGAGGTGGGCATCTTCTATTTTTTTTTTACAGGTGAAACTATTTAAAGCCCAAATGAGGGGTAAGAGAATAATAAATGTGACTGCTCCAGATGAGGAATGTCCCCCAAGGGAGTTTTAAGGCCTTGTCACACGGGCAATTTTCGGGCAATTTTCAGGCAATAAAAGTTGCTGGCAATGACATTGCTCGGAGATTGCCCTGTGTGGCATTTCACGCAATCCAGTGGCAATGAGTAGACTGGCTTTCTACTTTGAGGCAACCTGTCGAAGCAATCTCCTAACACATTGCGTATCAGTGATCACGTGACATTTTATAACTAGCAAAACTTTTCGGCGGCGGCGATTTAATTCTCGGTTACATGAAAAAATACCGAGGAATTTTGTCATTCCTTTTTAACTCCAAATGAAAATACAAGAAAATAAAATGGTTTACCGAGAAAGAGGAAAATATAATTGTATTATTAAGAGGTAAGTAGACAATATTTAGAGGTATATTGGCCTAGAATGTGCGTTTGTAAAGTAGGCCTATCGTACAAATAATTATTGCATGCACAATCCAATGGAGGTTCATGACGGACGAAACTGTAGTACTACATGATTTTAAGTTTGCATTTTAACTAAGGATAATGACTGCGCATGGATAGATGCTATATTGTCCAGAAAAAAAGTTTTAAAAACTGTGCCATCCAGTCAAAGTCAAAAGAGCATCCGTTGCAAAATGCTTCGTTGTGTGTAAACATTTACTGAGTGGCCACCCATCAAGCCTCGACCAACAAGGATTCAAGAGACATAAAGACAATTGAAAACAATTATTGCTAAATGCTAATTGTTATAAACTATTAATAAATATAAACTATTATTGAAGTAGCACTACTTAGAATCAATTGGATCTGGGTCTGGGGCAATCAACAAAAGTGTAAAAAGTCCTTTGAGGAAAATACAAATGTATGTTATTGATTTATTTTAAAGCTAATATTTAATTTAAAGCTACTTTCCACTTCATCGCTTTGTAATGTGAAACTTGCTTGATGTTAAAACAGATGATGGTATCAATCTTCCCTAGAAATAATTTTGTCTGAGGTGCTGTCATTTTCAAGATGTTCTATAATTTCCATTTCGAATAGATTCCACATTAGGATGAATACACAAATAAATGTTCACTATTTTATCTTGATCGACAACAAGTAATATGCTGAAACTCATTGTATGGTTGTTTAAT
>CM055831.1:31596793-31676738 GCA_029582265.1 Zoroaster sp. YZ-2022
CAGCAGCAACAGAAAACCTGACAGAAGCAGTCAATGAATTGCGTAAGAGGAACAAACTGACCCGTCTTGCAGACAAATCTGAGGTAGGTTGGGGTGCAGTAGACGAATACGTCAGCGACGAGTTGGCGGATGACTCGGATGATGAAAAGCGAATTCGCTCGGCCCAGTCCCGGGCCATGGCTAAACGCAAGAGAGCAAAGGGCACATATCGCCCCAAGTCGTTTCAACAGAACAAAAGACAGGTATCAGATTCGCCTGCTAATCCAGATAGTCTTTTTCGCAACTATAGTAGCCAGTATAGACCAGCGTCTCGCCCATACAGCACAAGCTTCAGACAGGGTGCAAGAGCCACGGACATCTGTTTCAAGTGTGGTAACACAGGGCATTGGAGAAAGGAATGCAGCGGCGGCATGCAGCCCACAGGAACCAAAGAAATCAGTCAGAGATAGAACCACAGTGACGGAAGGAGATGGGTGTTTAAATCCCAGAATCAAGGCAGAGTACGATAAGTTCTATTCAGATAACTATTATTATTATGATTATGAACAAGGATTTGCAGAACCTATGTTAAAAGGACGTATGAAATCTTGTCTAACATTTTGGGAGAATATTAAAGCTTATCCGGAGGTGTTAGATATTATTCGTACAGGATACAAAATTCGATTCATAGACACGCCTCCAGCGAGGTATTCTAAGAATAATCGGTCTGCGATCACGCATTCAGAATTTGTATTGGAAGCCTTAACAGATCTCAAAGACAAAAATCTTATTTCTGAGCTCGATTCTCCTCCACATGTGGTAAACCCGTCAACTGTGTCTCTACAAAATTCTGGCAAGAAAAGACTAATTCTAGATCTGAGATATGTCAATCAATTCGTTTGGAAAGAGAAAGTTAAGTTTGAAGATTGGAATGAAGCATTGGGATATTTCAAACAAGGAGATTTTATGTTCTCATTTGATTTAAAATCAGGGTATCACCACATTGAGATTTTTTGTGAACATATTAAATATTTGGGGTTTGCTTGGGACGTGCAAGGTAGTACCAGATATTTTGCATTCAACGTTTTACCATTTGGCTTAACTACAGCTCCCTACATATTTACTAAGATTATCAGACCACTAGTAGCCTCTTGGAGAAGTAGAGGTATGTATATTGTAGTTTATCTAGACGATGGATGGGGAAGAGAGGACACTCGAAATAAGTGTGAAATGACAGCTCAAATGGTAAAGGCTGACCTAGTTGCCGCAGGACTAGTTCCCAATAAAGAAAAATCGGTATGGTTACCTACGCAGCAACTGGACTGGTTAGGACTAACATGGAACGCGATAGAAGGATCCATTCAAGCAACAGAACATAGAGTAGTGGACACAATGGTATCACTTGAGAAATTAATTGAGAAATTACCTAAAGTGACCCCCAGAAAATTGGCATCGGTTGCAGGAAAAATAATATCATTTTCTTGCGTGGTTGGAAAAATATCACAGCTAAAGTCACGTTATCTGCACATGGAGATCGCTAATAGGAAACACTGGGATTATGAGTACTCTATACATAACAGTAGTAAAGTAACAGAAGAACTTGTGTTCTGGAAATCAGAGTTGCCTAAACTTAACAAACGTATATTGCTTAATTATTCCATCCCCAGGTTCTGGTTTATACAGATGCAAGCCAGTCGGGTTGTGGTGCATGCACTATTGATTCCCAGAAGACGGAATTCCAACAAAACTGGTCAACCGTTGAGAGAGACAAAAGCTCCACATGGCGTGAGTTGAAAGGGGCATCCCTTGCAATCAGAGCGTTTGCACCAACTCTCAGAGGTAAAACCGTGAATGTGCGTACAGACAATAAAGGAGTGGTTGCAATAGTAACCAAAGGAAGCATGGTCCCAGAATTACAAGAATTGAGTATAGATTTGTTCGATTTCTGCAAACACAACAAAATAGATTTGAAAGTTGAATGGATTCCCCGTTGTGATAACACAGAAGCAGATTGTCTAAGCAGACAGGACGATGTGGACGACTGGGGTGTTTCCCAAATATTCTTCAGTTTCATGGAGGGATTATGGGGTCCACATACAGTGGACAGGTTTGCAAACGAGTACAATGCAAAATTACCCAACTTTAATTCTAAGTACTGGAGCCCAAACTCAAGTCACGTTAATGCATTCACCTTAGATTGGAGAAAAGATAACAATTGGCTAGTGCCACCGATAGATTTAATTTGCACTGTTCTGCAACACATAAAAGAATGTAAAGCCACATTAGTAGTGCCGGAATGGCCATCTGCAGTATTCTGGCCCCTGTTGAATTCGAGTTCTAGCCCCTATCATGGTCTGATCATCAATGTGCTGAGATTCAGTAACGCAGAAAACATTTTCATAAAAGGGAAAAACCTTAACTCTGTTTTTGGCACCAACAGAATGACAAGTCCAGTCTTATGTTTAAGGTTGCAGGGATGAAGCAATAATCACGACAGTGGTCGTTATTACATCATGGTTTGTGAACAAATACTTGCCGCATGGCTTATGAGAGTAGTAATTACGTTTGGTAGCTATCAATGTGGTCGCTTGACCTGCAAAAAATGGATGAGAAACACAGAATCCCCTAGCCGCTTAGCACAAATCTCATTATCATCAGGCTAATGAACATAATATCTTGTTTACTCAGTGTGGGTTTCATGTGAATTTTATCTTCCAGAGATGACACATATACACAAGAATTACAAGAAGTACTAAGGGCATCGAGAGCAATTAGAACGACAGACAAATACCAAAGATGTTTCGCCGAGTGGCAAGTGTGGTGCAAAACGCATAACATTACAGCTCTCCCAGCCAATTCAGAAGATATAGCAAGGTTCTTTATGGAATTATTCAAAGGAAATGTACCGTTTTCAAGAATTCAAGATATTTTTTACAGTATTAAATGGTATCATGATTGCAATCCAAAGGTAACAGAGAATCCATGTGACAAGAAATTTTTACGTCTAACCTTGGAGGGAATAAAGCGGATCACCGCGAAACCCGTTTCCAAGAAGGAACCAGTTACGATAGAACTCTTAAGTAAAATTGTTGTCAAGTTTGGATTGACAGATAACTTAATGCACGTTCGTCTCTGTACAATGTGTTTAATATCATTCGCAGGTTTCCTCAGAAACGATGAACTCACAAACATCAGAGAATGTGACTTGGATATTCATTCATCCTTTCTTAGAATCTTTCTCTCCAAGAGCAAGACTGATCAGTATAGGGAAGGTGCGTGGGTTTAGATCGCAAAGACCGGAACCATCACATGTCCGGTTAATATGTTGTTAAAATACATTGAATTAGCCAAGATCACAGAATTTACTGAACAATTCCAAATTAGACCGGTTGTGTACACAAAATCTACTCGAACTTATAGTTTAAGAAAAGGTCAGCTCTCTTATTCTAGATGTAGAGAGATATTCAAAGACGCGTTGAAAGAGGTCGGAGCCGATCCGACAAGGTTCGGCCTACACAGCTTACGCTCAGGCGGAGCGACAGCAGCTGCATCTGTAGGAGTTCCAGACAGATTGTTTAAGAAACACGGAAGATGGAAGGGTGATCAGTCGAAGGACGGGTATCTTCAAGAATCCTTGAAAAACCAACTGAGTGTATCGCTGAATTTAGGTTTATAACTTGATAAATATTATGATGAGCCTGTATAGAAGTTACCGTAATAATGTGAAGATGACGTTATTGTATAATATGGACAGTAAGGAAATCCTGTATTAACAGAAATAATTCTACATCCAATTTTAGGTGGATTAATTAAGCTTACTTTGATAGATCATAGAGGCAGTATTAGGTCTGATTACCAGCTCTGAAGCTGTATGACTGAATAAATCCGAATCGGGCCTATGACATTTTCTGTGTTGTATGTAATCTGGGAACCTCATTGCAGGGAAATAATCTTCCGATTCCGACACACCATATAATATTATTATAACATCAACATGCTAATAAGCAGAAGATGGTGATGATAGTGTCTATCGCTTATTGCTCCATCATGATCCTCATTTTGTTCATCATCTTCATGTGCTACAAGAACAACCAGCGCCACACCCGGAACCCGGTCAGCTACCCTACCAAGAGTCCTCTAATAATACAGGTATGTCAAGACTCCCTTGAATGGTATGACAGGAGCCTCTCTTTATTCTTTCGACACCAGTGGTATCTAGCCAGGTACATGTACGTATATACATATACAGGTATAATGGGGTTTAGGGTTAATAATGCAAGTCCTTTTTTTCGGGTTGTTCTTAAACCCCCTCGACCCCACGACGTACGCTCATATAAACGAAGCACACGTACTCGCGGAATTCACTACCACCAGTGCAGTACGAATGTATGTATGTATTTCGCAATGCCTATGCGCAAGCATGTGGGGTTGTTCTTAAACTCCATCGACCCGCACGACGTACGCGCGCTCAGAATCATATCGTATCCCAAATCGGTATCTGTGTTCGAATACGGCCCCAATTAGAATGCCCGCTGCACTCCCGTACTACTGAACGTGAACAAACGGAGCTCTTTTTTAATAATCGAAGATCCTATAGGTTAATTGGCGAAAATAACTAAATCCTTTTCTCCTCCAAAAGTCTAATTTTTAAATAGAATAATATAAAATAGGTTATTAAATGAGAAATAACAGTTGGGATTTTTGTCCACGTCCATCAAGTAAAAAATAATGTACATTCGGGGCTGTGCGCGCATGCCAGTTTGTGATGTAATGCTTATTGACCAATCAGGATGCCGGAAAGCCATGCGGGCGTCTTGGAAGCGATATCCTTCTACGACCGTAATGAGTTGCAGGAAGAACGTTGCCAAAAACTGCGCCCAACTAGCAAAAATCCGACATAAGCATGCAATTTTTTGGATAGAATATGAAATTATCTACTCGGGAATGGTATAATTTGACTTGTGGCAGCATTATAAATTCATTGATTTCGCGACGACAGGTCGTCATGCAGCAAACAGCGCAACAGGCTAGCGAGCTAGCCATTTTCGAACTCGGACCGTAAACAGGTTCCCATTTGGGATACAATTTGATTCTGGCGCAGGCCGGCCAGCCATGCGACATGCTTGCGCATGGGCATTGCGAAATACATACATACATTCGTACTGCACTGGTGGTAGTGAATTCCGCGATTTCGTGTGCTTCGTTTATATGAGCGTACGTCGTGGGGTCGAGGGGGTTTAAGAACAACCCGTTAAAACAGCTGCGGACATGTCACAAATTTGAGTCTCCCGTACAGACTACAATGTTACACCATGGAGATGTTGTACATTGTACACCTAACAATACACATTCTACAAATCACAATATCCTTTACCATGAAAGTTGTCTGAAGTTATTGGCTATAATTGGCAAGGTAACAATTTTTAAGGGAGGAGCAGTGAAAATGCTGGCGGACTTGCGAAAAACCTTTCTTACTGGACTAGCTGGCTAGTGAAAGAAAAAGTTAATGGCAAACCCTGGATAAGTAACATTAAATTATATTAACAAAATTATATAAATAAGAAATATATTTTTTTAAATCTCCCCCCCCCCCAAAAAAAAAGAAAAAGAAAGGAGCAAAGAACTTTTGCAGGCTAGAACAGTCAGTATAAAATACGGACAACACAATAGAGCAGAACGCTTGGATATGGGGGAGGGGGGTTCTCCCCTAGATTTAGTTATTGTTTTCTTCACAAATTGTCTTAAGAAATGGACAGTTTCAGCGCGCTTGGTGGGCACAAGATGGTGCCCCACCACATTGGAGAACTGTTACAGAGCGCTTGACATAACTTTTTGGAAACGATGTGATTGCATTGAACCGGCCCGTGGAATGGCCGCTGAGATCACCATACTTAACGTCATTGGACTTTTTCCTGTGGGGACATCTGCAGTCTAATGTTTATGTTACTCCACCAGCGGACGTGGATGACCTTGAGAGACGGATAACAGCCGAGATCAATGTTCTCAGGCTGATATGCCGATGAGGGCACAAATCTGTGTGGAACGAAATGGCGGTCACGTGGAGGACTAAGGGCTAAGAAAATTCTCCAAAGAATTGATAATTAACAAAGAACATGCCACACTTGCCTCTCATGGATTCTGATCCAGTTTTGAACTTACCAATTTTGTGCGCAAGCCAATTTTAAGGTGGTTAACGAAAGTAGCCCGTGTTCACTCTGGCGTGAAATGCTGACGATAATCATGTTAATAAAAGCAATTTTCATTTTTGAGACCTTTTTCTGACTATACTTTTTTGATACACCCTGTATACCTAAACAAATATGCAGAATATAATTATTTGTTTACTTCCACAGTTTTGTTTAGTTGCATTTCTCTTGATTTTCCTTCAGTATCAATACCCTACCTTAGACCTCTCCCAATGTCACGTTACACTAGATATGTCAACCTTCTAAAAAAATCAACAAAATTAAATATTTATATCACATGGTATTATTAGAGGGATGATACATTTTTGTTGTTGGAAGAGTACATCCATTCCAATCGGAATCCTCAAGGTTTCAAGAAACACATCATAAACTAACTTACGAGAACTTCAATTAAAATTTTTAAATGAGGTTGTTGCTAATGATGTACCATATCTGTTATGTGATGTTATTAATCTATAATTACACACAAAAACATGGGTGATTATAGAATCAATTTGATAAATTCAATTTGTTCAACTGAATGAAGGCATTTGTGTTCTACAAAATGTCCTTCAACATATTGTCTTAAAGACATTCACATCGTAGAACACAAATGAACAAATTGAAGGTTGAAAGTTATACAGTTTATTCTGTAATCACCCATCTTTGTGTGTGTAATTATAGTAACATATCACATAACACTGTATCACAACATTAACTGGTAACAATATCAACAGAATTATATACTAAAAAACACACACCAAAAGGCTGTAAGAGGAGAACAACTAAGTTGATAGTTTACACACTTCCACAGGGTTTTCAATTTTATTCGTTGGGGAAAAAAACATGATGGAGGTGTTAAGTGACTGCAGTCGACTGCCCCAAAATCATATTGAACTTACTGTCTCTATTTTAGGTGTGGAATCAGGAATCCAAGTATGTCAGCATATTTATATTTCTTCACAGATGATGCACCATCTCCACTCTTTTTCGCTGCTTTCTTTTTCCTGTACATGTGGATTGCATCTCTGATGTTTGTCCATCTTTTATGGGCTGTATCTCCAGCAAATTAAACATGAACAAAATTGATTGAATAATAATTATTTGATTTATGCAGGATTCCTTGCAACAGCAGACTCCTACAAGACAATCTCCTTAAATTACCGAGTTGGGAAGTCGACTATCGTGAGTATTGTGCAAGAGGTCTGCGATTCCATCTGGCGTCAACTACAACCTCTGCAATAGCAAAAGGCTTTTAAGACCAATGGCAATTTCCCAACTGCATCGGTGCCATAGATGGTAAGCATGTGGTCATCCAGGCACCTCCTAACTCTGGATCAAGTTTCTTCAACTACAAAGGAACATTTGCCATCGTCCTTATGGCACTGGTAGATGCAGATTATTGCTTCACCTTGCTTGATGTTGGAGCGTATGGTTCACAGAGTGACGGAGGCGTATTTGCATTATCTGCACTGGGGAAGGCTTTACAAAGAGAACAGCTTTCTATCCCACCCCCTAAAACCCTCCCTGGTGCTCCTGAGCTTGGCAGTGTACCTCATGTCATAGTTGGGGATGAGGCCTGGTCAAGAGTAGGATGACAGTAAACACATTTTCAACTACCGGCTTTCAAGAGCCCGTCGAGTAGTTGAAAATGCATTTGGCATTTTGACAGCAAAATTGGATTGAACTTCGTCAACAAAATGTAGATAAAGTTGTCAAGGATACATGTGTTCTACATAACTTTATCAAACACACCTCCACGAATGCATCCGCAACAGAAATCATTCTCCGGAAATGGGAAGAGGAGATCACCATGGGTCTGTTCGTGACCTTCATGCTACAAGGAACCACGCCTCCCAACAAGCTTATGACGTGAGGAAGACCTTCACTAAGTATGTAATGTTGCCAGCCGGTGAGGGTAACATGGCAGAGAAGTGCCTGTTTTGGACATGCTAAGTAGAATTATCTGACTAAGCTTCATCCTGGCCATGTCAATCGAATGACATTCCTCTATTCAATATGTAACATAACTCTATATGTACATGTAACATAACTCAATATGTTACATAACTCAATATGTAACATAACTATGCCCAAATCAATTCCAAATTTATAGGTAGACCAGAAAGAATGCTGTATACTACAATCGCGACTTTTCTCTCTAAATGTGACAAATGTCACACAATTTCCTGCTTAATATGATACAGAACGTATTAAAAGAAGGGGAAAAGTGAGGTTCCACTACGATATTTACAGATATTTTTAGCAATGAATTTGTGCACATCCGGGGATGTTTGTCATTTTGTCGTCTGCTGAAACTACATGCATAGACTTTGTGCACAAGCGCAAGGCGGTTGTGTGACTTTCCCTCAAAATCTCTGTAAATATTGTTAAGAAACCTCACTTGACCACATTTCCCCTTCTTTTAATATGTTCTTTTAATCATATTAAGCAGGAAATTGTGTGGTATCAGAAAAGTGATTTTTGTTTACAGCATTCTTTCCCTCTAGGCTCTACTAGTACTAGTCTTGATATTGTTTGAACAATTTATGTTTGAGTACTATTACTATTAGTTACAACTGAATTGTAAAATGTTACACTTACCACCGTTATTATACTTAGGCCTACATGTATGTATAGTTTCCTTCCTCCATGCACGTTAATTACGGTGGAAGATACTACATTGTCATTGATTATGTAATTATATATCGATGAAACTCAGATTGTTCTAATGGAGTGCAATCAGCGGACAATGCAGCCACCTTGTTCTTATGCATCTGGGTAAGTTTGAGCCACCAAGCGGCAAGATTAAGCCAAATTTGATTTGATGGAATTTTGAACTGGTGTTAGGAAAGGCATCGTTAATCCTCCATAAATGGCCCAATTTAATTAATAATATCGTTTGTGGACGTGCCATCCGTCACTTAAGTGTGTACAAGCAAGTCGTTTCTGAATGTCAATTAATGTTTACATTTATTTAGGCCTGTAATTATGTAAAAATTATCTCTATTTATTAATGTACGTAGGCTTACGTCTATTTATTGTGATACGCTAGTATGACGTGTGTAGCAGACGTTCCGAGTTGCGACACATCAGCGTTGCCTGAACCATTAAATAAAGACATTAAATGTTGGGCAAACATGCTTACCAGTGTATTGAAGTTTTTCTCCCATCTCTTTCCAAACATCTTGCTTCATACGACTGTCCTTGAATAATTAGCTGGATTTATTGTACAAAATTTCGTTCTTTTCAACTTCTGTAAATAAGTTCTTCGTCGTCCATTTTATTTTTTTGTGAAGTGGCGGCCCGCGTGACGTAATTCCCAATCTCAACGCTGATTGGTTAAAAGAAAATATTGGAACTTTCTTGCTTGGAAAAATCGTTGTGGAATCGATTAGAACGATATGTATCGTCCCGCCTCTCATTTTCGTTTACGTTGTCGTATGCTGTGGGACCAGTACCATTGATTAATAAGGGGAACGATTTATTTTCTCGTTCTCGTTTACGTTCTCGTTATCGCTGCAGTGTGACCGGCCCTTTACTGCTAGCTTTTCATAGAGAAATTCTCCCGTGCTTCTGGCCTAAAATGCGTCTGTGTGAATGACAACGCTAAACGTGCATTGTACCGTGACGGGGACAACTCGACCCTGTACAATTATTAGACTCCGATCAAAGTCTGGCACCAAACCATACCACCTAGCTCCGCGAGTGTAAAATTATCTGCCTTTGTGTACGTCACGAACAAAACTTCAAAAATTTGGGGGTAAATGTTTGATTCTTAGATAAACAATTAATAATCCAATCGACACAAAAAAAAAACATTTAAAATTGTTTTTAATTCATACCAATCAATATAACAGCACCAAAAAAATTAAGTTTGGTAAATACACTCTTCACAGGACCTTTAATATCTATCCTTTAAAAATATGGGTTAAGAAATAAAAACTAACTAGATGGTGTATTTTTGTTCATTCACTAACAGTTTATGTCTAACTGTTATGGCTTGTTTATTCTATCATGCCATTTTTTTTTTTAAACATGGACAAATATTCATTATACAAAAAAGTAAATAAAAATAAATTATATATCTCACCTGGGAGACGATAGTTAGTTTTCTGTATCTTAACAAACTACCGATGCTTGGAAACCTTGCAATGGTCGGTAACTAATCCCCGGCTGCCGTAATTCATTTTCTTCTTAAACAGCAGACAATATGCCATGCCAGGCTGGTCGAGTTTCCGTACAACTTCGGCAAGAGGGATTCCATCAACTTGTTTTTCCATCCAGTCCCATTTCCACACATTTGTTATGCCTTTATCAACGGTTTTCATGTTCTTATCCCTGCTCACGTTCGAAAATGTCTTTCCTTTTTGATGTCATTTTGACTTCGGTAACGATTTTGATTGACATGCGTTAATAGTCGGCCATGTTTTACCATGTAACGTTGTATGTGCAGATCACACTGCCCACCTAAATGCATGCCGTAAAACTCGCAGCGTCTGTATCCCGTCGCATATTCACATGCACGTGCAAAAACTGCGGAACCAGACAACATCAAAAGACCTTAAATGTAGTATGGGAGCGGTGTTTTTTTCACAATGTACACGTACATGTCAACCAAAGATCGTATAGCGCCGCGTAGCAGCGCAAGATGGAGAACTGAAACTACGTCATGAAATTTGCATGGAGACAAGTGGCCGCCATTTCGGCAAACTGGTAAGTAGGGATTAGTGGAAAGTTTACCGCAAGGGGATACGGAGCACGCACTAATTTATACATGCACTAAGCTTGGCTTTCAAGGCCATTTTCATTCAACAATCATGTCGTTCTGCTTGGCCATTAATTGCCAAAACAATAAGAAGAAATGTCCGAATCTTTAATTTTTCAGATTTCCAAAGAATAAAGAAAAGTGAGTTTACGGGAAAATGGTTTCATTTTAATTCTAACGTAGCATGATATAAAGGCAATTTTTACAGACCGGATGGCATGACATCGGCCGTGTTACTGAGTTAACGTAACGCAACTGTTAGTGTTAGTATGTTTTTGTTTCCTTTCTTTTTTCACATTTTTCATTTTAAACATTTTATTTTTAAACTCAAGACTGCTGTGACCCCTTTTGAATACATTATGAAGGAGAAATTAAATGTTGTTGGGTTTAATGTTAGTTCAGTCTAATCCATTTCCTGCATTACTGGAATACTGATAATTTTGGCCTCACTTTACAATTACATTCCCTTATGTACTCATTTCAGAAGCCAACAGTGGATGCATAACACTAGGCGTAGAGACCTGCAAGGGAGAACCCCGTGGTATCTGTACAATAATTGTGGCCTATGCTCCGAGCATTTTGAGTCAGGTCGCTTTGTTAACACAGAGAAAAGAAGGCTCAAATGGAATGCTGTGCCAACAGTTTTCAGTATTCCCAATCCACCAAAATCAGCTGAAACAAGGACACCACTGAAAAGGAAGGTCATCAATGCACAAGACATCCCTCCAAAGCGTTTGAAAGGTAGATGTAAAACTAAATTTCAAGTAGTTTTGAGTGTCCAAGGACTTAATGTCATCTGGTTGAGATTGTTCAAGGCCTTCTAACGGCTGTTGCCTGTATATTTGGAATTACAATCACTGTGGTTCACAAACCTGATACATACGTATTGTCCATTGCAGATGTGAGACTTCTAAACTTTGGTATATCTTTGTCGATAATAAATATGGACCACTTGAGGGCGCTGCTCAGTGGCGACCAACAGGTCGTCACCGTTTTCACGAAGTGACGAACCAGCCCACACAGCTGCAAATCCATGTTTTGAGATGATCGCCTTTGAAGTTGAACTGTTTTTTAAATCGCAATTTCAAAGACTTTTCAGCATTAATTATTTTAGATTTTGCTTTCTACGAAAGCTAATAACTTTAATTACAAAGAAATGTCGGTATCTTTATCATAGAGATTGTAATTAATGGGGAATTACTTTCCAAACATATTCGTCACTTCGTGAAAACGCTAAACGTAAGTAGGTCACACGATTAGTGACTTCGTGAAAACGCAAAATCAACAATACCTGCTTTGGCATTTTGCCAATCGCTATATATTTCAATGTATAAAGTGGCGAACGGAAAACGGCTTAGCTAAGTGATTCGCTGGGTATATTAATAGCGTAATTACGAAACTATGACGTTCCAACACTTGAAACTTAGCAGAATGTCGGCCACAATGAATACATCTCAAATATCTACAAAACTGAATTTGACAAAAACAATTTTTTTTTACGGATTCGTCACTTCGTGTGACGAGGTGTACAACCGCTCTCGTTTTATTTGTTTTTATCCGTTTATCTGGATTCCTTTGGATTCCGTTGCTGATTTTTATATGGTAGTGTGTTTGTGATGGAGTTCAAGTTTTGTGTGGCAGTTTGTGTTTTTCGTTCTTCTAGTCTTCGGATTCCACTATGATACTTACCAATTACCAATTGTCTACGGAGAGACGTCCTTATGCCACCGAGGTCCAGGTCAGGCAAGTAGTATATGTGCCGCAAATCAGTCCTCTTTGTGGCGGAGCAGTGTGCAATTTGTGTGCGGAGGAGGAGGGATTGAGGAGGGATGGCATCCCTCCTCAATCCCTCCTCCTCGCAGACTGCTCCGCCACAAAGAGGACTGATTTGCGGCACACATGATTGAAATTTTGTTATGACGTCAAGAGGGACCTCCTCCTCCTCCTCAAAGAGGACTGATTTGCGGCAGACATGATTGAAATTGGGCGCGCGCGCGTGAGACACGTCTGGGCGCGCGCGTGGAGGTGTGCTCCTCCTCCTCAATATTTTTTTTATGACGTCATGTCAGTATTTTTTTTTTTTTATTCACTCCTCCTAAAAATCACTCCTCACAAACTGCACACAAAATACTTACTCCCTCCACACAAACTGCACACAAAATACTGCGCAAGCGCAGCATGCATATTGATGATTTCGGGTGGAGGTGTGCAGTTTGTGTGGTGGAGGGAGTAGTGCGCAAGCGCCGCATGCATATTGATGATTTCGGGCAAGTTTGAGACAGTCGTTTCTCACATCACCTAGTACTCTCTTCATTCACATACACTGACTGAACTTGATCGAGCAACACCCCTGTATATCTTCACCAGTATGGCCACTATTTGTACATTTTACCAGTATGTAAGAGAGAATCGGGAAATTAAGATTATTGAAGCAGAACGTATGCGAATAAATGCTCATCCGGAATTACGAGAATGGGAACAAATTCCCAAAAACTTCCCTCACGTTGAGTTGATTTCACAGATGGAAGCGTTGCAGTATGCTATCGTGGTTGGGAACCTAGAGTATGCAAGATTTTTGGTACGAAGTAATCCATCCAAGTTCAAGTAAGGCCGTTTGTTTTTTATTACTTGGATTACGGATTTGTAAGCTACAAAAAATGAGCGGGGATCGGGGAAAGAAAAAAAAATAATAAATAAAAAAATGATCGGGATTACGGAATTCCGAGCTCACGAAATCGGGCGGGGCGAAAAAAAAAAGAAAAAAAAAATACCGAAGGCACGCAGGCGGCTTCTAAAACACGTACATTATACACAATTTATGTAGACAAAAGCAGAAAGTCACTGAATGAATGTCGCGAGTGTTTAGGCTTAACAAAATGTTCTGTTTCCGGTTTCTGACCGACCCTAACTTTACGCCGCGACCCTAAACAAATTCGCACACACAGACCATTTGTTGACACAGCAATCGATTGCATGAGTTTGGGCCGTGAGGTCAAGTCGCGCGATGCACGTACATGTAGTTGTTACTAAATGGCCAATGTATGCACTTGGGCAAATAGTATAGTCTATAAACGGACTCGCACTTTTGTACGTGAATGCATAACATTGGTCTGGTTTCCATCATACATCGGCCGCGATTTTTTTCTCCGTTCACTGGCTCACGGTACGTGTACACATTTACTGTACATGTATTGTAGGGATCTTGTTGTATTTGAAGAAAATGTGATCTAAAAGTATTGTTTTGTACACGATGGTGTTTTGTACGCGATCGGTGGCACTGTTGTAAGTGTTGTGGATTTTTTTTTTTTTTTTTTTTTTTTTTTTACTACAAAATTTGATTTTTCGGGCGGGGATTTTTTTAATTTTTTTCAGAAACGCGATTTTTTCGAGCGGCGATTCCGTAATCCAAGTTATTAAAAAAACATGGCCTAACCGTGTACATCCAAGACCAGCGAAACCAACACACCAATAAAACAACCGGCTCTTTTCAGAGCCAACACATATTCCAAGAAGAGATTATTACCGAGTTTGTTATGAATATTAACTGTTCGATTTAATCATTAAAATAAATTATATTCGTGTATGCCTGTGTTTTTAATACTAGCTTTGTCTATTGGCAAGAGGATAAGTGTGATGCACAATGTCCCTGTAAACAATTTTTTTGTTTTAATCTCATACTTTAACAGTAACGTTAATCCTAGAAATTATTTCAATCTGACATAAAACAATTTGCTTATTTATACAGAATTTTCTTTCGTCCTAGCTTAATTTGTTCTTTTTTTCATTTCTAAGTTCCAATAACTAAATTGTATACATTTTATACAGTCTCTGACGAAAAACAAAGTAACCTACATTATTTTTCATCTATAAACCTATCCAACTTCACTTCATCAATAACTTTATACAGAACAAATCAACATCTATACAACGTGTACGTATGCATTAACTGTGCATAGCGCGCAAAGGGTCAACGTACTGTGAGCCAGTCAATGACCTAATTAACTTATATGTGTTAATCGTCTGCTGCACATCTATTTGTAATTTGACAATAACAAACAAAAACGCCTAAGAAAATCACGAATTATTACTCATTATTCTACTTACTCTCTTTAAGATATCCAATTAGCCAACTGCCTTAAATAAACTCCAATACAGCCATATTACTTAGAAAAACCTAAAGTACGAACTATTGCTGTCTCCGTCAGCAGCCATGTTTGTCCAAGTTTTACCAAAGCACGATGGGAAAAAGGTAAAAAGGCGCAAAAGTCATCGATTTAATTTTCTAACCAAAATCTGAAAAAGGGGAGGAGTTTATTAATCCATTTGTAATAAACAATTTTATAAAATATCAATGTATCGTTTTGAAATGTATAAATTGTAAGTGGTCATTCACAGCTGGCCAAGCAATAGTTAATAATACTGTCAATTATGAAAATCATAAAATGTGATTAACGAACAAATAAATGAATGAATGAAATTACTGTCAGTATCGCGCGCACAGTATCGATTCTACTGTTAAAACGTTCTTTATTACATTTCATTAACAGAGGGCGCTATTAATTAATTATGCTTGTCAGTTTTCTCCTTTAAAGGTCCTAGTCAAGAGAAGTTTTGAACGACGGCATCACCCAAAATAAACGAATTGATGTCATGATGCCGTCATGATGCCGTCATATTCAAAAGCAAATCATTAAATTTGATAGAGTATCTAGAGTTTTATTAGAAACAAATCTTAAAACAGCATTTTTTTTTTAAGTTGCTTTAATTGTAATTTGTTTACATTTCGTCTGGTGTCTTGCATTTTGGCGCAAAATTGCACCACACCACTTTTGAACACTTTTACATTTCGCGGCAAATAGTGGACCGTACCATTTATTTTGTGTGAAGGGAATGATAACTTTGATAGTTAATGTTTGGTGTGATAAAAAAGCCTAACGATTACCGAATGTTGGTGGCATGACATATGAGCCGATGTTGTTGCTTAGATTTAGAACGAAAATCATTTAACATGGCTTCAGTTTTTGTTATTTTACTTTATTTGTTTATTTATTTATATATGGAACTCCCTTGGGGTGAATGGTTTGATCTTTGTTGCATCGTTTTCAACAACAATGAGACAACATCGTGTATTATGCAATCACTTTTGCGTTGCTCATGTAAAGCATAGGACTGTATAGATATAATTCTCTGGACTATGGAGGGATTTCTTAAATTGAATTGGCCATTTTCGAGTCGGGATCCGACGCTGTCGCAGCAAGAAGCTATGCAATGGATAGTCGATGACGAGCTGGTGAAAGATAAATACTGGCCCTTTAACAGTTCACACCCTACTGCATCGCAGCAGGAGGAGGAGGAGAAGGAGGCAGTCCAACAAATAGTGGATGAACTGTTAGGAGAATGGATAGTCGATGACGAGCTGCTGAAAGATGAATACTGGCCCTTTAACAGTCCACATCCTACCGCATCGCAGCAGGAGGCAGTCCAACAAATAGGGGATGAACTGTTGGAAGACGCGAACCGTTCTTTTGATGAGGTAGGAAGATTTCATTTTCTTTTCTTTGTATTTTCTTGTAGATGAGACAACCTCATCACTTAAAATCATTAACGTTAAAATTAGGTCTGACTACACGCCGTAGGATATTTTAGTATTAGTTTACTGGGTTTTTTTTTAAATATTGATAAAAGGTGAGCATGGGTGGAGGCATGTTGATATGATTTGATACGATTAAAGGGGTAGGGTTACGCTATTTTTTGTCAAGAATGTAGGTGTAGTCCGTCAAATATTTTCACCAAATGAGGGCGCCCTTCATTTTACTATTTTGAATGCGTAGAGGTGGGGTTATGCTATTTATTTATTTAATATATTTATTTATTTATTTTACAAATATTATTTTTAAGGATGTAGGGGCGGTCTATTAAAAGGAATGGCCTTTACTGAAGTTTTAGGATGCCGGGAAAGATGTATATTATTGTGTATTGTATTGATTATTGTTTATTATTATTATTATTATTATTATTATTTCAATAGGAAGAGGAGAGCAGTCCGTTTGTGGCTGAAGACGTACCAGCGTCTCCTTCCCGTGTGGCTGAAGAATTGGCAGCACGACCTCGAGTTCCAATGGTGAGTGAAACTGAGACGAATTTAAATTTTGAATGATCTTTTGTAAAACTTAAATTATCAAAAATGTTTTATACAAGGCCCGGTACTATTTTTGACTATTTATTATTATTATTATTTTTTTTCTTGCAGAATAATGTTTCCACCAATAATCTTTTCCAGTGTTCACACTGTGAAAAAACATTCACGCGCACCAACAACCTAAAGCGGCATGAAAAGAAACACAAAAAACATCAAGCTTTGTCCTGTTCACACTGTGAAAAAACATTCACGCGTACCGACAACCTAAAGCGGCATGCAAAGAAACACAAAAAACATCAAGCTTTGTCCTGTTCAACCTGTGAAAAATCCTTCAGTCGAATGGACAGTCTAAATAGCAGGATGTGTCAACTTGAGGGATTTCTGTGAAACGTAGTGTAAGTTTGAGATATATTATCAAGTTAAAGGGAAGGAACAACATTGGTAATGCACGTCCAGGGTAGAATGTCGTATCTGGCCACCACTATTTTTCATTAAATATAACCAATAATGTAATCTTACCTACCTGGTAAGGTGGAGAACATATATCGATGATGATGCACATATACTTCAAATTATTCCAGGATATTTATTTCATGAAAATCAGGCATTTTTGGTATACGATGACTTCCTCAGTCATGTCAGTCTGATCTTGTCAACTCCCCCATAAGTGACCAACACGGTCATTGTACATGCGCAGTGGCAACTATAGTAGGATCCTTTTATTTTTTGATGGGAAGGATTTTTTATAAGGGAAATAAAGCCTGAAAACCATCCTCGTAAAAGTTGATTTTATAGATAGTTTTTGCTTTCTGTACGCCAAATAATCGATAGAATCATTTGTTAACTAGTTAGTGGTTGCAAAAACATTTTTTTTAAATAATAAAAATCTTAAAAAGTGGCGGCCGGATACGACATTCTTTCCCACGTCCATTGCAATCCTCCAGTTTTCAAGAAATATCATAAATCATAAAACTAACCTGTGAAAGTTTCATCACAATAGGTTCCCACGTTGAGAAAAGAACACAACTGTAACATATCTTTCAGATAATGTGGTCATGACCAAAACTGCACCTTCCCTTTAAATGCTAGTCAGCATATAATTATTATTATTAAAATGTTTGTTTTGCTTTTTCACCCAAGTTAAATAAATTTTGATAATTTACCAACAAAAAATCATTTCCAATCCTCACAGGACTACACTTTACTCTCCTTAAGTGTGTCCTCTATCATCTTTCAAAGGAAAATCTGATATTTTTCATATTTGAATAGACAAGTGGCAGTTGTATTTAACATTCTACCTATCAGGTTTAGCAACTTAAAGGGAAGGTATGACATGGGTATTTTAATACCAGTAAAGCTGCTTCTACAAGTATACTTTCTCTCTTTGAAGAAACCAGTCTGCAATCGACCCAAACCTTAATGTGATTAAGCAATGCAGTGTTGGCCACTGTTGTGTTACAAAATGTGTAAAAAACCTAGGCGCTTCATGGCCATGATTAATATGAAAGCAAACAAATCTGAAATGTTGTTAATTAATGAACACATTGAAATGAGTTGAACAGTTATTTGAAATCCCAGATTCCAGGAATAATGTTTTACCTACATGTACAAGTATAATCACAAAGATGGAAGTTAGTTTGAAGGGATTCCAAAAATCATGTATTCCCCTGCAAAATTTTTGTGTGTATAATTGAAACGGCTTTAAATGACACTAATGTTTACATAGTTTAGTTGATGGAACCTACATGTAGTATATATTTTTATTAAACCTTTAGAAAGACTTGTCTAATTCTTGATAACCTCTGTCAAGTGCCCATTAGGTAGATCTATGTTAATAATTATGTTGTTATTTTTTCAAGGGAAAAATCTCAAAACATTTGTAGAAATCTGCACGTTTCATTGTTTTTAAGAGTACACTATCAGGGGAATAAGAAAATGGATTGTATGCAATGATACAGACTTCTGTGGTCACCAACCATGAGAATGAGTGTTGAAATAAATGTGCAACTTCATCTTTGTACAGATTGTTGAGAGTAATGACTACAATGCAATCAAGGCCTAGATGACATCAGTGCTGTATAAACGGATTGGAGTTCAATGAGGGGAAAAAAGTAAGTTTTCTCGTTAAAAACTTGGCCCACATTTTGAGCATAAACCCCTGCAAATCAGTAAAATCCATTTTAATAACTTTGTTATAATCCTGAATGAATTGTTTAGAAATCAATCTGTACATGTCTGTTTTAAAAGGTATTTGGTTTTTAGAAGATATTTTAAATGGCAGGTGTAGTCATCACTAGCAGAGACTTTGCTATTTGGCACACAGATTAGACAAAGTAGAATAATTTCTTAACACATTTATTTCCTGTTGGCATTCCCAAAATTTAGTTTTGACTTCATATTTATGTAAGTCCAAGTTGTCTATGAAGACCAAACATTAACATGCATGATGGTTGTTCCTCAAATACTTTTCGTCTTAAATTACTGAGTACAGCTTGTTATAATCTGATGAGATCTAGAATTCGGCAAATAACTTTTTCCTAAATTCAAAAATCTTAAACGTTACAGAACTTTACCATTAATACCATACCTCCCTCTTGATAAACTGTCTTAAATTTCATCACAGATCAACGTTGCTGTCAGTTCTGTGAAACAGACTCAAACGATATGTACAAATTCCTACAAAAGTTGTTTGGACACTACACAATTCCTTTGAACACCAAAGTTATTCAAGAATTATCTTTTTAAATGAGTTTTCATTTTGTTTTTTTCCTGTAGGGATGCTTGCCACCTCCAAGACGAGTCATTTCCTACTGATGACCCAGTCTTAAATATGTTCGCTTCATCTTGGGATACCTACATGTACTGCTTAACAACACATATGACCAACAAGCAGCGATGAAGGATCCACAAACTGCCTAAACAAGCTTGATCCATTCTAATGTGTTTTGCGAATTCAAACTTGTCAATGCTATCAGCTACTTTTTAATTTTATACAGAATAACAAAAAATATCCAGTGAAATATTCAGCTTTGTGTGGAAAGAGAACTCTTTCCTAAATTCAAACAGAAAATTAACTTAAAAATATCAGTAATGTAGAATTACATGACTGTACGAATGCTATGCCTTTCTCTTGTGTTTTCTGAACAGAAAGTAACCAGTGCTATACAATATATTTTACTCTTATATTTGTAATATTGCTGAATGTGAAAGTTTCAGATTTTTAAAACTGGACATCTTATATTTACTCAAGAAGCGGCTGATCACCCTACATGAATTTAAGAAAGAACTCTTTTACACTAATTAGTACTCTTTCAGATAACTCTGTAATATTGTATGTTTTGCAATATGGAATTTAAGAAAGAAAACTCTTTCCCCATATTTAAATTATTTCAAAGATTTACTTGGTGAAATTTTCAGCTTTGTGTGGAATTTAAGAAAGAGAACTCTTTCCTGAATTCAACTTATTTGACTTGGGAAATGTTAATTATAGAGAATTACCGATGCTTTCTCTGTCTTATTTTACAGTATGATTGATGTTTCCGACAATGTTGTACCAATTTGTACACATTTACTCTCTTAAAGAAAGACAACTCTCTCCTAAATTCAAACAGAACATTATTTCACTTAAAATGTCAGTAATGTTAATTATAGAGAATTACCAATGCTATGCTTTCTCTATTTTATTTTACAGTATGATTGCTGTTTCCGATAATGTTGTACATTTACAGCTTTGTGTGGAATTTAAGAAAGAGAACTCTTTCCTAAATTGAAACAGAAAATTATTTCACTTAAAATGTCAGTAATGGAGAATTACCAATGCTATGCCTTATGTCACAGAAAGTAAGCAGTGCTATACATGCATGTAATTCTTGTAATATGAAATGTTAAGAATTACCAATGCTTTTTCTATCTTGTTAAAAAGTATTTTACATTATGATTGGTACGTTACCGATAATTTTGAACATGTTTGTGTGGAATTTAAGAAAGAGAACTCTTTCCTAATTTGAAACAGAAAAAGTGCTATACATGTAATATGAAATGTTGATTATAGAGAATTACCAATGCTTTCTCTATCTTATTGTACAGAATGATTGCCGTTTCCGATAATGTTGGAATAATTTGTACTTTCAGTTGGTGAAATTTAAGAAAGAGAACTCTTTCCTAAATTCAAATTATTTGACTTGGGAAATGTTAATTATAGAGAATTACCAATGCTATATGCTTTTTGTTATATCTTGTTAAAAGTATTGTATTACAGTATAATTGTTATGTTTTTGCTAATTTGTTGTTAAAAATTGTACATTTTAAACATTATTTATTTGGTATGTATGTTAACCCTCATTATATCTTGTATTTCTATTCCAGGTACGTAACCCTCCCTTGAAAAAACCAAGAACAGACCAATAATTTATTTCAACTGCAACTCCAAAAGGAATGATAAAATAGAACAAATAAATCTGTAAAATATATTGATGTAAAAGATTGCTGTTGGTGTTAAAATTATATTTAACAAATCATACTTGAATAGCTTCATGTACAGTCGTTCTTTTGTCTGTCTTCGTACGTTGTTGTCCCTCCCCTTTCTACCTCCCTTAAGGAATATAAAATAATAATAAATTTAAAAAAACACTACAAAAGCTATGAGAACAAGCGTTATTCTTTTTCAAGCAAGCAAATAACTGTACTTTTTAATTCAACTTCAACTGACCACGTACGTTCAATTTGAATTGTTTTAACATGTTCAAAGTTTTAACAACAAACTTAAAGACTGAAAACTTTTAATGTATGGAAATTTCTCAAAATGTTTTTCTCAACATTGTAACTTATAAAACAACTATTTTTTTATTCAAAGGGGGTCCACGTTCATACTAAACTTGATTTCAAATTAACAATTAAATCATTAAATTATTTGGTGTCCTTTAGTGTCTGTAATAGAAGAACTATCTTCAAAAATACAACAACATATGGCAAATTGATAATACTTATTGCAGATGAATGAACTAAAATAATCGTCTTCTAACCTTTGCGTTCTGTTCAAAGTGTTCAATTAAACAAGTCCATTTAATTCCATGACATCGTTCACGACATGAAACGGGAGAATTCGCGAGTTTCTATCGTAGAAAGTGTCAACAATGTTCATAGGTTCAGAGTTTCTATCGTAGAAAGTGTCAACAATGTTCATAGGTTCAGAGTTCCATTCATTCCGAATATCAGTTATGATAGAGTACACGTCCTCGTCCATTCCATCGTAAGCTTCAACACCAACATGATGTGCTACTGCGCCAAACACAGCACAAACATGGCTCGGCTGAATGTATTGTTCTGCTTCTTCGAAGTGCTCATCCACGAAATCTTCAAGGTAGTACTCAGGAGTCTCGCCGTAAAACAGACACTCGTGATCCCACTGCCTTGACCAATCAAACTCACACCCTTCGCAAGGTAGACTCTGTTGAACTGCATAACTTATTCTGATGATGTGATCCGTGACGATTTTTGTCATCACTTGTTTCACAAGTGTCCTGATGCGTTTCTTGCGCTTCAACACATTCTCCTCGCCCTCCATGTCGTGCTCTTCATCATCTGCAACAGGTAGACAATACCATTCAGTTAATCAACAGTTAACATCTTTGTTAATCAGCTAAACTTGAAAGATGGCTTTAGTGATGGCGGTACTCTGTTGTTTGAGCTGACCCCACTGCTCCACGGTGAGATTAATTCCCCTCTTGCCAGCAAGCAATTTGTTTCTGCTGGGATTTAAATAGTACTCTCTTATGTTAATGTAGGTGCGACCCTTGAAACGCTTGACAACAGCATATCGCTCACCTCCGATTTGAAATCGCACCGCCTTCCTGTCGTTCTCCTCCTGTTGTTCATCCGGTGGGAAGTACAGCTTGCGCTTGACTCCTGCCTTCCCTTTTACATTCTCTGGGAGATTAGCTCCTACTCTAGGGGTTGATGCTTCGGTGTCAGCAGCTAATCCCTTGGTTAATTGTTCAACAGCAGCAGACAAAACATCAACAGTGGGTGGATGTGGCTGCAACATCCGTTGCTCATGCAGATAAGTCGATGAACTGGACAGACCCCACGAGGTCTCTCGCGTGAGTTTGTTGTAGAAATAGCTCTTGCCATGTGTCACACTCTGGGCTTCGCACCACCCAGCATCTATCATGTCGGGAGGAATGAGCTTTCTCTCCTCCTTCTCGATGCGTGCCCTATCGGTCGGTGGTGGTGGTGCCGGGGCCGGAGTCGACGGCAACGCCATCGCGCCAGGTGCGGGAACCACAGGTGTGGGCATCGGGGTCGATACAGGCTCACCGTTCATGTTAAGGCTCAAGTATTGTCGTTTGTCGACTGTTCACAATACAAGTAGCGTATACGAGCAACAATGCAATGTTCTTGATGAAAATATTGGCGAAAATATGAGAGTTTGAATTAAAATTTCCGTCTTTTATACTCTACCATCCTTCGCGTCGCCGAAACAACCAATCACAAAGAGTGTGTGGTTGCTCCATAAACAATGCGCAAACATTCAACCAATCAACGATGTCCATTCTATTTTAAGACACGACATGCCTTATGCGCTCCAGACGTGTCTCAACTTGCCCGAAATCATCAATATGCATGCTGCGCTTGCGCACTACTCCCTCCACCACACAAACTGCACACCTCCACCTTTAATTTTGTGTGCAGTTTGTGTATTACGACCAACATTGTGGAGGAGGGGAGGAGGAGGGGAGGAGGAGGAGGAGGAGTGATTTTTAGGAGTGAATAAAAAAAAATTAAAAAAATACTGACATGACGTCATAAAAAAAAATATTGAGGAGCACACCTCCACGCGCGCGCCCAGACGTGTCTCACGCGCGCGCGCCCAATTTCAATCATGTCTGCCGCAAATCAGTCCTCTTTGAGGAGGAGGAGGTCCCTCTTGACGTCATAACAAAATTTCAATCATGTGTGCCGCAAATCAGTCCTCTTTGTGGCGGAGCAGTCTGCGAGGAGGAGGAGGGATTGAGGGATGCCATCCCTCCTCAATCCCTCCTCCTCCGCACACAAATTGCACACTGCTCCGCCACAAAGAGGACTGATTTGCGGCACATATACTACTCAGGCATTCCTCCAAAATTCCCATACCTTCCGATTTTAACTTTTTTAAGCGACGGAAACGGGGCAAAAAGGGCGGTATTCGGAAGAGACTTAGGCAGAGGAAGTTCACCCCACCATTACTATCAATACTAACTGGAAATGTGCAGTCGCTGAGAAATATGCTGGATGAATTGAAAGCTTGTTCTTGATAACGTTATGAATATCGGGGAAGCAATCTGATGTGTTTTACCGATATTGATGGGTTTACATGTGAACGATTGAATAGAATACACAAATCTGGGAAATCTTCAGGAGGTGGGGTTTGCATCTATATTAACAATAGATGGTGCAACAATGTATCTGTGAAACAGAAGTTGTGCACACCGGACATAGAATTGCTGACTGCTGGTTTACGGCCATTTTATTTGCCACGCGAGTTTCATCAAATTTTTGTCACCGTGGTTTATATTCATCCTCGAGCTGATACGAATATTGCATCTGCGAAGATCCATGAAGTAATTCAAGAACTAGAAATACAGTCACCGGATGCATTTAAGCTCATCTTAGGAGACTTTAATGCATGTGATATTAAACCAGTGTTGCCACATTATCATCAATATGTCAACTTGCCTACAAGAGGGAACCGAACTTTGGACAAGTGTTATGGTAATATTATTAATGCATATAAAGCACATAGGGAAGCTGGCTCTGTCTGGTCACGACATGGTACATCTTATTCCTGAATATAAGCAAAAATTGAAACAAGAAAAAACGATTATCAAGCGAGTTAGGAGTTGGACAATAGAAAGTATTGAAACCCTTCAAGGCTGTTTTGATTCTACAGACTGGGAAGTTTTCAAATCTTCAAATAATATAAGTTATGCTACCGAAGTCATAAGTGACTACATCAGATTCTGTGAAGGTGTGATCATACCTGAGAAAGTGGTAAAAGTTTACCCAAACAACAAACCCTGGATCACAAAAAATATTCGGGAGCTACCAAGACAGAAACAACGAGCTTTTTTTTAACAATGATCGAGACAGTAAAAGACAACTCCAAAGAGAAATAAACAAGCATATCCGACGTAGCAAATGGCAGTTTGGTGAAAAAAAAAAAAAAAAAAACTTCAAATGTGGTGATCCCAAAAAAGCATGGCAAGGAATGCGGTCAGTCACAGGCTGTGGCAAGAAACAATCTCTACACCTTCCTGCTGGAGTTCACCCAACGGATTTTGCAAATGACTTAAACCAATTCTATGCTCGTTTCGATGTTCATGATTTTAATGAAGAACTGAATACCACAAGAACGATTCTCAAAGAAAATGACACTCATAAAATTGAACTTGGTGCTTCAACTGTGGAGAAGATATTTAAAACAGTTAAAACTAATAAGGCTTTGGGACCAGATATGGTTTCAGGAAAAACATTGAAATTGTCTTCTGAACAACTAGCTCCAGTTTTTCATCATTTATTTGAATGGTCACTCAATTGTTGTGTTCCAATTATTTGGAAAACCTCAACTATCACTCCAGTGCCTAAAATATCTAAACCATGTATTCTAAATGACTATCGACCAGTCGCACTTACATCTATTGCTATGAAGTGTTTTGAGCGTATTATAAGGGATATTTTGGTTGAAGAAACAAACCTGTTTTTTTATCCTTTTTCAGTTTGCTTATTGTTGCTTATTGTGTTGAGGATGCTGTTGTTACAATGTTACATAAAATTTATGAACATTTAGACAAACCTAGGTCTTATGTTAGAACACAGTTCATCAGCGTTTAATACAATGCAGTCCCATGTATTGATTTGTAAATTACAGAACTGAACACTAATCCTTGTGTCGTTATGGATCAGTGATTTTCTGTTTAACAGGTAACATAGAGTTAAAGTTATGCAATCCTTTTCAAATGGTGTGGAATCCAACATAGGTGCTCCACAGGGCTGTGTTCTGTCACCACTACTTTTTGCACTATACACTAGTGACCTTAACTGTAGCAGTAATTCTTGCTCAATTGTTACTTCACTGACTGGTTTTATTTCTAATGATGACGAGAATTCATACAGAGATGAATGAGGTACCTCGTTTTGTTAACTAGTGTGATGAGAACCACCTGGTGATAAATGTTCGAAAAACTAAGGAAATTATTTTTGATTTTCATAAAATTAAGAATGTGATGACACCTCTGAGGATCAATAATGAAGATGTAGAAATTGACGACGAATATAAATACCTCGGGACCTATATTGACAAAGATTTAAATTGGAATTCTAACATTAAGATAATGTGTGGTAAGGCAAATCAACAGCTTTATTTCCTTTGTAAACTTAGGTCTTTCAATGTAGATAGAGATATGTTTTTATTCTACCAGAGTGTGATTCAATTAGTTGAAACCTTTTTATTTATTTTTTATTTTTTTTATTTTATTTTTTTAAATTTAATCCACAGAACCATAAGGTTCTGGCGTTTATTGCATCATTAAACAAATATAGACACACAATGACAAAATTATAAATTAATTAAACAAGGACATTACACAGTATATAAAAAATTAAAAAAATAAAAACAAAATAAAAAAAATCTGAAATAAACACGGAACAGATGGGACATCATTGCACCACAATCCACATAGTCTAAACAAAGACTCAACAGATCATAGTGCAATGCAGCTCCATCTTTTATTCCACTTTGATATTTTATTGTTCCTAAAAGCAATATGTCTCTCAGTATCACGACAAACTTTCAATGAATTAATAAAAGCCGAGATATTAGGCCTCACCTCATTACATCTGGCCCTAAAAATAAAATATTTAGCCTGTAAAATAACAAAATTGAACTTGGCTGTATTGACATCAAGGATACCCAACAAAACATCTTTCATAGTAAGAGAAATCATATTGAGGATTCTGGATTGAACATCCTGCCAAAAATGAGACGTAATGTTACATTTCCAGAACAAATGTTCAACATCTTCAACCAACATATTACAAAAGGTACATAAATTAGAATCAATAATACCCATTTGATGAACTAATTTATTAACCCCTAAAAATCTATGCAAGAGTTTGAATTGGAAGTAGCGCAGCCTGGTGGATAAGGATGATTGAAAAGGGATAGAATAAATTTGCACCCAGTCCAGATCAATATCATCAAAAAAGATCGCCCACTTGAGCTCTGAATTAGGCGTTTTAAATAATTTCTGGATACACATATTATGAACCAACTTGCAGATTTTATTAGTCTTTTTAATATTAGAAAGAAGCTCATCCTGAGGGTTCACATAAGCTTCATCCCCGTCCACCATCTGAACACTTCTTTTCCAGACCGATGGAATAGCATAGATCAAAGAGAAATATTCCATAAAATTAGAGTTTACATGGTATTTTGCCTCTAAAGCAGCATAAGACATAATTGTACCATCCTCTAATAAAATATCTTTAAAGAGCTTCACACCTTTGTCATACCAATTTTGTCTAAAAACAGTACTATTGTTAATTTTAATGGCAGAATTATTCCACAAATATTGATGACTAAAGTTCAAACATGAAGACTTATAGACAACACTGGCCCAAGCATTTACCACCTCCTGAATAAACTTA
The DNA here is from genome assembly GCA_029582265.1 of Zoroaster sp. YZ-2022. Lineage (NCBI taxonomy): Eukaryota > Metazoa > Echinodermata > Asteroidea > Forcipulatida > Zoroasteridae > Zoroaster > Zoroaster sp. YZ-2022. The sequence continues at coordinate 31,624,548 of CM055831.1, forward strand.
TTTTTAATTAAGTTAAGCCGATCTTCCATTGGCTTAATGTTGCAAAACCAGATAAAATTACCACCGAAGGGTTTTAAATGATGGTCATAAAAACATTTCCATCTGCCTTTATTATTATCATCGAAAAAACGTTTAACCCAGGCAATTTTTAGACCAGCAATCATTGAAGGCAGATGAATCATCTTCAGACCACCCTTAGTGTAGTCACCAATGATTGTCTTTCTATTAATCTTATCTGGTTTGCCAGACCAAATGAATTTATAAATAACATTGTCTACCTCTTTCAAATAAACATCTGGAGGCTTTGGCAAAACAGACAAAAGAAAAATCAACTGCGAGAGGCCTAAAGTTTTAACAATGGCAATTTTACCCATTGGCGTAAGGTCTCTTGACGACCAGATCCTCAAGATATTTTTAAGTTTTTCCAATTTTGGAACAAAATTAAGATCAAAAGTATTTTTCAAATCAGGTTGGAAAATAATACCCAAAAGTTTAACAGGACCTTGAGTAAAAGTCAAGCCAGTGCCAGCAATGTTTGGGGGGTCCTTAGAAAAAGAACCCAAAGCCAGAAGTTCAGATTTTCTTAAATTAACCTCAAGACCAGAATATTGCTTAAAAACTCTCAAAACAGCAATGGCATTATGAAGAGATTTAACATCCCTAAGATACAAAGTAGTATCATCAGCATAAGAACTGATAGCAATTTCATTATTATTAATAATAATACCATCAATATTTATATCACCTTTAATAAGTAAACTTAAAATTTCCCCACAAACGATATACAAAAGAGGACTAAGTGGGCATCATTGACGAACCCCACAAAACAAATTGAAAAAACTAGAAGCATGACCATTATTTGTTACACATGAGGAAATATCTGTGTAAAAAATCTTAACCCAATTGATTAAATCCTTACCAAAATTAAAATATTGAAGGGCTTTCAAAATAAAAGACCACTCAAGTTTGTCGAAAGCTTTACGAAAATCAATCATGAACATAAGACCGGGTAAATTATTAGAATTTAAATAATCAATTACATCGAGAGCCAAACGAATATTTTCCCCAATATACCTACCCTCTAAAAAACCAGTCTGGTCATTATGAATAATTACCGGAAAGACCTTTTTCAGACGGCTAGCAATACATTTTGTAAGCAATTTATAATCAGTGTTTAGCAAAGAAATGGGTCTCCAGTTATCCAAATAGGTAGGGTCTTGATCTTTCTTGGGAATTAAATTAATAATACCCCTCCGTTGATCAGGAGTTAATTTACCCTGAGAAAATGAGTAATTAAAACTATCAACCATAACATTACCAATGTCATTAAAGAAGAATTTATAAAACTCGGTGGGAAGCCCATCTGTACCTGGACATTTATTATTAGGCATGCTTCTAAGAATATCAATACATTCTTGTACAGGACCAAACCTTCACACTTCATTTGCATATCTTCATTAAGCTTAGGAGCATCAATGTTGGATAAAAGATCTTCTAAATTACAATTATCTGGATTACTAGAAGTGTACAGTTTCTGGAAATATTTTTGTTCTTCATTAAGAATATCACTACCCTTAGTAAGTACATCACCATTATCAGTATGAAGTTTAGTGATAACTTTCTGCCTATAGTTCCTCTTCTCTAAATTCATAAAATACTTTGAATTTCTTTCACCATGCTCAACCCAATTAGCACGAGATCTAACAATAAAACCATCAGTTTTAATTTGATAGAACTTTTCAAGATCAGAATTGCAATGTTGAATTGATTCCAATAACTCCTCAGTTGGATTGTTAGAATAACATTGCTCAAGATGATTAAGTTTATCAACAAGCTTTTTCTCCTCCATCTTCCTTTTTTTAGAAATCTTAACAGAGTACTCAATAGTAGTTGATCTAATCTCACATTTGAGGAACTCCCAAAGGATATTAGGATTCATATAAATACAATTCACTTTCACATCTTGAATACATTGCTTTACCAAATTGATATAATCAACATCATGAAGAACAGAGGCATTAAACTTCCAAAAACCCCGCCCTCTCGCTTCATTGGAGGAAACAATATTAAGATTAACTGCGGAATGATCTGTTTTGAAACCAGGCGAGATATTGCAGGAATCGGTTTGGGCAAACAGATGAAAGGAGACAAGAAAAAAATCAAGGCGACATTGGACAGGTGGATTATCATTAGAACGCCAAGTATATCTGCGAACATTAGGATACATTTTCCTCCAAATGTCGAGAAGATTAAAATCTTCTGTAATACTCTTAATACTTTTCTGGGCATTAAAATGAGTCTGAGGAAGACCACCTTTTTTATCTAAAGAAACATCCAAAACACAATTAAAATCCCCACCCCAAATAATTGACTCACAATTAAAATCAATAAGTTTGTTAGCAATATTTTGAAAAAAATCAGGATTGTCAATATTAGGCCCATAAACGTTGATGAGAGTCAAATGTTCACCATTAAGAATCACATCTAAAATAATAACACGACCTTCATTATCACAGTAATTATTAATAATTTCAACATCACAAGTATTTTTAAACATAATACAAACACCTCTAGCGGAAGAGGTACCATGAGAAAAAATAATATTATTTCCCCAATCATCTTTCCACAAATGCTCACGATCAAGAGATGAGTGGGTTTCTTGCAGGAAAAAAATATCAGCTGATTTACTTTGCAACCAAGAGAGCACGTGAGCACGCTTGGTCTGGTCTCCCAGACCCCTCACATTCATTGAGTAAATCCCAACAGAGCTAGCCATTCAAATATAAATTAGATAACCGCAAGTGCAAGGGACAGCACGCGTCAAGAATGAATAGCTTGGCATCACCAAGGAAGTTATGGGCACGCATACATGAAGTAGAGCCATCCATTCAAAATGCAAATTGGATACCTGCACGCACATGGGGCAATACACATCAAGAATGCATCGCATGGGCAGCATGGCACGAGGAGAGTTATGCCCGCATAAATTAAGATGGGCGCACATACACATAAGTAAATCCAACCTAAGCCAGCCGTTCAAATGCAAATTAGATAACCGCATGCACGTGGGGCAACACACATCAAACGTGCATCGCATGGCATGAGGTGAGTTATGCCCGCATAAATTAAGATGGACGCACATACACATGAGTAAATTCAAACAGAGCCAGCTATTCAAATGCAAATTAGATAACCGCATGCACGTGGGACAACACACCTCAGAAATGCATGGCATGGCTTGCCAAGGAGAGTTATGTTCGCATAAATTATAAGGTGCATATTCACGAAAATAAACAATAATAAAGTTGTACGTGAAAAGATTGCCATTTGACGGAACATTAATATCAAAACAGTACATTGTCATCAGAATAAACTTTTTACAAGAATTACATACATCAATCACAAAAAAAACATAATAAACTAGAATATTAAACGTTTGTTTTACCAACATAGTACAAATAACAATTCACAGAAAGAGACAATTAATGATGCAATTTTATGATCTCCGATACGGAGAATATAGACCACCTTCACAAAATTTTTTTTAGTCTCCCAATGAGGTTTTAATTTGGGAAACAGAACGAGTCTTGGGGTCCAGGCACTCGGCCCAAACAAACTAATGTCAATGAGTCAATATCAAAATGCGGAATGCGCATTCGGAGTTCAGCTGTCAAAATTACCAGCGAAGAAGAATAACACTGTAAATGTGCGCTAGACAAATTAATTATATGTTCTAAGTCAAACACACGACTGAATTAAAATAATAACTTAGCAAAACTTTCCCCGAAGGAAAGACAAAGTGGGTTTACCGCTTGAGAGTCCACAGTAAAAAAACAAACTTGCTGCAGCACGTAACAAATCCTGGCGGCAAATTCACAAAATGTAGAACAAGACCGCAATGAAGAGTATCAATAAAGAGTTTATTGTACAGTACCATGAACATGAAGTTTTAAAACTAGTCTCCATCCTCCATCACCACAATAGCGTTGAAATCCAAAGCAGACCTAAGCCTCGGTGGCGAGTGTATTTCTGCAGCGACACTCACCCGACGATCACGACGAACGGTACCAGTCGTTTCTGCATCACCAAACACCACAGGGGATCCGTGCTTTGTGCGCCATTTTCCCCCGGAGAAATGATAACGTAGGCCTTCAAGCCAGGCAGCGTTCACTTCATTTTTCCATTTTCCTTTCTCAACTAGGTCCTTCTTAGTGAGGTCATCCAAAATAAAGAAAGGAACATTGGCAAGTTTCTCCCTTTGCTTTGAAATAATTTTCCGCTTATCCTGGTATGACAACATTTTCACAATAATATGGCGAGGACGACCAGAGTCAGAAATCTTCCCATCACGATGAGCTATCTCTCAATCTTGGGGCTATCCATATCAAAATAAGTCTCCAAAATATGCTTTACTTCAGCCATCAGTTTATTCTGTTTCTCATCTTTAGATTGAAGCACACCAACAATACGGAAGTTATTCCTACGTGAAAAACGCTCAAGTTTGTTCTCTGCTTCTTCAGACCGTTTCAACATGGCGTCGTGTTCCTGTATTATTTTCTCCAAGTCCCGAACCTTTTGTTCCAAAGGGGAAACACGGCCTTCCAAGTCCGTTGTACGTTGGGCTTGAAATTCCAACGACGCTTCAAAATTGCTAAGTTTTTGCTTAATTTCAGTTATTCCGTCCATCACAAATTTTTGAAATGCATTTTGAGACACAGTTTGAGCAGAAGTATCGCTGTTATTAGATCCCTGTCTGCACTCCGAGCTGTTGGTGCCCGGTTCACTTCGAGTAGGTGATACCTCGCTAGCATTGTTACTGGTTCTTGCACGTGTCTGACGAAGCATGCTGGTAGAGCGTTGACAACCACGTTTTCTGGAAGTTTTTCTCATAATATATGAAGACTGTCCCTACTATCTCGTCACTATTTAGTCCGTCAGCATAACTTATCCAAATGCGGTACAAGTTGCATCGAAAATAAAGTGATAAAAACACAAATATCCGCAATAAAAGATAATTTTTCGGACCCCGAAACGTCCGTGTGTGTTGCGCGAGGCGGCCATCTTGAACCCCTTGTTGTTGCTAATAATGTTTTCCCTCTCTTTTATTTAAAGTTACATGTTCCACCAAAAAAGTGCAATGTATAAAGATATGTGACAAATGAAATTCTGCATCCATGGAATAACAAAATGACCGGATTAAACTTTCCTGACAGGTCTGCCTGTCATGTCATCTTTTGTCATGCTGCATTTTAAAGAAACCTAATTGTGCAAGCAAAAACTGAATATTTCCATTTTTGTTTTATATAGCCCAGGTGCATTTGAAAAAAATGCATTGGCTGAAAGTGTAGTTACTGCTTTCCCGTGCTTGAAGGACCCACAGGGAACTACAGGATATGTAAGTGCATTTTCATAATATCAAGGGGTTGGGACAATATAAACAAGGGGTACTGCTTTTTAAAGAGAGTAGTTGTCCTGTAGGGATTTCTCTGTGGATGGGTTGACATCATTAGTCCAGATTATGTCCAGCATATGGCATGCTCAAAACAATCTATTTGCCTCAACAGTTGTCAGTTTTAAATCCCAGTGCCCAGATCACACCGTTATTTTCAATATTTGAAGAATATTATCCAAAAAATTAATGATCATGAGTGAAAATAATGATAAAAATAATTACATGAGGTGGTGACGAATTTTGCCGAGTGGAATAGAATATTCAATCCGTCACAGAATGAAATAATTCTCTCTACAATGCACGAATGTGAAACATTAATTATTTGTCGAATACAATATGCCGGAATAAATCCTCATAATCTGATCGGTAACTTTGTAAACTAGAGCTGTGTGAAAGTGCAACCAATAGTGTGACCGTGCAATAAATGTTCCATACAGGTATATCCACCGTGGAAAAGAATTTCTTTTTTTGGGATACAGCCGCACTGTGCATTGGGACGAATAATTCAATGACACATGATCAACAACCCACCAATAAGATGATTTAATCAGGCGTTGTATAAAATGTGAATGCACCAAGACTTGAATAATGAAATATTAATATTGGTACCTGCTTTTTTGGTTATGCATTTTAGGAAGCCTTTTACACCAAAAGGAGCAAAAGGATGTCCAGCAACTGGATATTTGGAGGAGCATCTTCGCTATGTGCGTAAACACATGCTACAGTCAAAGGCAGAACCACAAGAATGTACATCAAGTAAGCAATAAACCTTGACATAATTCAGTATTAGAATATACTTTCACTTTGTCAGTCTATGGGATTAACTCACACTTAGTAGCACCCTAAAAGAAAGGGGCTGGAATCCGCCCTCTGAATGACCCTTGACATTTTCTTCTGATCTGCAATGCATTTTTCTCTCACACTGATCCTTCAACACTTTTTAGGTGATGTTCGATGTCTTACAATTGTTAATGTCAGTTTGACATGAGAAGGTTAAAAACTAAGTGTTTATATGTGTTGTTTGTTAAAAGAAATCTTTCTAATTTGAGAGGATAAAACACTTGAGATGTCATAAAACACAGTAACAAGATTCTAATTGCAATTTTCCCTAATGCCAAAAATATGAACTAGTGTGGTAGAGAAAAGTGAAAAATCACAAAATGAAAATGAAGGGATTATAAAAACAAAAGGTTAATTGTTCTGCCTGTCACCATTGTAATTCTAGCAACAGTGGCAGCCACTGGTGAACTACAATAACCAGCTGAGGCAACACAGGATCACCAGTCAAAGATTGAATGGCTCAAAGATAATTTAGAGCCTGCTGACAAGGTGCAGGAGTACATGGAAGTGACAGCTAATTACCGAATACAGTGGATCAAGAATATGGAGAGAACTGTGGCCGAAATTCTTCAGGAATTCCCAAGACTATGATGTATGGTGTAAACATGTGAAACGAAGGTTATAGACCAATACGTGGCAAGGTGAAATTCTCATAATTATGAAGTTTGGATTGACATATCGGCAGAGGGTACCATCCACTGAAATACCTTTTTATTAAATTTTGATTGAAATACAAATCGGGAGAAGTTAAGATGGAGGTACATGTGGAAGAGAAAACTTGCCTAACGAGACTGCCTTCACGGAGAACTGTGCTAGTCTCACTGGTCATCATCGCAGCGATGTTAACCTCTCTTTTGATCAACTTGTCCGAGCGATGGGTGGACCATGGGCGATGGGTGGTTACCCAATCAAGCAAGAAACATGTAGGGATCAAACAGCGATTTGGTCGCTCCGTTGACGAGCAAAGAACACTTCAACACCTGACTAACAAAATGATAGGGATGTCTGAAGGGGATTTACAAGACGGTGGGTGGAAAAGAAGAGATAAATCACTGTCAAGGAGCAACTCAAGAAGTTCCTCTAATGAAATACATGTAGATGTAGAGAACATTGGGAGCTCATCTATCCAGACTGTCCCGACAGAGAGGCGGGAACTAGACCCATCAAACAAGTACACTGCATGGGACCTACCAGACTGAAGCTAGCCGCGAATTGGGCCAGAAAAGCCATCCGCAATTGGCAGCCGCGAATTCGCGGTTGGGAATTCCCAAGAGCGAATTCACAGCCGCGAATTCAGAAAACGGGAATGAGCGACACAATTTACTGACGTTGGTCAAATTATTAACAGTTAATTTTACCTATTACCTTTTATTTAAATGTACTTTTTGTTAAATAATCATAAAGAACATGTCAATGCCCTCACTTAATTCCTGTTAAAGCAAATTTGGCCCACTAATTAGTGTCTAATTAGACAGTGTTTAAAGGGACAAATATTAGAATGTGTCTGCACTTTTTCAGGCCTTTTCTTATTTTTTCTACAAAAAGGGGTTCACTAAAAACAAAATGTACCAAACATCTCTTATAAATATTAATTTTTTATTTGATAATCATAAAGAACATGTCATTGTCCACACTTAATTTCCGTTAAGGCCAATTTGGCCCATTAATTAGTGTCTAATTAGACCGTGTTTAAAGGGACAAATATTGGAATGTGTCTGCACTTTTTCTGTCCTTTTCTTAATTTTTCTACAAAAAGGGGTTCACTAAAAACAAAATGTATCAAACATCTCTTAGAAATATTAATTTTGTATTTGATAATCATAAAGAACATGTCACTGTCCACACTTAATTTCCGTTAAGGCCAATTTGGCCCATTAATTAGTGTCTAATTAGACCGTGTTTAAAGGGACAAATATTGGAATGTGTCTGCACTTTTTCTGGCATTTTCTTATTTTTTCTACAAAAAGGGGTTCACTAAAAACAAAATGTACCAAACATCTTTTAGAAATATTAATTTTTTATTTAATAATCATAAAGAACATGTCAATGCCCACACTTAATTTCCGTTAAGGCAAATTTGGCGCATTAATTAGTGTCTAATTAGACCGTGTTTAAAGGGAAAATTTTCGAAGGTGTCTGCACTTTTTCACGCATTTCTTCTTTTTTGTACAAAAAGGGGTTCACTAAAAACAAAATGTACCAAACATCTCTTAGAAATATTAATTTTTTATTTGACAATCATAAAGAACATGTCACTGTCCACACTTAATTTCCGTTAAGGCCAATTTGGCCCATTAATTAGTGTCTAATTAGACCGTGTTTAAAGGGACAAATATTGGAATGTGTGTGCACTTTTTCTGGCATTTTCTTATTTTTTCTACAAAAAGGGGTTCACTTAAAAACAAAATGTACCAAACATCTTTTAGAAATATTAATTTTTTATTTGATAATCATAAAGAACATGTCATTGTCCACACTTAATTTCCGTTAAGGCCAATTTGGCCCATTAATTAGTGTCTAATTAGACCGTGTTTAAAGGGACAAATATTGGAATGTGTCTGCACTTTTTCTGTCCTCTTCTTAATTTTTCTACAAAAAGGGGTTCACTAAAAACAAAATGTACCAAACATCTCTTAGAAATATTAATTTTTTATTTGATAATCATAAAGAACATGTCATTGTCCACACTTAATTTCCGTTAAGGCAAATTTGGCCCATTAATTAGTGTCTAATTAGATCGTGTTTAAAGGGAAAATTTTCGAAGCTGTCTGCACTTTTTCACGCATTTCTTCTTTTTTGTACAAAAAGGGGTTCACTAAAAACAAAATGTACCAAACATCTCTTAGAAATATTAATTTTTTATTTGATAATCATAAAGAACATGTCATTGTCCACACTTAATTTCCGTTAAGGCAAATTTGGCCCATTAATTAGAGTCTAATTAGACCGTGTTTAAAGGGACAAATATTGGAATGTCTGCACTTTTTCACGCATTTTCTTATTTTTTCTACAAAACGGGGTTCACTAAAAACAAAATGTACCAAACATCTCTTAGAAATATTAATTTTTTATTTGATAATCATAAAGAACATGTCACTGTCCACACTTAATTTCCGTTAAGGCCAATTTGGCCCATTAATTAGTGTCTAATTAGACCATGTTTAAAGGGACAATTTTCGAAATTTGCTAAACGTTTTCACGCATTTCTCCTTTTTTGTGCAAAAAGGGGTTCACTAAAAACAAAATGTACCAAACAGCTCTTATAAATATTAATTTTTGATTTGATAGTCATAAAGAACGTGTCAATGCCCACACTTAATTTCCGTTAAGGCAAATTTGGCGCATTAATTTGTGTCTAATTCGGGCGATTCACAATGCGGTGCGCCCTCAAGCGGGCAGCAGGGAGAGGCCAATTTACGCGATGCATGATGGGTAAAAGTCGACATGGGATATCTGGCATGTCTGGCGCGGCGCTTGATGGCCGGATTACACGGTTAGTTGCGAATTCTTGATTTTTATCATGCGATTACTTTATTTATAACTATGGTTTATTTCTGTGAGTCTGCAAAGTGCCTTGCACACACGTCCAAACTCAAAAGTATCGAGAAATACCCATGGATGATGGACATAAGGTGGGTTAAATGGCCACGAAATGACGCTGCCGTCTCAAGAATATGGAAGAAGCTGATTAAGCGCGAAGGTAAAAGCAGAGACAACAATGTTGTAGACAAACTGAACATCACAAAGCGATCAAGACTTTGTAGCAGACACTTTGACAAAGAAGACATAGACATGCACGGAAATGCCAAGTGTGACCCCAAGTACTTTGAATGGAATAATTGGGGACAGCCAACCCAAGCAAGAACCACATGTGTTTTGCAGAAACTTAACCTGGCTAGACGGCCACACTTACAGCATGTACAGGAGCTGGATGCGTTGAACGACCATCACCTTGCCCTTGGCCATGTTGGTCTCGGACATGTAGTAGTAGTAGAGCCTCATGATGCACCACCTGTTGAACTGGAAGTTACAGTGACGTCAGCATTGAGCAGACCTGACGTTGGTCGTAAGTTTGTCAATTTTTTATCTTAGACACCCCCCTAAGTTTAATATTCCATCACAAAAGTGTACAATGTCATGAATGTGTTTTTTTTTTATGGGTATGTGGGTTATGTTTGTGGTAGACCTTTCCTTTGAACGTCTATAGTAAAAACACTCTATTGTGATCCGCGGCTACTGTGATCGAGTGACCATTCTAGCAAAATTTTGGCTGATATGAAATTTTGGGCAAATTGTGTAGGCTTATTTGCCGAGTCCAGTTAAAAGTCCCAGCTAGTTGTCAGTGGAAACCTACATGTTTATGGAGTATGCTTTTGCAGCTCCATGCCATCTTTGTATATTGATCTCTAATATTAACTAATGTTCATAAATTGTATCATTAAACAGGCATGGAGCCTCTGCTTTGTGCCAAGGTTCCACAACCCATGGATCACGACTACCTCTGCACCCTATCGCCAACTTTGATTGACCAAAGTATGCAGACTGACATGACGATGAATGACATTGAGGTGCTGGAACATCAGGCGGAGTCATCACCTCAACCACTCCCAGGGCAAGATGTGGTAGACTACGCAACGGAGACTGATGAGAGAGTCAACTTTACACAGGATTCACATCCAAGAATGTTCTTCAAGGTAAGTTTTATTTTATTATTTTTTGGTGTAAAACAAAGGTTATCTCAGAAACCCATGTACCGGTAAATAGGTTAATGATGTAAGATTTTCTGCGTAGGTCTAAACAATACTTTTCACCTCATTTCAAAAAAGGGTGGGAAAGAGCGGAGTGGGGGGGGGGGGGGACCTGTAAGCAGACAAAACAAAAAATGGGTCATACAAAAAACCTGCACAAAGGTTGTCCAAATTGAAACTCAACATTTTTTTTCAATCTTTCAAAGTTATTATTGTATTAAATTCAAGCCATTACATTTTCAGGATAGGAAGTACACAACAGTATCAAAATAAGCTTGGTTCATGGTACTGAAAGACATTTAACCATGTGTGGACCACAGGATTTGAGTTATTGGTACTGCACCAACCAAAATGTCTTGATTTAGTGGGGAAAGTTTTTATTAAAATATATGGAAAATATTCTTAAAACCAATGATCCAAAAGTTGTTGACTGAAGTTCATTTTCTTTTGTTTCACTCACAAAATTTTTCATGTTATTTTCTCTCCTTTTTTTACATGTAGGTATTTATGATTCTATCAGTGATGGTGTTGATCGGTTACGATATTGGAGGAGCACAAGTACAAACACAGGGAAACCAGACCAGGAACAAGGTGGGAAACGACGTTCGGGCAGACAGCATCAGCTTCCACCATTTTTCCAGTTCCTCATGACACTCATCAGACTACGGCTAAACGTACCACTTCTGCTTCTGGCAGACCTGTTCCATGTAAGTAGTTCAACAGTTACAAGAATCACAATCACCTGGATTTCCTACATGCACCAAACTCTGGTACCAGCACTGCTTGTATGGCCATCTAAAGCTCACATCAGAGGATGGATGCCATTGGACTTTAAGGCAGCATTTCCAAACACCCGTGTCGTAATAGACTGTTCTGAGTTCTTCATTGACCGACCGCGAAATAAAGATGAACAATATAAAACATACTCTCAGTACAAAAGCCACAACACTTATAAGGTTTTATTTGGAGTGTCGCCGTTTGGTGCATTCACATTTGTGTCAGATCTGTGGTCGGGAAATGTATCAGATAAGTACTTGACCGAACAGAGTGGACTAATAGAAAAACTTGATGATGGTGATGCAGTAATGGCTGACCGAGGCTTCCACATACAAGACTCACTTCTAAAAAAAAATGCAACACTCATAGCGCCGCCGTTTACAAGAAAATGGCATAATGGAAAAGGAAAGAGACTTAATGTTAAGGAGATAAGACAAACTAGACAAATTGCACGTCTTCGCATTCACGTAGAGAGAGCGATCCAACGCGTCAAATGTTGGCGGATCCTGAAACATCAAATCCCGGAATCTCTACAAAACTGTGCTTCTATGATTGTAAAACTCGTTGCAGCACTCTGCAATCTGAAGGGACCATTGTTTTATTCAAAAAATGAAAAAGGTCTGAAAAAGTTAAAAGTGATTCAAAGAAAACCAGTGAAGCGTTTGAAGCATTGAGCATGTTGTAGACCAATTGAACCGAACAAAAACTTCAGTCCAGTACATGAAGTTCAATTTGATAAAAAGTAATCTGTGATTTGAACATTGCACTTTACTTATAAGGTGAAGATGATGTTTTGGTTAATATGTTCAAACCCCTCTGAAAATTGTTGTTTTGTAAGCAGTATTCTAAGAAGTATATTTCAAGGTAAACTATTACCATAGGCTTACATATGTTGTGGCCCTACCCTAGTAGAGACTCCTCACGAAGTTTGAGACCTTACCATCCCATGAATTAATTTTTATTGATTTTTGAAGATTTTTTTATTTACCCATTATGTTTTGTACACACAATGGCACCATCAAAACTATTTTCCTTCCCACAAATTACCTAATTTGGAATTCTCTAAAGATTCAATTTCATTGTACTTTGTATTTGTATATATGTTTACATTAGTATTTATGACAAACCAAGAAATTCAATACTCGGGAATTAAACATGCACTATTTTTCTTTCATTTATTTTCTAGTACCAATACTCACAACTAAGTTTATTGTATACAAACCAGTTGCTGTACATTTTTCTATTTTGTCTTTTTTTGAAAGAATTGGTCAAGTAACATTTTTGAAAATAAATAAAAAAAGCAATAATCTACATGTACATGTACATGTATGCATTGAAAATTACTAGCCTATATGTTGATGTTAAGCCTGCACTTCTGTCAAGAATTTGTCAAATGACATTTTTGAAAATAAATAAAATACACATTAAAAAAAAGCCATAATCTACAAGTTCATATTGAAAATTTCTTTTAGCCTAAATGAGCCTGAAATTCTGCTTGTAACATATTTATTCTTCATTACACATCACAGCATTGAGAAACACAAGTTCTGCTTTCTTTTTTAAGAGTTCCCATGGCTCTGGATCAAACTTTACAGGGATAGCTTTTATGCCTTTATGCGTGTATACAACTAAGTCACACAAATTCATTCGTGTCACACCCAACTGAAATTGTATTTGGCTGTACCAACTAGAAGACTTCTTCAGCTGTAACTGTCCATTTACAGCCTTCAAGTGGTAGGCTGGGTCCTTTGTTGGGATGTCTTCTACATCAATGTCTCTGTGCTTAAATGAACACTTGATCTCAAGTAGTTTTTCTCCATGGCATGTACAGCTTACAATACCATCTGGCGATGCGCCCATAAATGGCATGTTATCATCCAACACAAGTCCACAGGTGTTTACTTTAAAGTTCTTGTGTGATTTCATTTCATCTACTAGTGAGGTGGATTAAGGACAAAAAACACGAAGATCGTGACACGGTGGACAAAAGCACCAATTTTTTTTTGAAGACTCCTATGGGTATGTAGATTGATAAAATCCCATGCTCCAAAAAAATTGCAATGTCCTTGACCTAATTATGACGTAATATATTCAAAATGACCGCCATTTCCTTAAAACGGCATAACTTTAGTTATATAATGCCGAGGCAAGTGATTTTAGTAGCGAATTATATGTATCAGAGGCCAAGGAATCGATTGGCAACGTTCGTGTTGCGCTGAAACAAACGGTTTCATCATTTTCCTCAAAGCTTCACACATAACACGGACTCGACACGCCCACCAGGTGACTGCTTTGGCCCTATCCAAGATGCAGCATGATGCCTTTCTACTTCAAGATGGGTCCGGTGGCACAGATGAATACGAGGCTTGGAGGCTCGCTATGGTAAATAAGAGTCCCACCTTCCAATTTTGGGATATAGTCCTGCGAACTGAGGTCCTAATCCTTGTCTTCATTCGTGCCCACAGGGAGAAGGACTTTGATCTCTATGTAGAGTCTCTACAAGCATTGATGTTTCTCTTTTTCGCACTTGATCACTACAACTACTGTCGCTGGGCTTCAGTCCATCTCCGTGATATGCAGTCCTTGCCCGGTATTCTCAAGGAAGACTTCCGAAAGTACTGGGTGGTAAGCAAAACCAAGCACAGGTTTTCAGCACTCCCCATCGACCAAGTCCATGAGCAAGAAAATGCCAAAGTGAAAGGCAAAGGAGGGGCAGTCGGGCTCACAGAAAATCCAGATGCCTTTCGCCGTTGGATGATTTCCGGCCCAGAGCAAGCAAGGCTGCTGACTGAGTTTGAAAGTGAGTATCTACCACAAGAAGACCCTCAAGTAAACTTCCAGCACCACGAGGAAGGCCTATCTGCTCAAAAGTCCTTCCAACAGCAAACCAAAAGCCTTATCGAGGTAATCAGAGAATACAGTAACCCTTTCCAAGATGACTACCCTGAGTTGCTTGTCTTGCAAACACGAGACTGTGCAGATGAATCCGTTGTGCGTACAGTGCGAACTATCGAGGCATTGGGTGCAGACCAGTATCTGGCATTTAAGAAAGAGGTCTTCATTGACAGAACAAAGTCAATCCATGCACCAATAAAGAAGAACTCATTACCACTGTTCAGGTCACCGGTTAAGCCCAAGGTTAAATTTAAAACGAAGCAGCTAACAGCCCTCCGCAATGATGTCAGTCTCTTTGGACGTCTATATATTGCAAATCAGCTACGTGATGGAGATCCAAGTGTATTCTTCAGCCATGAAAACCAGCCTTATCCTCCGACTGTAAGATGCAGTCAAATAAATGGTAACACACTGTAATCCCTCGTCTACACAAACCAATCGGTATAATTATGCGCTATTCAACTTAATAAAATAATCTCCTGTCATAACCTGTATCTGGTCAGAATCATTGTGTTTCATTGTAATAATGTGTTATTGTTTTGGTCGATAGTTATTGTTTATTATGTCATAGTGACATCATGGTATCTTATAGATCAGTGCCACGGTAATTATACTGTTACCATATGAACACAAAAAGATTAGCATTTTGGCAAACCACGGCAATAAAATCTTTTTTTTCAAATTTCGTGTTATTTTGTAGTATTGACGATGATGACGTCATAATTACATCAATATAGTCACCATAAAGAATATTTTTACAAACTAATACCACCCTCATTGAATTCCTTTACCTCAGAAACATAATTTTGGGCATGTAGAAATCCCAAAATGGCATTTGCGATTGCTTTATTACATAAAAAGAGGTTATGACGTCATAATGACGTAATTCAAGGTCATCCCATTCTCAGATTTTTTGGAGCATGACTTTTTTGAAATCTATGGGTCAAACTGATACTTTGGTGAAAAAATGGTGCTTTTGTCCACCGTGTAACGATCTTTTCCTTAATCCACCTCACTATACTACATAAAGTTGCCTTGCTACATGTTCGTTTTCTTTTCCAAACTCTGTAGAACTGGACTGAAAGGGCTTGCTTGTGCCCATGATTTTATCAACTAGTGTGCGGCAGTTATGAACGTCTCTCACAGATCGAATTGAATCTGCCAAGCTTGCTGTGATACGCCCCTTTCTGGCAGCTAACCACGCTGGGTCTGATTGGTCTAAATTTCTCAGAATGTCTATTTGTTGTTTGGAAGTGTTCTGTCTGAGGTAGTCAATGAAGGATACATTGTCAGTTGAGCTGGCCTGGTACTTGGCATGAAGGTCTGATACTGATGGCACAAGGGCCTTGACAGGGGGTGGTGGCTCCTGAACTAGTTTCAAATAAAGTGCTCCTGGGTGGAAGTCTTCACAAACCTGAAGAGATAAAGGTTGTATGCAAATTGTTGTTTATTTATTTATTAATATGTATATATATATTTTTTTAAATTACATTCCATGTGCACACACTTTACATGTATATGAAGACAAGAATTGTACAAACAAGCTGTAAAACTGATTCAAATTTTGTAGGCATTCCCATCTCTTCTGTTTACAATACCATGCACTAGACTCATCTACAAGCACCATAAATTACTTTCACGAGAAGTTAATTTACAGTACTTTAAATAAATTGCATGGAAAGCTGCCAGTATCATTGATCAAACAAGTGCAGAGCTGGTTTGCATTTTGAAATGAAATTAGTAATAATTTTTATCTGGTTCTGCTATGACTTACCTTTTTCACATGTTCCTGAATGTTCAAAATGCATGAGTTGGTAACATTACTCAACGGCTTGTAGTGCTTGGGAAGTGGGCCTGGTTTTCTGGGTGTTTTTCTTTCTGCACGATAGTCCAAGTCCTCTACTTTCACTGGCAAGGAAGCTTTTCGTGGTTTGGTCCATGTACATGGCTCATCAGTCCCAACAGCAGTTCCCTTGTCAGTGTTCCTTTCAAGTAATCGGCCAGTGCAAAAGAACAGCCACGGCATGTTTGCATGAACCATCATCGCTGAAAGAAAACAAAAATACAAAGTTACAGTAGTATCCAGTGCTAGGCAACTAAAGAAAATGTCTCAGCTTCCTGTCCAGTGCTTGTTTAGGGCCTAAGTTAAGCATTAATTAACATTGATGAAAAAATAGAAAGAAAAACTTACGCAGCTACACAACCACATCCAGCTGATTTGATTCCACAGTTGACTGAAAGTAAAACCCACGTCTGATACCGTTGAGCTGTTTGCCTCTGCTCTGGCTTCACCGACGCTTTGATGTAAACATGGTTCGAGTGGTTGGAGATTTTACCAAATAAGACGTCTTCTACATGGCTATCCCTAAACATTAGGTAGCCGTCGTCGTTTCTATAGTTGGACAGTCTCTCTGGTGTCCACTCACAATGCTTAACTAGATAAGCAAAGACATCGCCAAGTGAAATCTGCGGTGCGCCACGGAGATCAGTTGTGTGAGACACTTTGAGTCCATTCAAGTCTACAGTGTTTCCATCGTCGCCAACAACTCGTTTTCTTTTCCTTTCTGATTCATCATGGTCGCAAGTTTCCAAAACCTCGTATTTATCCTTCCCCCTTTCTGCTAAAAACACCAACTCCTCCTTTTTCTTTCCAGAGCAAGGGATACCACGAGCCGTAAGAAACTTTTTCAATTCGTCAACGGACATTCGCTTGATCTTTTTACTACATGTACTACTACTACTAGTACTAGTAGCATGACTAGCCGCCATTTTGGAATTAATGTTGTCGACCGAAAAGTGAGAAATTAGCCTCTCCCTGCTGACCGCTTGAGGGCGCACCGCATTGTGAATCGCCCGAATTAGACCGTGTTTAAAGGGACAAATATTGGAATGTGGCTGCACTTTTTCTGGCCTTTTCTTATTTTTTCTACAAAAAGGGGATCACTAAAAACAAAATGTACCAAACATCTCTTAGAAATATAATTTTTTTATTTGATAATCATAAAGAACATGTCACTGTCCACACTTAGTTTCCGTTAAGACCAATTTGGCCCATTAATTAGTGTGTAATTAGACCGTGTTTAAAGGGACAAATATTGGAATTTGTCTGCACTTTATCTGGCATTTTCTTATTTTTTCTACAAAAAGGGGTTCACTAAAAACAAAATGTACCAAACATCTCTTATAAATATAATTTTTTTATTTGATAATCATAAAGAACGTGTCACTGTCCACACTTAATTTCCGTTAAGGCAAATTTTGACCATTAATTAGTGTCTAATTAGACCGTGTTTAAAGGGACAAATATTGGAATTTGTCTGCACTTTATCTGGCATTTTCTTATTTTTTCTACAAAAAGGGGTTCACTAAAAACAAAATGTACCAAACATCTCTTATAAATATTAATTTTTTATTTGATAATCATAAAGAACATGTCACTGTCCACACTTAATTTCCGTTAAGGCCAATTTGGCCCATTAATTAGTGTCTAATTAGACCGTGTTTAAAGGGACAAATATTGGAATGTGTCTGCACTTTTTGTGGCATTTTCTTATTTTTTCTACAAAAAGGGGTTCACTAAAAACAAAATGTACCAAACATCTCTTATAAATATTATTTTTTTATTTGATAATCATAAAGAACGTGTCACTGTCCACACTTAATTTCCGTTAAGGCCAATTTTGACCATTAATTAGTGTGTAATTAGACCGTGTTTAAAGGGACAAATATTGGAATTTGTCTGCACTTTATCTGGCATTTTCTTATTTTTTCTACAAAAAGGGGTTCACTAAAAACAAAATGTACCAAACATCTCTTATAAATATTAATTTTTTATTTGATAATCATAAAGAACGTGTCACTGTCCACACTTAATTTCCGTTAAGGCAAATTTTGACCATTAATTAGTGTCTAATTAGACCGTGTTTAAAGGGACAAATATTGGAATGTGTGTGCACTTTTTCTGGCATTTTCTTATTTTTTCTACAAAACGGGGTTCACTAAAAACAAAATGTACCAAACATCTCTTAGAAATATTAATTTTTTATTTGATAATCATAAAGAACATGTCACTGTCCACACTTAATTTCCGTTAAGGCCAATTTGGCCCATTAATTAGTGTGTAATTAGACCGTGTTTAAAGGGACAAATATTGGAATGTGTCTGCACTGTATCTGGCATTTTCTTATTTTTTCTACAAAAAGGGGTTCACTAAAAACAAAATGTACCAAACATCTCTTATAAATATTATTTTTTTATTTGATAGTCATAAAGAACATGTCAATGCCCACACTTAACTTCCGTTAAGGCAAATTTGGCCCATTAATTAGTGTCTAATTAGACCGTGTTTAAAGGGAAAATTTTCGAAGCTGTCTGCACTTTTTCACGCATTTCTTCTTTTTTGTACAAAAAGGGGTTCACTAAAAACAAAATGTACCAAACATCTCTTAGAAATATTAATTTTTTATTTGATAATCATAAAGAACATGTCATTGTCCACACTTAATTTCCGTTAAGGCAAATTTGGCCCATTAATTAGTGTCTAATTAGACCGTGTTTAAAGGGACAAATATTGGAATGTGTGTGCACTTTTTCTGGCATTTTCTTATTTTTTCTACAAAACGGGGTTCACTAAAAACAAAATGTACCAAACATCTCTTAGAAATATTAATTTTTTATTTGATAATCATAAAGAACATGTCACTGTCCACACTTAATTTCCGTTAAGGCAAATATGGCCCATTAATTAGTGTCTAATTAGACCATGTTTAAAGGGACAATTTTCGAAATTTGCTAAAAGTTTTCACGCATTTCTCCTTTTTTGTGCAAAAAGGGGTTCACTAAAAACAAAATGTACCAAACATCTCTTATAAATATTAATTTTTTATTTGATAATCATAAAGAACGTGTCACTGTCCACACTTAATTTCCGTTAAGGCAAATTTGGCCCATTAATTAGTGTCTAATTAGACCGTGTTTAAAGGGACAAATATTGGAATGTGTCTGCACTTTTTCTGGCATTTTCTTATTTTTTCAGGCAAATTTGGCCCATTATTAATTAAATTGGACCGTGTTTAAAGGGACAAATATTCGAATGTGTATCAAATAATTCATCGAAAACTTTATTCTATGGTACCAAAAGTGATTTAGTATAGCTGCACGTCATGCATTGTCATTAGTATATGCTGATTTTGTTCACAGTAACTTAGAGAAGGGATATTAATGATAGGTCGAGTGGAGTTTACACCTAACTGTAACAGGATAGCATTTCTAACACAAGTGGTTTGGAAAATAGCAACACATGGAGGCAGCTGGTTAATCACTTAGTAATCTGTAATGTATGTGGCCGTTAATGAAGGCAGATCCCATCATCAAGGGTCAGGCGACAATTTGGCTGTTGTTATTATTCACTTTTTGCGGTTTTTAACTGCATCTGTCAGCAGATCCCAGAAAGGTTGACGTGTTAATTGAAGCCTGTCTTTTTAACGTAACAATTATCTCAGATGATAAATTATATGATATGCAGACCAACCTGGGAGCGTGATGGGAGGCAAATGATGATGTTGGCCGGATGTAGCCCAGAAACCCAAGGCAGTACTTTTGCTAAATTCCTGTACACGATTATAATTTTAAAGAATCAAAAAAATATATGTAGGCCCTATATAGACGACCATAGAAAGTTTCAAACTTTTTCGTTTTGAAAAATTAGAAAATAAGTTGCATTCATATATATGGCATAACTGATCATCATATCAGCTGATGATCTTTCCATTTCAGATTTAAATTTTCATTCAAGTTTTCTTGAAAATTGTGTCAGACGGAGTAAGATGTTTGAAACAGCACGCAGTGCGAAATAAGCTCTCTAATTCGGGTTATTACAATGGTGAATACCCTCTGGGACATATCCCTTCCCCACTAAACACATTTATTATAGAACACAGAGAGATCATTACATTATTCCATTGTATTATTTACAATAAAGCAATCCACCCTCCGCATAAGCCCATTTAGAACTTTTTTCTTCTTAAAATCATCTCGTGCCATTAAACAATTAATAAATATAACCAAACTGATTAATTAAAGGAACAACATTCATTTTGAATAGGAATGTATCGTACCTGCTCCCTTCAACATCAAATTCATAAAAAGAAATAGCAGTCACTAGGCCTACACTCCCATAATAAACTAATGTTTTCATAACATTTCTCATAATTCATTTGAGGCCAGAATTGAGCTTCGAATAATTTGTTAACACTAGACAGGGTGGCTGGGATGGCCAGTACTTGTTTACAATTGCTGCAGTGTAATCGAGCATGGTCTAATTGATTTACAACCGGGTTTGTCCAGCAGTTTTGGTCTCTCTCTCTTGGGTGTTCGTCACCGCTGTTCAAAATGCTCTGCAGGCGACATGTGGTTTGGGCGCATGCGCGAGAATTTTGAAGGGTCATACAAAAATGCATATTCATAACGTGACCTTTACTTTTTTTTCCGTCGCGGAGTTCATTGATAAAAACGCCTGTTACATACTGAAAATTAATTTCAAAGAGAATTTTTAACCAATAGGATTAGAAAGAATATGTCGTCTGCAAATATTGAACTAACATTACAGCAATATGGGCAAACGCGCGAATTTCCTTGAAGTTTTTATGTGCACAACTCTGGCCCTTGACAACAGCGCGCACGCTGAAAAAGGTAATATTTCAAAGCGGATTTTCTTCCTGAAGGTGAATTTTCCTTGAGACATAAAAAGTATGGTAGGTGAAAGAACTCTTATTTTAACTAATTATTACTTTGTTATTTCAGCAAACCCAGTAGCTAATTTTAAACGGTGGGATTCCCCTGCGGCTTTAGCGTTGTTAAACAAAAGATTTCTGGGGAACCCGTTACGTTTTTTGGGATGACATCATTGTGTATGCGTGTGCATATACACACACGGATTAGATTGTGGGCGTTTTCATTGTAAGGGGGGTTACATAATTTTTTAATAACGTTAGAATATAAAACAAACGGGGAATGATTTGAGTTTATAAGCCAATATGAACCAATATTTAATACATATATTCTCTTCACTCTTCCATTTTAAATTAATTTAAGGATTTTTTTCCTTCGGATGGGACGTAAAGCCGTAGGTCCCGTGTGTTGTGTAATACACGTAAAAAAGAATGCGCCTTGAGCACCACTTAGTTGGTGGATACGTGCGCTATATAAGTCCACACATTATTATTATTATTATTATTATTATTATTATTATTATTTAAACAGCGAAGATGTAATCAATAGCAATATTTCACCTTTTTTGAATTGCTGCCCAGAGGACGTTACTTGGGTTTGTTAAGGTATAATCACCATGAAACTGTTCTTCGTGAGTTTAACTACCCTCCTATGCTTGATTTTTCAAGAAAATTATTCACAAAAGACGTATAATAACGTCAAAAATGGACCAATAATTAGCTTCTCTCGATCTGTAAAATTTAACGGATGCTCAATATTTGATGCACATTGAAGACGCTTTTTACACTTCGCGGGTTTCGATGAATTCACCCAGAAACATGTCATCTTGTAAAGCCATGACTGTAGATTGATGTGTGATCTTTGTTCATTGAGGTCATTTGGCATTTGCACTTACTTTGATCGTACACCTCCAGTCGATTTGCCAAATTTCAAAAGACGCGACCTTGTTTAAAGTTGGTGAAACAACACCAATAGAGGGCGCTATACAGAGCAGAAAAAGGCGCATGCGCACAAACCTCTTGTCACTCTGCAAGCAGCGGCGTCGTATGGTCAAAAGTCATTGTCTCATGAAATCGACGCCCCTCACCAACATTAATTTTGGGTCATCGCCGGTGAGTCGCTGGTCACTGCAAGTAATCCGACCCCCATATCGATGTTGGTGATTTTAAACCACGAGAAGTTGTCTAAATTCTTGGAAAATGTCCAGTTTGCCAATAAGTAATTTTCCCTTTATTTTTAAGTTGAACTACCAAAAGGAAAATAAAACAGGAACCGGGTACAGAGAACGTTCAGAAAAATGGAAGAAAGGCATCAGTGGGAGGCAAAATAAAATAAGCCTTCCCTATCCCGAAGATGGACAATCACACAGACAGGTAAATTTTTTGTATATTATATTTAGGCCATATGTACCATGTGTACCACTAACCAGATTAACCACTAAAAAGTTAACGATTTTTTAACTTTTTAAACGTATTTTTTTTAAATAAAACTTTCACATGTTAGTTTTGTTATATATTTTTTAAACTAGAGGGTTGAAATGCACGTACCGGTACTTTACCAAATACAAAGGTTATACCTTCCCTTTCAGTAATGTTGTACACCCCCTTTAAAGCAATACCGTCAAATGAACGTCTGATCAGATCGGTGATAACAATCCACTTTTTGGACCTCGTTTGCAAAACATTTACTGTGACATAAAGTATTCCCACGATGATTACTAGCTGTTTTGGTCGTTATTTAAAAAAAAATCAAAGTTCTTGTTAAGATTAAGACATCATTTTCAAAAATGGACAAAATAAAATCACATTTTATTAATTGAAATAGTTCAAGGTTCACATTGAGCCTCCTGAACACGGACCCCACACCGTGAGCTTCATTTGATCTCTGGTTTTGCCTCCATCCCCCTCCCCACTCTCACACATTCAAAATCATTCTGCCGCCAGTGGATAGAGGATCCAAAATGCGGTTCAGAGAACACGGTATGTATGTAGATTTTACCATTACTTATCTAATATTATTTCAAAAGGTTGTTATGGTGTACGGTGACTCTCAATGGCGTTCCATGACTGAGGGTTATGTCTCCATGGCTGACGATCGCTTCAATATCGGTGTGAATTGCACGCCCGGAGCAAAAGTAGCTGATATTCGATTGGTAAGTTTTTCTTCACATTTAAATACATACTTGGGCATGGTGGTAGCCCCATGAATATGGCCACTCACTGGACATCTTTTTTATGATTTCGAAATATCAAAACAGATTTTAGGCCTATTTCTTGATATTCAGATGAAGTGCACATAGCAAATCATTCACTTAAAGCAAGAGAGCGTCAAGTGTAAATTTTCCGTTTTTTGTACATCATAAATTAATTATTAAAAAAATCTCCGATAACTAAATCCATTTAATAAGTAAACTTACAAAATTTATAATGTTGCCAAACTGATGCTTAATTCCTTTTTAGCATATGCTGGATAATAACAAACCTCTGCAATTTTATCGTAACTCAACATTGCCGTGTAGATTTACGAGCGATTGTATAATATTTATGATTTATTTGTTCCTTCTTTGGGGTGTGGTGGTATCTTGAACTGTCTTTGTCTTTCACATTTGTGATTTGTTTTTGTATTTTTTGATGTTTTGATGTAAGGACCCCAATGGAAATAAGCCTATATATGTTATTGGCTTTTTGGGTTATCCTTGGATAAATATGGTGTGTTTTTCTTATATTTTTGTAATGTGTCTTGTACTATCATCTTTTTATCCGAATACATTCTATAAATCAATCAAGACTCTTCATAATCCTGACGTAACAATAATTATTACTGCGCATGCCAACTAATACCGTGATTTTGTAACCTTAAAGGGACAATATCGTCACAATCATAGCAGGTCATGGAATCTGTGTCCTGGTTTAAGATGAACACTGTAACTGAAATTTACTGGCTCATTTAATCAGCAGTAGAGGTAATTTTCTTACCAATATGTCGGGGACAGTCACTGCGTTTATATGTTATGAAAAAAAGCACTTTATGATACGTAATGATAACGTCATATGAAATGTTATGACAAAATGCACATCTACATTATCCTACATATAATTGACAAAGAAAATGAGGATCAGATGTATACTTGTTGAGATATGGTGGTAACAAGATTGCCTAATTAAATATACTGTCACATGACTAATTAATTAAGAATTGTGACCTAATTACATGTAAGGCGTACGTTGATGTCATGGTCTTCCATATGGTATATGTTTTGTCCTGATGTGATAATGGTGTGATTTTGGTTTCAGAATGGGACTCAATTTTAAGTCAATGGGGTTTGTGGAATGTGTATTGAAAGAGTACAAACCATACATGTTCCGATTGGATATAGGTCGTAACTATGGTCGGAACAGCTTATACAAACATTTAAACGCCTACAGGTATGCCTTGTACATAGCCTAATGTCTAGAACAATTAACCAGTCTCTCAAAAAACATAAATTAAAATGAATCAAGTGAATAATATGTATTGTCATATTTGTGAGTATTCTCGTTTCATGAAATATAACCAGTGGCGTAATGGGTGGAGGGGCACGGGGGCACATGCCCCCAAGCCGAGGTCCGTGCCCCCCGGGTGTCCCCCATTCAGAGTTTTGAAAAAAATAGGTCCCTATTTCAGACTGCAGGATTCAAGTATTGACATTCTCCCTAGAAGAAGTGGTGCACCCCATAGTGCCCCCTGA
This sequence comes from Zoroaster sp. YZ-2022, assembly GCA_029582265.1. Classification (NCBI taxonomy): domain Eukaryota; kingdom Metazoa; phylum Echinodermata; class Asteroidea; order Forcipulatida; family Zoroasteridae; genus Zoroaster; species Zoroaster sp. YZ-2022. The sequence continues at coordinate 31,649,716 of CM055831.1, forward strand.
AAATTGGACCCTTGTTACGCCACTGAATATAACTGTACCGATTCGAAAACAACTGTAGGTGAACTTTTGAAATGTGGAAAATCATCATTCAGAATAATTATAGACATTTAACATTAGTTTTTGATGGCCGATGTTAAAACGAGAATAAAATTAAAAAGCTACTCTTTTGATAATCTAGAACAAAACAAGCATGAAACCTATGTTATGATTAATCATCTCTTTAAAACTTTATCTCTGTGTTATTATTTTAGAAAAAAGAAAATTGTCAAATAATTTACCACATTAATTTATTTCCAAATATTTAACGACAGAATGAAATAAGATATATCTGGATGCATTTCACATTTGGATGCATAACAAAGAAATAAGCTGCAGCTTTCACTGGTTATTTAGTTTCTGTACATATCTCTTGATTCTTGCGTTTACATGATTAAATAAACACATCTTTTAATTTGTTTACAGGAATTAACAAGAAAATGCGATTGTAATCCACAAGTAGTTGTTCTGTCTGTTGGGACCAACAATATAGCTTGTGTCCGTGACAGTTTTGACTACAACTGCAAACAATTCCAGTTACTAGTTCATCAAGCAACGGAGAAGTTTCGATATAGCAAGGTTTGTCAAAATAACATCGTTTCATGTAATTATACGGAAGCGTAGTACCGCCACATGAATATAAAAAAAATCTCGCTCTTATCGTGTATGTACACGATAACTATCATGTACGTACACGATAAATATCGTGTACGTTCACGGTAAAGGGCCGGTCACATTGCAGCGATAACGAGTAAGGAGAACGAGAACGCTGCTAATGAACGCCATCGATTGGTTAAATAAGCGTGCGCGTATTCCGCGCGGTACAATTTAACCAATAGAATGCGTTCTTTTGCGTCGTTTTCGTTATCGTTACTTGTAATCGCTGCAGTGTGACCGGCCCTTTAGTCCAAAGTTATCGTGTACGTACACGATAATTAACGTGTACGTACACGATAACTTTGGACTTATCGTGTACGTACACGATAGTTATCGTGTATGTACACGATAAGAGCGAGATTTTTGTTATTCATGTGGTGGTACTACGCTTCCGTATAATTACAATGTCTATACGCATTTGTACTACAAATGTATCAATCTGGATATTTTATTTATTTATTTACAGTATTCTGTCCCATCTAGTATTTTATTATATTTTCTTTTTATAAAGGAGTAATTTCTGTTTAATTTTTATTATAAATATCTACAGATCATTTTGATGGCCATTATTCCTCGCCTTGACACCTTTGACGTTTCTGTGGCACGATACAACAATTATCTACACTCGCTGTGTAAAGCTAAAGGAGTGCATTTTCTGGATGTTACCAGTTATTTTCCGGAGGATGATCGAGATATGTGGTGTGAAACAGATGGGATACACGTTAGTGACACCAAAGGGGCACCGCTAATTGTACGCGAGGTAATTGAAGCTGCATACAAAGTTCTCCAGACCAACAAACCTACACCACTCTCAGCTTCTATGATACGACCACGTAGGAGTACAAGACATGTAAAAGTTTATCAACAAGGTAATTTTCATCAACAATTTTACTGATTAAGCATAGGCCTATTATGGTAGATTCAAATCAAGACAGTAATTTGATTTAAAAGACTGCTTTTACAGAGTTATTGATACAGGACACCTCTGTAGTCCTTCGGGAGACATTATTGCTTCGCAATTGCTTCTTAGAGAAAAACAGGAATTTTAATGTCAAAAAACCACAAAAGATGAGGAAACAAAAAACGTTTTCTTTGTTTTCTCACAGATAATGCGCCCAAGAGAAACGAAGAACAATCGACAATATCAAAGCAGAAGTCGACTACTGATGTAAAATATGCCACAAGAAATCCTCCCATTAGTCGTATCAAGGAGTGTTTCCATAAAGTTGTACGGTATGTAGATTAAAGGCACCTGGCAATAGGTTTTTTATTGATTTAAACAATAAAGTATATGTGTATTAACAATAAACAAATTGTTTGAGTGATTATTTGTCAGGATTTATATGTTTAAAAACAATATGAAGTTGTTTGAAGGGTGACTCCGCCCATCCCTTTTTGTGACGTCATTCGAGGAAGGATTCGCCGCTGATGGAACATCGACCCCCCTCGACGCCCTCGAGAATTGCCTGTGTTTACACACGTGTGGTTTGGTTTGTTATAAAAAAAGGCATTTTCCCGGCATTTTCCCAGCAATGCCGACCGGGTGTATTGCTGCTGCATGCAACAAAACAACTAAAGATGGGGTCAGCCTGCATCTGTTTCCAGCTGATCCCAAATATAGGCGGTTATGGGCAGCGAAAGTCAGGATAACGAGGGCAAAGTGGTCCTGTCCGACGTCGTTTTCAGCGCTATGCAGTGACGCTATGCAGTTTTCGTAGCACTAGCGGCATTGCTGCACCTATATCGTGAAAACTTGCATGCTTCCCCTTGGGCCTTGTTTTACGTTGTCGTTTCTCACTTTCAACGTCAGCTTCAAGGCTATTTATCATTGTCAAAAGGTGCTGGCTTTAATCACAATGTATAAATGCAAAATATGTCTTTTACTTCTATTTTTATCCAATAATTGAGTTTTGTTTGTATAAATGTTGTCGATTTTAGTTTCCGCGCTTCCAGAGCTTTTCCGCAAAGAAAGACGTTGATAATTTCCAATAAAATAGGTGTTTACTCATATTAACATAAATAATGTTATTTGTTTAATTTAATTATTATATTTTTGAGAACAACCATGTTTAAAGTTTTGTTTCATGAACCATGCGTAAAATAATAATCTTGATTGAGGATGTATTCTTGCACGTCAAAAATGGAGTCGCGCGTTAATCGTCGGATGGGCTAGAGTGTTGGTTTTAAACGGTCATTTGCAAGAAAATGCACAGATAACTTTTTGATGTGCGCAGATAGGAATTTGGGTAAGGAACCAAAGAACATATTTTTATGGTTTTCACTATTCCAATTTTGCATATTTCGTTTCCCTTTTTGCGTTTGAATGAAAGAGTTGCCGTATACGGCAACCTTAACGTTGCCGTATAATGAAACGTTGCCGTATTCAGCAACTCAAGGTTGCCGTATATAGCAACGTTGCCGTATTTGGAGTTTTCCCGGACTGAATTGATTCGCTTTCTTTGCACTAGCATGACTAGTAGTAGTACAGTAGTCATATATATAATTCTTCATATTGCTTTTTTATTCATTTAAAATATGGAAATGGTTTGAGGCTTGATTGAGGTTTCTCATTGTCGTACTCTCGGATTCGGTTACTCGGATTCGGTGACGCATCGTACCGATCAGGTACCCAGACGTAATGTATGGGGCCAGACTACACATTTTCTCTTCAAATATCCCCGCCTCGAATGACGTCACGAACAGCGCCACCATGTGTCAATGTAAAGGGGTGGCCTATTCTAAAGTCGTAAATACAATAAAACCACTATTTCTGTAACCTTAGTTACTTGTTTATTCACATTCCACTCATAAAAATGTATATATTTATGACAAAAGCTACATTTGGACAAAATACCAGTGCCAGGTGCCTTTAAGTATGAAAACAATTGCTTGTTTAGAAGCTGTACCGGTAATTGTTTAGAAAAGTAACCAAATTTTTTTTTGTTAACAAATGAAAAAAATTGTTTGAAACAGTTTTGTCAACATGTCGCACATTACCTTTAGAGTAAAAAAAAACCCACAAAACATAAAACAAAAACATGGATCATAAACTTTCAAAAATTGGTTTTATAGCAAGAAAATGTACATTATTTGACCAATAAATATTGACAAGCATAATGCTCTTGTTTGGGTTGCCACACCCCACCCAGTTAGCTAACTTTTTAATTGCTTAATGTAAACACATTGAGCATTTTGATACAAAAATTGCCGTACTGCAATGTAGTTCTTTTTATCTCTGAAATGAGAGCACTTCAGACAATGCAAGTTACCAGTAATCATGAATTGTACCCTCATAATTTCGTTGTCAATATGTTGTACCATCACCTCATAATTTGTTTAATTGAATGTGTGATATTTATCATCAACTTTACACTGGATACGTTTTACGTAAAATTTTGATCACTCATTTGTGCGTAATTCCAGGGTGTTAAAAGTTTCATCACGATTATGTTACTTTCACCCTTGCAGGGAGGGAATCCTTATGTCAGGCCCAGGAGCTCATGATTTGTGGTCGGTGGAGTACATTATTCCATTTCCAAGGGCTTCACTGTACCAGGTACCTTTTATGATCACAATGTTAAAATACTTTATTACTGGCCCCATTGTAGATGTTGAAAATCCAATAAATTTTGCTATAGTTGAAAAGATACTAAACAAGTTGAATTGTTGGGAGGCCATGTTCATTTCATTTTTCAATATAAAACTATTTAACGTTCTTAACTGCGGCTTAATATCCTTTTTATTCAATCGCCAATCAGAGTTTATAAGTGCCTATGGATGTGCTAATTGATTGTTTTTTATTCTCCAAATATGTTTGTTTCATTACACTGAAGCATCTAAGAATGAATAATAAACAATCAGTATTCATGTTAATTAAAGCAGTCACCTTATGTTTTGCTTTGATTACATAAGCCATTGAAAGTGACTTTAAGTACCCTGCTAGATCATATCACACTGTAATGTATTCGTTTAAAATTGGGACATACTGTTTGGTGAATCTTCATTTTAATTGTTTGTTCTATGATTAACAATGTGCAGAAAATATTCAAATAATACTTTTGTTTTGTTGGTTTATAGGCCAAACAACTACACGCGTCTCCCTTGCGTTGTAGTCACAAGACGAACAGACACCAACAAAGACAAAAGAAAAGTGTTGTTGGGGTTCAATGCTTCTTGTGCCATCAAATATGCCCAAATAATAATGGATTCATTGACCACTTCTACTCCAAACATCGTCCAAGAAGGTAAGTGTGTTCCTATCTCCTTGAGATGTTTCTCCAACGCCTTTGGAATTGTACCCAGTGACCATTTTGTTAATAAGTATTACAAACTGAATAGGGAATAGTGGCTTTCACGTTTGCGTTTTTTATGTGTTTTATTTATATATTATCCTATTGGTTATTTATTTTATTCAGCAAACGACTCAAGGAAATGACGGACTCGGTGGCGGAAGAAAGAAGCTGACTGGAGAAAGGAAGATATCGCGGATTGCAAGTGTATTGGTGGAGACCCTCCAGAAATATCCCGGTGACGATGACTACATACACATATCAGCTGAAAGTATTACAAATTTACGTTTGAAGGTAGAATGTGTTAGGAAGAAAAATGGTTTAAAAACGATCGCTCTCATGTGGAAAAATAATCGGTTAGGATTTAGAGATAAAGTTAGGGAAATATTTCGTGCCAATCGGCCTATGTCAACAAATAAATGTTCCTCCAAACCCAAGAAATCCGTAGACGAATTTCAACATGGCCATACCTCAAGCATCAGTGAACACAATAGTGAAAATGGTGACAGTGATATACATTCACCGCAATCCATAGACTCAAAAACCAGTCAAGGGAATGACAAGAGGAGTTCGTGTCAAAGCACGACCCCACACAGTAATATTGACAACACAAGTACCAACGGACACAACAGTAGTGAACATGGTGACGTTGATATGCATTCGATAGGATCCATACACTCAAAAAACAATCAAGAAAAAGACAACAGCAGTTCGTATCAAAACACAACCCCACATAATATTGACAACACAAGTACCAACGGACACAACAATAGTGAACATATTGATAACACATTTAAGGATGCCAGTTCCACCACAGCAACTCAAAACAGCAACGATTTACATTGCATTTGCCGACAATCTTATCATGATTCAAGAAGTATGATCGCGTGCGATCTGTGCAATTCTTGGTATCATTATACATGTTTAGAACTCGAACCTATATCAAGAAGTAAATCATACATGAACAATGTTACATTTTGTTGTGGCATTGACAGTTGTAATGAAGGTAATAAAGTATTTAAGTATCACCAAAACTCCACACCCAGTACTCATAACAATGAATCAAATTCTGACGATAGTGTTGAGAATGAAGATTTTAAATCTAAATCAACCAAAGAAACCCTACAAAACAAAGAGTTGTTTTGTATTTGCCAACAACCTTTCAACAATTCGAGAAGTGTGGTCGCGTGCGATCTGTGCAATTGTTGGTATCATTATACATGTTTAGAAATTGAACCAAAATCAAGAAGTAAATCGTACATGGAAGGTGTTTCATTTGTTTGTGGCATCAATGGTTGTAATGAGGGTAAAATGGTGTTTTCGCATCAAATTACCCCATCTAGTAATCATAGTGACAACAAATGTATCAGTAAACACAACAATAGTGAACATGGTGACAATGATATGACTGTACATTCACTGCAATCCATGCACTCAAAGAACAGTCAAGAAAAAGACAATGGAAGATCGTGTCAAAGCACTCCATGTAGTAATAATATTGACAACAAAGGTACCAGTGAATACAACAGTATTAATAGCCGTAAAGATACTTCACCCTTACACTCACAAAACAGTCAAGACAACTGTCAAAGGAATAAGAGGTCAGTGGTTTCGAGTCAAAGCACCCCGCCAAATACTCCATGCCCCAGTACGCCAGAAATCTCGAAGAATGTTCCTCCACATTGTAATAATTCGATCCCAATATCACAAAACACCAGGGATTTGTATTGCGTTTGTGGTCAACCTTCTGATTTAACCAATATGATCGTTTGCGATTTCTGTAGTTCATTGTACCATTATGCCTGTTTGAACATCGAACCCAAATCAAATAATTCAAACGACAATACTATATTTATTTGCGGTATGAGAGGTTGCAATGCGGGGAAAAGAGTTTTTGGCCAGAAAATCATTTCTACACATGAAAAATCCCAAAATCATGGTGAACATGGTAGTTTTTTTTCAAAAGTCTGACTCAAATAACACTTCTGCCGTACAAACAAACTTACCGCAGACTAATCAACATGGCAATATTAATTTCAAAGTATCTATCTGGCTAAAAGAAAATGAAAAATATTTCAGCGGACATTCATTTTACTCGGACAACTCAAATTCAATCAATGCCACTCCTGAGCTTTCAGCAATAGACATTGTCTCTTCGCCACACTTACAATCAAGTAAATCTTCAGACGACGACTGGCTACATAACCAGTTTTCATCATATAGTAACGGTAAAATTCGTAAAGCAAAAACACAGATGCCCATGTCTGAGTATTCGGAAAAATCCATCTCACGATTGGATCCACTGGATCCTAGTATTTCAGGAAACAACTCTTCACACAGTGAAGATGTGAACAACATTTTACCCGAGGATGTTATATTAAATATGTGCACCAACAAAATTACAAATAAAAATAAACATGACACATTCTGGACAGTTAAACTACCACCAAACAAAAAGTGTTTTTTCCGTATTGATAGATCAGAATGGCTAAAACTGAAGAAAACTCAGAAGGGAAATTTATTCAAAAGGTCTTGGATTCATGTTTTCATTAAAGGGCTAAAACAAATTCACCCATATTGTTCCTTTCAATTTAGAAGACACTATGTTGCTTCGACTCGAGGTCTGAAAAAATCTAAAAACGCCTTTAAAGCAAGTGGATACTGCAATTTCAGTAGTTGCAATGTTAGTTTCAAATTAACAATGAATGAAGAAAGTGACCTAAAAGTAAAGGTTGATTTCAGTGGTAAGGTGAAACATCATAAAAATGAACGACGCAAGGTTTGTCAGAAATACACAACGAGAATCACTTAAAAAGGTCCTTAAATACAAGAAACCAAGACGCGAGCACATCGATAACCTGAGGATACTAAGCGATCAGCAATTTCTTTCGGGTTGTCGAGATGAAGCCCCAAACAAAACAGTCCTACAAAAAATTTCAAGTGAAGCCAAGAAATTATCAAATTCTCATGAAAATGAAATCCAAGGCCTTTTAAATATATTCAATACGCAAGTTGATTCAACTAGGCGTATCCCAGGTATTCTGAGATACGTTTCTGTTATTCCCCCCTCTGTAATACTTTTCTCACAATACAGTGTTCATGTGTATCATCATATTTCCACCAGAGATATAATATATTTAGATGCAACTGGATCAATTATTCGCAATAATTCCACTTTTTCTGGCTCAAAAAAATATCAACTGTATGATCTTGTCATTCGCCACCCTGTCAAAGGTTCTCCTCCGCTCGTGATAGCCTCCCTACTAACCACAGACCACAGTGCTATTACAATTTCGCATTTTTTATATACCTTCTTATACTCTGAGCAATCCATTTATGGTCACAATGGCGTGAAACCACCTCTTATGCTGATGATAGACGGAAGTTCGACTCTACTACTTGCAAGCTTAAGTGTTTTCTCTTCTGAAACAGTATTACAGTACTTGCATCGGTGCTACAGAATTGTTACAGGATTGGCTGAAGGTGAGGACCTGAAAAAGACAGTTGTGCATTTGCCAGTCACTTCATGAAGAACGTTGCAAAAATCTGTAGGAAACATTATAAGCACAATTTTCGTGACGCAATGTACTGGATGGGGTTACTCTTAAAATGCAGTAGTTTGAGTGACACCGATGAAATCATAGAATCTTTGGTAATTCTCACATTCGAAATCAACAACTAACCTCGTGAAATCTCATTACAACAAGCTCAAGGGTAAAGTCGAAGACATAGACATTGCAACAGAAAATTATTTCTTTGATGATTGGGCAGATGAGGAGGATTGTGAGGAAAACCCCATTGGACATGAGAGTGACATAGGTTTACGTGAGTTAAATATAACCCAAGATGAATTCATTTCAAAGTCACCAAATTCCCCTTTCAAATGTCATTTTCAAAGGGTTATTGAAAATGCTATTACAAAAGTAAATAGACATGACAGTCTCCTCACTGACGCTGCGTCTCTAGCCGACAATGCATATATCGGTAAAGACTTTATGAAATATTTGCTAGAATTCTCTCTTCAGAATATACCAAATTGGTCAGGGCTTATGATTCATTATTTAGGAAGATATGGAACATCTGAAGCATACAAAAATTACTCAAAGAAGTATACAGCTCTAATTTCTTCGAATTTTCAAAATATAACGTCAGATAATCGCACACAGGGAATCATTGAGAAAAGTATGGAAGAGGTTAAAAGAGTAAAATTAATATATAACAGATGTAGAAAACTGAATGAGTTTGTGCTACTATATGAACAAGATATGCTACCACTACACAGGGAATTCTGTGAAGCTTTCTGCAGACCAAAAAAAACAGTCAACAACAAATCGACAAAATTGACCTCCGAAAAATGGCACAAACGTGTTAGGACGAGTACTCCAAATAATAAGGGGGTTTACCTCACACCTCCATCAAAGAGTCTAAACTTCAAAGAAAACATGAACAAAAAAAAATCAAAAAAATCAAACAGCAACAACCTTCAATCACATAACAATGAACACATGCAAGTCCCACACTCAGAAACAATGAAACAGATGCATAATTACACAAAATCTGCTAAGCAAAACCAGTGATCAGTAACTTTAACCAACAATCCCCAGCATTGGGCATGATGAGGGGTATTTCAAATGACGGGGTATCCTGTTGGTGGATTGCTACTGTTCAAGCATTGCGACCTTTTATCTCTAAAGCCAAGTTTGATGTTTCCAAATTTCAGGGAAGTGATACTTTCCTGTGGCGACAACTTATTCAGTTGTTTGAAACTTTGAAGTTAAATACATCTGAAGCAATGTCATTTCATTCTGTTCAACCAATAATACAAGAGTGTGCAATGCAGATGAACATCAAATGTAATCAACAACAAGATGCTGCTGAATTCTATTCACAGTTAATGGTTCCTTTCCTAGGGGATTCTTGTCTTACTAGTGAAGTAGAAATGTGCAAAAGTGTTATGTGCCTGAACTGTGACAAAACATGTGTTGTTGAAAATTCGACCTCAGGAATACTGACACTTGCCGCTCGAAAATCAACCCTCATCGAGTGTTTGCAACTGCCCTTCAATGACGAAATTGTAAAGGGCGTTGATTGTAGTTTTTGTAGCCAGAAGCAATGTACTAAAATGTACGTAAGTCGTATTGTCAACTGCCCATCTTTACTTGTTTTTCAATTACTACGATTCCACGTTGCGCAAGGGAAAACAGAAAAGGTGACAGCAACCATCACTCCCGACACAGATATTGATTTATCACGATACTGTGTTAATCAAATTCCAGCAATGTATCGTTTGGCTTCAGTGATTGTCCATGAAGGGGGTTCATTAGAATGTGGACACTACAAAACTTTCATTAGAGATACTCTTGGCTGCAACATAACTGAGTTAAATGACGAGCATGTACAAAACACAAGCCTTCTTCGTTTCTCAAATCATATTTCCAAAACAGGGTATTTGTTTTTCTACGAAAAAATTAATTCAAATGAAAAAAGCAACGCAGAAAACATTGCTTTTGATAAGCCTACATTAGATGACCATTTCACTGTAAGTGAAGATGAGAAGAAATTGGTTCAACTTCTTTGGGCCTCCTTGAATGAAAACAATTTACATAGTGTGGCTTTGCGCGACGAGCGGACCAAAGATTTTCTGTCCTTTTATCACTTAGCCATGACAAACCCCAACCCAAAACAATCCCTTGCGAAAAGATTAAAGAGAATCTACCAGAACTATCACTCTGGTTGGTTAAGCGAAGATTTTGTTGATTTTTATTTGTCTCAGTTATGTCAAATTTTGAATGATGAAAACAAACAAAATAAATATGGTGCTATTCAATGTTACGAAACACTAAACATTATAAATGAGCACCTGAATGGGCATTGTTTTATACGTTGTCATAGGTCATGATAATCTATATGCAAATAATGTTCTTTCCCGGTATGTGAAACAGTGCATTATTGTGCTTTAATATGTATTCGGATGTTCAGAAGTATCGCTTGCAGACTTACAGTTCGTAATACTTTGTAATGCACGTTTGTTATAGGTAAATAGTTTTCTTCAGTATATTCCTAGATTTGGCTTTTTTGGACAAATTAATACACAATTATTCTTCTGTCGAAAAATCAGACTCAGGTATTAACGCGAATGAGCCTGGCTGCCTGCTCTCACCCAATTGTTCAACAACTCTCAGTTTTGGTGCACTATTAGTGCATCTCCGTTAAAAATGCAGTTTTTTTCAACGGAGTAATCTACGTTGATTTAACGCCTAGCTATTTGTCACCCCGACATTTGTCTCCGGTGTTTCCACGGAGCCGTTTGAAAGCAACATTTCATTTTGTTACTCTTAAGGATAAACCATTGTTCACACTAACTATGGACGGTCGTAGATACAATTGAGCATTTGCCAGCTATAGGCTTGGATACAATTATTATATGTACAACAGTACGTAATTTAAATGGAAAGCCCACTGACTGCACGGTGGTTGAGTGGCAATTTTCTGGTGCAGTTTTGGATGCATATCTGTTATATGTGCATTGTACACAGGACAATAAACTGTGTACATGTACTGTGGAAAAATCAGAAAGCATGGTCCATTGCATTAGTAGATTAGTAGCCATGTTGGAAATATTTATGATTATCAAATAAAATATTAATATTTCTAAGAGATGTTTGGTACATTTTGATTAAAGTGAACCCCTTTTCGTACAAAAAATGAGAAAAAGCCTGAAAAAGTGCAGACACCTTCGAATGTTTGTCCCTTTAAACACGGTCTAATTAGACACTAATTAATGGTCCAAATTTGCCTTAACGGAAATTAAGTGTGGACAATGACATGTTCTTTATGATTATCAAATAAAAAAATTATATTTCTAAGAGATGTTTGGTACATTTTGTTTTTAGTGAACCCCTTTTTGTAGAAAAATTAAGAAAAGGACAGAAAAAGTGCAGACACATTCCAATATTTGTCCCTTTAAACACGGTCTAATTAGACACTAATTAATGGTCCAAATTTGCCTTAACGGAAATTAAGTATGGACAATGACATGTTCTTTATGATTATCAAATAAAAAATTCATATTTCTAAGAGATGTTTGGTACAATTTGTTTTTAGTGAACCCCTTTTTGTACAAAAAAGAAGAAATGCGTGAAAAAGTGCAGACACCTTCGAAAATTTTCCCTTTAAACACGGTCTAATTAGGCACTAATTAATGCGCCAAATTTGCCTTAACGGAAATTAAGTGTGGGCATTGACATGTTCTTTATGATTATTAAATAAAAAATTAATATTTCTAAAAGATGTTTGGTACATTTTGTTTTTAGTGAACCCCTTTTTGTAGAAAAAATAAGAAAATGCCAGAAAAAGTGCACACACATTCCAATATTTGTCCATTTAAACACGGTCTAATTAGACACTAATTAATGGGCCAAATTGGCCTTAACGGAAATTAAGTGTGGACAGTGACATGTTCTTTATGATTATCAAATAAAAAATAAATATTTCTAAGAGATGTTTGGTACATTTTGTTTTTAGTGAACCCCTTTTTGTAGAAAAATTAAGAAAAGGACAGAAAAAGTGCAGACACATTCCAATATTTGTCCCTTTAAACACGGTCTAATTAGACACTAATTAATGGGCCAAATTGGCCTTAACGGAAATTAAGTGTGGACAATGACATGTTCTTTATGATTATCAAATAAAAAATTAATATTTATAAGAGATGTTTGGTACATTTTGTTTTTAGTGAACCCCTCTTTGTACACAAAATAAGAAAAGGCCTGAAAAAGTGCAGACACATTCTAATATTTGTCCCTTTAAACACGGTCTAATTAGACACTAATTAGTGGGCCAAATTTGCTTTAACAGGAATGAAGTGAGGGCATTGACATGTTCTTTATGATTATTTAACAAAAAGTACATTTAAATAAAAGGTAATAGGTAAAATTAACTGTTAATAATTTGACCAACGTCAGTAAATTGTGTCGCTCATTCCCGTTTTCTGAATTCGCGGCTGTGAATTCGCTCTTGGGAATTCCCAACCGCGAATTCGCGGCTGCCAATTGCGGATGGCTTTTCTGGCCCAATTCGCGGCTAGCTTCAGTCTGGTATGGGACCTGACTAATGCGACCGGTAACATGGGTAAGATATTTTCTGTTATATCAAATTACTTGTTAGCCACACTTTCGAGTCACCAAACAGTATTCGAGTCACCAAATATCGAGTCTGAGTCACAAGTCATAAAGGTTGAGTCCGAGTCTGAGTCACATCTCAGCTTTAATATATATTGGAAATACATTTTGAGGTACTGCTAAAACCTCACAGTGTGAATGTTTCCATTTTTCACAGCTTTTCTATAAATTAATGAACTAGAAATATATAACATGTCAAATAAGGCTAATAAGGAAAATCTGGTACCGAACACTATCAAGCTTGCATTTACGCAATATCAAGCATAGACGCCAGGGGTATATGTTTTGATACATTGATTTCCCAATGATCAATATATCGGAAACAAGCCAGCGTGCGATCTGCACCGCACAGACTGTATCGCTTGCTCAGGAAAGAATCGTCTTCAAAATAATTTGTAATTATATTGTTGAACAAATATGTGATTTGTGGTAATTTTGGTCGAGTCAAGAGTCACGCAGGTCGAGTCCGAGTGTGGAGTCTGAGTTCAAGTCACGAGTCATACAAGTCTTCCAAATAAAACAAATAAATAATCCACTAGAAAATGAAATTCCTTGACATACCAAATTAGTGCATACTTACATTGTAGACTTCAGATAAAGGACAAAGCATAAAATGTTTGGAGGATTTGTTTTAAATTGTACATAAAATGTGCTGAATTTATATTTTCTCCCTTATTTCCACTGTAGATTGAACAGGATTATCGTTTGGCGTATCCCTCATCAGCTGACAATCTTTACAACCGATGGAATGCCATGGTCGACCCTATCATTGAGTATGGTACCAGAATGTGCCCTTTGTGGAAAGAAACCTTGGAGCTACCACAAGATATGGACCTGGAAAATTTGACAAAAGGTAAGGATCACAAGTTTTAAATCATCGGTTCCGTGTAAAAAAGGTCCATACAGCAGTGGCCCCACCCCCTGCCACCCACCTGTAGCATTTTGCCTTTTTCTTTAAAGGTTTGAAAGTGCTGGTACTAGCAAACCGCCCCCCCCCCCCGCATCTGCTATGGGTGGGGTGTACATATTTCTTTTACAGACAAAACCAATGGATAGACAACTTGATCATATGAAATGTTTATTTTGCCCAGTGCACCCTCCTGAACCCAAAACCTGTACACTGCATGACAAGCACATAAGAGGACTGGAAATCCAAGGTTGCAGACTTGCATCTCTTTTGTTTAACTCTATTGACCAATGATGTACATTTTCTGTCCTTCATTTCTCATAGATCATAAGTCAATTTTGGCTTTGTTCATAGTGCCTGTCATCTTTGAGGGGAACGCCAAGAAGGGAGCTGCTGGGAAAGGCACTAACAAAGATGTACTTGGAGTTTTCATTGACAGACAACGGGTAAGTGGATGTCACATTTCTCTGAAAACAAATGGATTCAATGTGAGTGCATATAAGGCATGCTTTGGTATTTCAGTTTTGAAATGTATGTTCCCAGCTTGAATTTGACATGTCTTCTGTAAAGAGTGTCGAGAACTAATCTTTTCCAAGGAGATGAGATGACAAGAAAACAATAAAAAGATGCACGTATGTACTTCTTTTTTCATGATGCAGGATATCATAAACATGCCGCAGTACCTGAGGGAAGTTGATGCAAAGACACATCCCCAGCCGTTTGTTCTGTCGTTGAGCAGTACTACTCATCTCGAATCAAGAAGTGCATTTGTCATTATAGAGAAGCAAGCGATACCACAGCCATCCATCATGAAAGCAGTCGATGTGTGCTACAAGGCTCACTTCGTTCTTGATTGTGAGTACCAACAGCAGTGCCAGGGGGCATGGACCTTCTTTGAGAAGTGCGTATACCAACAAAAAGGTGTCAAAACAAGAGACAATGCTTCCCTGAGAGGTCTACGGGCTTACCTTGCCCACGGAAATGTTCTTTAAACACTGCAGCAGATGTGCAGTGTGTCTGTTCCTGTATTCCTTTGCTAAACTACGCTGCATAAAAATCAATCCAATTTAAGGATACCGAACAAGTTGGTCCTTAGGAACCCCATTGCAGTTGGTCTTTACGAGATTTTACAACTTTGTTTGAAAACAAACATGCTGTTTTCTGGTTTTTTTCTTCTTCTATTTACAAAAAAACTTTAAAGGTCTCGACGAGAAGTACATTTTGCAACTTTGTTTCGAAACAATTTGTTTTCTGAAGTCATTTATTAAGGTTCTGGTTCTGGTGAAATACTGCATAATCTCCACGTATTGGGATGTACATATGCAGGTGACTGAGCAGCATGAATTACTTAAAGTGAGCCCCCCTGATGATGTTTCCCATGTCCAGTGATTGAAGTTTCCCCTTAAAAATGTCTATGGTTGAAGCTTGACGAGTGTCTGGTGGTAATTTATTCCATTCTGCAAAGGTTCTTGGGAAAAGGGAGAATTTGTAACAATCCTTATGTGCGGAAGGCTTGATGAAAGCAGTTGCAGACTGTTGTCTAGTCGAAACCCCTTCCCTGTTTATCTTGGTCTGGTATGAATCAGTGTCTAAAGCAGCGATCTTGTGGACAGATTTGTAAAGGAGTGTTAAGCGTTGGGCTGCTCTACGGTGTTCCAGAGGCTCCCACTCCAGTTGGGAAATCATTTTGGTGACGCTGTCCTTCTTGTTATTATTGTTAACAACAAACCTGGCAGATCGTCGTTGAACCCCCTCCAGCTGAAGTTTATAGTTAATCTGGTACGGATCCCAAATTGATGCACAATACTCGAGTCGAGGTCTAACAAGTGTCTTGTAGGCTCTTGTTTTGACTTTTGATGAGCAACTATAAAGGTTTCGGCGCAGCAATCCGAGGATTTGATTTGCTTTTGAAGTTACCTTTTGAATGTGACCAGCCCAATTTAACTTGTTATTTAAGTCTATTCCCAAGTAGGTGTGGTTAGAAACTATTTCGAGGGTCGAGCCTCCCATCTTGTATACTGTGTTGATTGGGTTCTTCTTGTGGGTGATGTGCATAGCATAGCATTTTGATATGTTGAACTTCATCTGCCATTTTTGTTCCCACTTACACAGGCGATTGATGTCTTTTTGAAGGTCCTGGCTATCACTGATATTGTCTATTTGTCTGTACATAATACAGTCATCTGCCAAGAGACGGATTTCTGATGTTATTCCGTTCGAGATGTCGTTCAAGTACAGAAGGAACAGCAAAGGGCCTAGTACCGTGCCTTGTGGAACACCGGATGTTACGTGAGTTGAAGATGAAGTTACTCCATCCAAAATGACTTGTTGAGATCTTTGGGTGAGGAATGACCTAATCCATGTGTGAAGGGAACCGTTTATTCCCGCTTGACTAAGTTTAGCGAGGAGCCTTTCATGGGGGACGCAATCAAATGCTTTGCTGAAGTCCATTATAATTATATCGGCCTGTCCTTTGTTGTTTAAAATTCTAGCAAGGTCATCAACAATCAGGGCAAGCTGAGTCTCGCATGAGCGTCCCTTTCGAAAGCCACGTTGTTTATCATTCAGGAATCCAGATTCTTCAAGATGATACATTATATTTGAGTGAATTATGTGTTCGAGCAATTTACATGGAACCGATGTCAGTGAAACTGGGCGATAATTGTTTGCCATGGAGCGATTTCCTTTTTTGAAAATGGGAGTTACATTTGCCTTCAACCAGTCATCTGGAAGTTCACCTATAGAGATTGATTTCTTGAAAATGATGGTTAGGATAGGGGCAATACTACTAGCACATTCTTTGAGTACTTTTGGCATAATTCCGTCAGGTCCTGGAGCTTTCTGAGCTTTCAGATTTTGTAAAAGTTTTTCCACGCCCGGGGAAATTATGTGAATTGGCAGCATGTCTGGAAGTTCGGGTTTTAATGTTGGAATACTGCTGAGGTCTTCACGCGCGAAGACAGATTTGAAGTGGTCGTTCAAAGTGTTGGCTTTCTCCGCAGCAGATGTAGCAAACCCCCTTGGCGTATCTAGAGATGCAACACCTGAGAAATTCTGGCGAGTATTTTTAATGAAACGCCAGAAGGGCTTTGTGTCACCAGTTTCAAGACTTTCACCAATTTCATGTAGATACTCCGACCTAGATTTGCGGATACTTCGGTCAGATGCACGGCGGAGCTCCTTGAAATTGTCCCAGTCAATTATGTTATTAGTGCGTTTGGCTTTATTGTACAGGCGTTGTTTGCGGCGGATCATCCTGATGTGGGACTGGTTAACCCATGGACGTTGTGTGCTGGTTTTTGAAGTCCTACTAGGTATGTGTTTTTCTACGGAGTTGTTGATTGTTTCTTTAAAGGTTAACCAGAGCTGATTTACTGTAGATTGATTTACAACATCCTTGGTTATGGTCTCAGCAAAGTCATTTATGTCATTATTTATGAGATCGAAGTTGCCCTTTTTGTACAAGAAGATTTTCCTTCGAGGGGCTTTAATTCTCTGAGGGGTTAGCAGTGAGTCTATAGAGACTATGTCGTGATCACTAAGTCCTGGGAGAATGTTGATGTTTTGTACAAAAGACGGTGTATTAGTAAAGACCAGATCTAAAACGTTTCCATCTCTGGTTGGAGCTGTAACTACCTGTTGAAGGTTATGGTCTAGTGCCAACTCAATCATCTGTTTGCTAACTGCGGGATACCTACCACCAGTTTTAAAACAATTTTTGTCCCAATCTATGTCAGGGAGGTTGAAATCCCCTGCAAGCCAAGTGTGACAGTTATTAGGAAGTTTGAGAAGAATCTGCTCAAGTTGATTAATGCATTCCTGGTCTACAGTCTTGCACCCTGCGTCAGGTCTATAGAAAACTCCTAAGTATACAGCTTGACTTCCTTTCATGTGAATACTAGCCCAAATGGATTCGCAGTTAGATGAAAGATCAGGTTCTTCCTTAGCGATTACATTATTTTTGACAGCCAAGAATACGCCACCGCCAGTAGTGGTTGATTTTCTGTCCTTTCTAAACAATTGGTAAGTGGAAGGCAGAATTTCATTGGAGAAAATTGAGTCATCAAGCCATGTCTCGGTGCCCGCAATTACATCAGGATTTTCTCTTTTCCAGAAGGGTGTGTAATGAAGGATTTTATTCCGAACACTCTGAAAATTTATATTCAGGAATTTCAATGGTCTTGTTGTTGGTTTGTTCCTGTTAGATGAAACTTTATTAAAGTTGAAGTTTTGTCTGCCTTTTTTAGGGCTGGAAGTATGCTTAGGTCTCTCGGTATGAATACTTGTATTGGGGGTGAGTTCAATTGATGAGTCATCGTAGTCAAGATTGGAGAGGGCTTCAAATGAATTTGAAGTATTCACAGTCAAAAATAATGTAGAACTTGTAAAGTTTGGTAAACCACATTGATAACAAATCCAAGTATATGATTCATGTTCCATATGCACTTTGTAGAGTTCATTTTTCATACCAGTACACCTGTTGTGGTACCACACTAAGCAGTTTTCGCATTCCATAGCTTTTTGGTTGACGTTCACGTTTTTGTTGCAAATACCACATGGATATTTGGGGCCTGGGTTTAATTGAATGTCACCGGAGATTAGTAGAAGCAATAAAACCTGCGTCGATTTAACCATTGGTTTGTGATGCACGAGTTGTAAATAAGTTTTTCTATCATGGATTCCTGGTCCATTGGATTTCATAAAAACTGAAGCATGGAACAGACTCACCCGAGTGTTGAATGTTGCCAAAATTGTAGAGTTGCTCAGTTGAAGCACGGGGATGGTGTCTTGCCGACCCTTCGCCCACATGAAGAACAGTAGGAGCAGGTAAAACGTCCGGTTAAACATGTTTGTAGGAGCCATTGTGGTAGTAGCTACTTGCGCAGCCCTAGGGTTTGCTGAGGTGTGAACATCAACAGGAGATGGGACTCGAATCCCTGGTTGGACCACGACTAGGAGGCGGGACTGGTACAACAGTAGTCAACTCAAACCACTCAGGACAAAAAGTAGTTAGTTGCATCTGACATCAATGGTTATTTATTGGTACAACCAACTCCAAGAAACACCCTGTATAACAAATACAGAATTTCAAAATACAGCTCACATTGCCATTGTACACATACATGTACATAACATAAGTACACCATACTTCAATTCATATACAGCAACACATACACATGTACATAGGCATTATATGATCCTAGGTCCCGACAAGACATAATAATAATAATAATGTATAGATTTATATAGCGCACGTATCCACCAACTAAGTGGCGCTCAAGGCGCATTATATTATTATCCCTGCTCATAAGGCTCATAAATCATTCCTGAAACCATCTCAGCTCCCTGGGGAGTATACAGCTCAATTGCTGCCATTTCTAGCGCATATAGAGCAAACCATCTCTGCCTTCACAGGTACCCATTTAACCCCTGGGTGGAGAGAAGCAATTATGGTTAAGTGTCTTGCTCAAGGACACAGGTGTCACGGCCGGGGCTCGAACCCATAGCTAAACACAAGGCAAAATTCACACAAAATCAACAATTTATAACTTGTATCTCAACTCACCCAGTCCTGGATAATCAAGTAAGACACTCAATAGGTTGTTCCACAAACTGTCATATTTTACCAGACAAATATGCTTAATTTATACTTTATAACTCAGAAGATTAACAAAGTTGTCGATTGTGTAGAATCACCAAAAGCGCGGGAAAACATACCCGTCAAGTGAGGGCGCACTTGCGTCCACCACACCATTGCTCCTAAAACGACTAGCTTATATTCAATCATGGTCATCGCTCCCATTTGTCTTTAACACGGCAAGCAATATACTCCGTCATTCCTCAAACAGGTTCATTTAAAACTACCTTTTTTCATAAATCACTTTGAAATGGAAAATTCCTCATGATTCTGTAAAATATTTTCATTAGTGGCTTTTTTTAGCTATTGTTTTCTAAAACTGCATCCACCGTTTAAAAAAAAGAGATATTTAGCATCATTATTATAGAGGTCGATTACTTTTGTAACACAGAGCGCAGTGTTTTCAGTTACTTAAAATAGTTCAGAAAAGTCAGCGAGTAATGCTTGAATCTGTTATTTGAAAAGAAAATATGAACGATGTGGAAAAACACTCAAGAATTTCCATATCAGTGTCAGTTGATTATTTCATTTATGTTTTTTCATAAATTAAATGCAGTATTTTTAACAAATTCTTCATTGAAGTTATATTATTGAAAAGCGTCAATGAATAAGACAACTCACGTAGTACAAATGAACAAAAAATCATTCTTTTTTCAAGTTGCGATTAAACTGGTATTTATTTCATTTTAATTATAAATCCACAGCTTAATGTGATTTCGGAAAGATACATTGGTGAGGGATAGATTTTGGTGAGGGATAGATGGGTTAGCAGTGAGTCTATAGAGACTATGTCGTGATCACTAAGTCCTGGGAGAATGTTGATGTTTTGTACAAAAGACGGTGTATTAGTAAAGACCAGATCTAAAACGTTTCCATCTCTGGTTGGAGCTGTAACTACCTGTTGAAGGTTATGGTCTAGTGCCAACTCAATCATCTGTTTGCTAACTGCGGGATACCTACCACCAGTTTTAAAACAATTTTTGTCCCAATCTATGTCAGGGAGGTTGAAATCCCCTGCAAGCCAAGTGTGACAGTTATTAGGAAGTTTGAGAAGAATCTGCTCAAGTTGATTAATGCATTCCTGGTCTACAGTCTTGCACCCTGCGTCAGGTCTATAGAAAACTCCTAAGTATACAGCTTGACTTCCTTTCATGTGAATACTAGCCCAAATGGATTCGCAGTTAGATGAAAGATCAGGTTCTTCCTTAGCGATTAAATTATTTTTGACAGCCAAGAATACGCCACCGCCAGTAGTGGTTGATTTTCTGTCCTTTCTAAACAATTGGTAAGTGGAAGGCAGAATTTCATTGGAGAAAATTGAGTCATCAAGCCATGTCTCGGTGCCCGCAATTACATCAGGATTTTCTTTTTCCAGAAGGGTGTGTAATGAAGGGATTTTATTCCGAACACTCTGAAAATTTATATTCAGGAATTTCAATGGTCTTGTTGTTGGTTTGTTCCTGTTAGATGAAACTTTATTAAAGTTGAAGTTTTGTCTGCCTTTTTTAGGGCTGGAAGTATGCTTAGGTCTCTCGGTATGAATACTTGTATTGGGGGTGAGTTCAATTGATGACACGGCCGTTCCACGCTCATTACTACAGCGCGTAAAAAGATTTTGCAACGAACAAACGTTTCCTCCAGTAATGAAACAATAGCCCGTATCCAACATGGCGGATATTCAACGTTGAAAAGAAAAACGTTTCTAACCTTGAATTTTCGATAATTTATCATTATATTATTGAGTGAAACAATCATAATTAATCATAAACACTTTTATTTGTTCACTTGGGGTTGTTCAGTAAAATATGTGTTGGGGATAATATGAAATATTATTATTTTTACATCATTTAACGGACGTGAATTCCCGACGATATGTGAGAAATTAGCGATTCTAAACTATCTCCAAATAAAAACTCTGGGTTTTCCCAATAAAATGAAGCTAATTTCTTGAAATGATGGGTCTTGTTTTATCAAAAACCCGGATGAAAAAAAAAGACAGCGGGCATATTTACCAGAGATCGGTTTTAAAATCCGTGTTTTGTCACGCCGACACAAAAACTCCCGTAAAACCCCTATTAAAATGTACACACACATGTACACACATACATGTAAACAACACTTGGCGCGAGATACAAAATGTGTACAATGTTTTGCTATTTTTTGTCGTACATGGCAGTGTACATACATGCTGTATACGTTCGTCACATCGTTTGAACAAACAGGCTCTTCAACAACAGTGATTTACTGATTCATGGTAAATACTTTATTATTAATACAATGGCAAGTTTACACACATATTTACAGTTATGAATCAACTACAGTTTCATCAATCAGCACTTGATAAGTTGTGCCGTGTGTGCACAAAGTTAAATACAAATAATTCATATGTAGCAGTGGACTGTGCACAGTATAGAAAAGAATTAGACAAACTGTATAGAATAAACATCTGGATAGATGATTCAACAAGGCATCCAAATAAATTATGCTGGAGGTGTGTGCGAAATTTGACACATTGTAAACAACAAACTAGGGAATTTGAACATTCATGTGCTACACAAAACAATACCGACTGGCAAAAACATTCAAGAACTGGAATATGCACCACATGTGAACTGTACAGAAAAACACTCAAAGGAGGTCGCCCCGCAAAGAGAAAGCGAACTGGTAAGGGTCTTCCCAATGTGGACCAACTCAACCCGAACAGCCACAACTGCGAGAGAGGTTATTCGTTCAAGTTTGCACCTAATGATAATACGTATACAGTTCCCCCAAATCTTGACATTCTTGGCACAGAGAAGGCGGTGGAGACTATTTTCATTTGTGCAATATGCCAGTGCATCCTAAGCTCCCCATCAGTACAAACTCCCTGCGAACACAACTACTGTTCCTCATGTCTTGAGCAGTGGTTTTATTTTAGATCCAGTAGCACTGTTCCCTGCCCCGTATGTCAAGTAAATGTGAGTCATGACAACGTCACATCATCACCCAGAATTCTGAGGCTTCAGCTTAGCAACTTAACAACGGTTTGCACAATATGCGGCACAATAGGTAAATTAACAAAAATGGTCGACCATGTTTGTCCAGTTAAGGACATAACACCACCATGCACCTGTGACCTGTGTACACAAACACCAAATTCCATCCCGACATATTCCGAGACGAGCACCAATATATCACGTAGAGAAGAGATCACAAAAGCAGCAAAACTTCTCAAGCAAGTTGCTGTAGAACATAGCAGAGGCAAACCTATCCCGGCAGAAATCGAAGAAGTCAGTGATCGCTGGACTTGGTTAAAGCTTAGTGCACAGAAAGGAAAAGATATGCGTTTGAAAACACCAGGCCGGGTAAGTATTTGTAAAAATAATCTGCTTTTATTAGCTTATTTTTATTTAAATTAATCTTGATTTTAAGTGGTGCATAAGCCGATTTGTCTTCCACATGTACATGTACAATCATGTGCACGTACCCATGTAAATAATATATTTTGGGATAGGTGTACCATGCTGCTTTCCTGTTTTCACAAACTGAAATAATCAGAACAGCCAACAGTAGGTCTACATTTAAAAACAATTGTAAAACACAGGCAATAAATTTACTGGATAGGATTCAGCTACTTAAATGATAACTTAAAACAAATAAATGTTGCTTTATGTAAAAACAAAACCACAAACACCCCCACACACTTAAAAACAAACTGAACAATAGTAAAATAAAATATTTTAAATCAATAAATATTTATGCTACGTTGTACACCAGTTTCTAATCAACGATGCTCCTTAATCTTCCACATAAACCGAGGCAATGTTGAGATTTGTTCATTGGGATGTACGAATATTTCGTTAACTTTTTTAACATCATATAATGCGACGTCACCTCTTGTCAACTACTCCAGAAGTACAAGCAAAAGTGATCACCTGTGGAAAAAGAAATAAAAAAGAAGAATAACACAAATATTTATTAGGGCAAGGAAGTTCTGGCTTTAGTTTGGAGCCATCATCATGCACTATGGCATATGTGTACGACAAGAAAAGTGTTTTTTTTAGAACACAGGTCACCTGTAATTCTCTTGAAAATGTTTTGGAATGTGTGCAATATCCGACCGCCACTTTTTTACTCTTTATACCAAAAACCAAAGTATAATACCTCATCAGTTAAGACTAAGTCTATAGTCTGCATTTTTTAATATAGAGATTGAAAAAGTGGCGGTCGTATACTGCACTCAACAGCATGACGATAATAATTTTTGAAGTTATTGAAAGTATAATTTAGGGAGCCTGCATGTGTACATGTACAATGTAGATGAAGTGACTCACCTCCACAGGTCATAAGCTTATTCAACCACTGACAGGGTTGGGTTGTTGATCTGTCTTGCAGTTGCAGAAAAGGCTGTGTTATTTGGAGAAGATGAACAAGAATTTAAATAATTAGCATCCAACATGTCCAAATAAAAAATCATGTCTGTCATCGCAACCACGTTCAGACGGCTCATAGTTCGGGATACTTCTCGTAGGCCATGGGCCGAAGCCATTTATCTTGTCAAAGTGCTGCAGGGTGGGGGGTGAATAAGTTTTGAAGCCATAATATCATAGATATGGTATTCATAACAAAATATCAGCAATGTTCTCCTGAAAATGTTGGTTCATTTTCTAAAAAACAGTGATTTTCTAAGCCCATTTTTGGCAAAATTATTGGAGTTTCAACCTTGTCCTCAAATATCATGTGAAAACGTGCTATGGGACTGTGGCACACATAATACTCACTGCCCCTGGGAAAGAGTGCGTGAATGTTTGTTTGTTTGTTTGTTACAACATGGTTGCCAGACAATGGAGGGTTTGCAGTGTGCTTGTCATGTAACAAATGATGAATGTGAACCTGTTATAGCATTTAAAGAGTCTTCTTGGGATAGAGTTGTTGAATGTGTAAGTACATGGACAGTCCTAGATGGTAAAGAGAAGAAATCTGCCTTGGAATTTGACATAGACAAGAAACATTTGTACGGGTATCACAGAAAGTGCTACCAACGTTTTACTGACAAGAGGCGTATTGGTCAAGGGCTTCAAAGGAAAGAGAAGGGGCGTTTAAAAGAAGAAATTGAAGAATTGCAAGTAGATGTTGATGAGGGAAAAGATGAACATAATGAACAGGGGTATGTGTTGAGATCCCAAGTCAAAACTCCCCACTGTAAAGTTCCTCGTAGGTCAGGAAATGTACTCCCTGAAGTATGTATAATATGCCTTGAGAATAAAACCATCATAGAAAAGTCAACCAGAAAGAGAAGACTTGAGCGTCTTGTCACATGCGAGACAAATGCGTCAAAGCTTTTGGAAGCAGCATCTGCCAAAAATGATCAGCGGATACTGCTGCAGATCGAGGGCCTTGATCCGGTATGCATTGAAGTTCGCTACCATGCTTCCTGCTACAACCCAGTTAGCAATGGATGGTTGGTCCAACAGCGGCACCACCGTCGGGCCGCGGGTGGCTGCCGACAGCGGACCGCCAACAAAATGTCCGCCGGCAGTCCGTCGGTCCACCAGCGGCAACTAGGTGGCTACCGTCGGAGGGCCGATGGCGGACCGTTACAGTATTTTTTTACCCAGTGGCTGCCGAGCGGTAGCCTCCGCTGGACCGACATCGGTCCGCCTCCAAATCGGCAAACGGGCGGCTGCCACTGGCCGTCCGCTGGGAGACCTTTGGCGGTCCCCCAGATTACAATTGTATAACCAATCGGTTGCCGCCCTTCAGCCGCTCAAATACCGCCCCCCCCCCTACACAGAAAAGAGAAGCTGTAGTTTTAAATAAAGACCAATGTACATTAAAAGTACACTTTATTTCCTCCATAACAAAAATGTAAGTTGGCAACAAAAATATTGGCATTAAAAGTAACACTAGTATTCTAACACAAATTGCTCTTTATCATATAAATAAAAACATAAATAATTTGTATTCCCTCTTTAGTTTTCGTCTTTTGTCTTATAGAAACTTAGGAAATTTTATGAAAGTATTTAACTTAGCATAAATGATGGCATTAAAACGATGACTCGTAATTTGTCAAAAGCTTAACCTGAATGTTAAGTATAAAAATCAAGTTGGTTCCCTCTTTGGTAGTAAAAAAGTCAGTTGATTTTTTATACCCTGTAACAGTGTATATAATAATAAAAACTTTTAAGACAATAGCACACATGTGTTTAACCTGGTACTGATATGATGGCACTAAAATAATGATTTGTTTTTCCAAACGTATTGCTTTGTTCTGTAAAAATAAAGTAAATAAATAGTTAACAAATATATAAATTTCCTCTTTGGTCCTCTCCTGTTTGTTGGCTTATAGTACAATATAACAAAATAGCACACGTTACATAATATGATACAAGTACTAAACTTGGCATAAATAATGACACTAGATCTAAAGCAAGTACTACAAAAAGACAATAATCTTAACAATAATACACGCACACTGGAATTTATATATATGAAGCCCCTTGATCAAAGCATAAAAACTCTACATACAAATTATCAAGTACTCTGCAAAGGTATTTGTCAGCAGGTAAATGTAAAAAATTAAAAGCGCAAAGAAATTCAAATGACGTATTCGTATTTAAGTACTTAAACTGGCAAAAATGTTTGGTTTTAAAATGTTTAAAGAAGTTTAATGAACAAAGAAAACTTAAAGGTATGCTACATCATTACTTTTTGAAAGAATGTATTCACTCCAATCAACAATTTTTGAAAATACACAGCATACAATTAACTGGTGAAAATTTCGCACTATCACTTATACGTCCTTTTGCAATTGATGAATGTCACAATTATGTAGTTTTATTAATTGATGTCGGTGCAAAAAGATATGCAACAAAAACAGATATTGAAGATATTGTACAAAAACATTAAAAAATACTTTTTTGAGCCATTACATTCGTTTCTGTCATGTGTAAAACAATGTCACAACAAAATAAAACAAACAAGAATAAAAAACAATGGCTTTTACTGCAGTGTAACCTTTTACACCTGCAGGGCAAGATCAACATCAGCAGCAGCAGCTGCAGCCGCGCGCGCCAGTCTCTCCTTCCTTCCGCCACACCTGTCAGATGCACCCTTCAGAAAGTGGGCAACTTCCCTTTGGATTTCTACGTCTGTTGCTTTGCAAGTTGCCTTGTTCTTACGGATCGCTTCTGTATGAAAGACAAAAGTTAGAAGAAATAAACTTTAGCCCAATGTCAGTAAATTGTTAAGCAGAAAATTTGGCCAAGTGTATTTGTTCCGTAATTATAAATTAGGCCTGAATCAGTGTTGTAGCTTCGCTGGTCGGCAGCTGTCAG
>CM055831.1:31677238-31694161 GCA_029582265.1 Zoroaster sp. YZ-2022
GTGATGGGGCTTGGAACGGTTGCCGATATCCTCTAGGTACGGAGAAATCCATTCTTTAATGTTGAACATTTCAGGATCATAAATGTGACCCGCTCCGTCGAAATGAGACTTGTCCCCGGACGGAGGTTTCCGTGTAATTCGACTCTGAACTTGTGCTCGCCAGAAGAAAAAAAAGGAAAAACATTGCATATCGATTTCTAGGTTTTTATATTTTTAGTTTGATAAAATCTCGAACAATCTTATGGTGGTCTTACCTTTTCATAAAAATATTAATAAATCCATAAAAAAAGGACGATTTCTGGACAATGTCTGTATCATGTTTGTCTTTCATGTGGCCTCCGTTAAATCCAAACAGGTCAAAATATCCTTGTTTTCGAGACAGCAACACGAGTAGTTCCGTTAATGTTAAACGTACGTGTTTGGTATCAAAAGAAAGGTCATGACCTCAACTGCGCACTTTTGTGGCAATGACTAAGCAGTATGGAGCTCTAATAGTAGTTTTAAGCCGCAAAATAAATTGTTAGCCAACGAGCCGAATCATCGGCAAGGTAGAAGAAATACAGCTCTTTGATTGGACAACAGTAAGCAACCAGTTGTCTGAGCATGCGCAGTTTACCAGAAAATGAATGACGTCACCCTTAATGGCGTACGATCTTTCGGCCAACTCCAGGCCCAGCTTAGCCGGTTATACAGACCCGAGTCTAGGCCTGGGCCCCGCCGCTCCGTAAGCTGGCTAGCTGCATACACCTAGCCTAGTGCATGCACTGTGCAGTTCGCGTGTACCAATCGAGCCACCATGCGAAACATGCACACGTCAGTGGGGTCGAGTTGGTTACAATATTAATGCATTCGAATCACCGTTTTGTAGTGTTTCAAAGTCGTAATAATTGGCCTTATTGTCATAAAGTCTGAATATCTGTTGACTTGAAATCATGATTTTGTTGAACAATACAATTTAAAGGTAAATCATGTTTTTAAAAGTTACCAACTTGTGAAATATTTACGACGGAAGCCTTCCGAAAAAACAGTCCAATCACAGAGAAAAATCTGTTTTCATTTCTCCATGGTACAATACACGGACGGACGGTCGAGTTTGAGAGTGCACAATGTATGTACAGTAAAATCGTCCCGCAACACAGACAACAGTTACGCCGCGACTCCACACACAGCAGGCGGAATGAAGACGCGGGCCGGTGTGGACAGCCGGTGTTTGTTACAAGGGCTCATTAATTATTCATGAGTTGTACATCGAACGATAGCTCGCGCGCTTGCTCTGTGTGTGGACCAAGTTTAACCCATATCCGCCTAACCATGTAAACACACAAAAGACTGTATGTGCCTAAGCCCCCCGCACAGAGATACATTGTTTTTGCACACAATCAGAAAGATTCCTTATTTAGAGAATATTACAATCACTGACACAGACACATTATATACTGATGGAAAGAGGAGAACATGTACTTTATTATGATGTCAGACTTGTCTAATTTCATATCTATAATCATAAAATACAGTCATCGGAAAAACGTAGTAAATTGGAATTGGACAAAAACACGGTACGGAAAATCACGTAGGTCGGCGTTTGTAGCGTTTTACATATCTACGGGTTATCACGTAGATCGGCGGATATGGGTTAATGTTGATTTTCTCCGAAG
Organism: Zoroaster sp. YZ-2022; assembly: GCA_029582265.1. Lineage (NCBI taxonomy): Eukaryota > Metazoa > Echinodermata > Asteroidea > Forcipulatida > Zoroasteridae > Zoroaster > Zoroaster sp. YZ-2022. The sequence goes on from CM055831.1 coordinate 31,678,894, forward strand.
CGCGAAATTCAAAAACGAAACGGGCCGCAAAGTGATGGTTGTCTTCATCGCTCGATAATTCCGGAATGGAATAAGCTACGGAAATAACATTTGTATCATTGGAAAGCCCGTGAGTTACTTGTTAACCTAGTATACATATCTATGAATGTCAGATCTGGGGGAAAGGTCTCATTTCGACGGAGCGGATCACAAATGTGCACCACTTCCACCTTTCGTGTGTAGGACATCTCAATGATATGATGAAGATCTGAGAGATAAGTTTACAGAGAAAAATAACAATTTTAATTGCAATCATAGGCCTATAACAGTGGTTGAAAAGGAAGCATTTACAAGGGCAATCTGTGATTGATAAATTACCTTCTAGAAGGAATCCACTTGCAATCGCTTCATTGTGAACAAAATTTAAGTCAGAATGTAAATTGGTTACCATCTTTTTATCCCTTGAGTATGCGAGTGAAACATACAATTGATACAATTTCATTCAGTAAAGAAATGGCTGTTGCCTACTCTGCATTGACTATGTTCAAAAGTGGGATGGCACAAAACAAGCACCTATCAGCGTTGCATAAATCATTCAAACATTTTCTTACCATCCAAGGTGTATGCATTGTTGAATCTCAGCTTTTCTGCAATGCGGCTGAAAAACTGATCCACATCTTCATGTGTGTGTCCGACAGGAAGAAAATGATAGTCAACCTAAATGTACATGTGTGAAGAGCAGAATACTTCCAAAGTAAAAATCTAAGTAATAGCAGCGAATAAAAAAAGGATCAGCCCCCACTTGTTCAACGGATATATTTCTCTGCGATTGTGACAATGATTAAGGCAACAACAAAAAATTTCCACATCCTACCTGCATCTGCCTCTGTAACAACCTGTAGAAGGTATGGTAAGTGTCCCCAAATGCTCATTTCAATTAGCCCATAATCAACATGTACTTATCCATTGATATTATAAGTGCTTATTTCATTATTGCCCAAATATTTTTTCCCCATTGGAGTACAGCAAGCAAGCAAACAAGCAAGCAAGCAAGCGAGCGGGGGAGCGAGCAATGAGCGAGAAAACAAACAAGCGAGCGAGCAGGGGAGCAAGCAAGCAGGCGAACAAGCAAGTAAGCAATCACTTAATACTCACTTGCTCGTACAAATCGATTTCCACCATTAAGAAACCAAGTCCCAACAGGTAACGATTTTTATTCTCCCTGAAACAATTGTCCATCTGCAAAAACAGAAAAGCAGTCAATATTATTTGTAACGTAACTGTACAACTCGACTACCCTACAGAAAACATCCTAAAACAGCCTAATTTAGTTAAAATCAAACCCTTTCATAAAGGGCCCTATTACTTGATGTGCGATGTAATACAAGTTGTAGGTATTGTCATATAGACTTTTCATTAACCCTAGCCCCCTAGGGTGTGTGCAAAATCGTATTCAAATTGGAGGATTTGGGACTGTTAGGGTTAACCTATTTTCATTTTACGTACCAGTATATACATAGTAATAGAAACTATGTTCTCTGTTAATATAGGAAACCCTGATGAGCTGAATATTATTTTTATTTACATAAAAACTTAATATAACACTTTAAACTTAATATTCAACAAAGTTATGTAAAAAACATACCTGCACATTGAGCTTCTTTCCCTTGTTGGAAGAATTATCAGCAAGCACTTCCAGCATTATGTTCATAGTCAAGTTGCTGTCGTGAGGTATGTTCAGAATATCTGTGAAGGCATAAGCTTTCATTCCTCCCGGTAGATCTGTATGGAAGAGTACTCCTACATGTAGATGCCAAATAAATTAATCAAAAATAAGAAATCAGGAAGCGTACTCATACATGCTTTGCCGATTTCATTTTATGTTCACCATTTCAACTTCATATATTTTCTTCATTTCTGTTTGTTGTCAAGCCATTCACGGACGACATTGCCACACATAACCTTTGGTCCCAATTTGCCGTGAAGAGTTGGTTTATTAAAAAGTGCAGAAGTTTTACTTTTTATATGAAATACACTTCTAAACATACATCTCTTTTCTTTCAATTTATATAAATGTATCTTTTCATGCTTATTTCAAAGCACTGAAATGAACCTACCAGTTATATGTGTTCTTAAACGAGGTGCAGATTTGGTGTGCTTGTCCTCCATCAACAGACTGGGAAGATTCGTTTTAGATTGATCCATACCATCAATTATTAGTGTGTTCTCTGATGATGGATCAGCCCGTGCTCGCTCCCTGCACTGATGATAGTGTTTTCGAGACAATCTTGGGAAGGATAATCATAAAAGAAATTGAAAGAAAAAAATCACAACCAGAAAAATTCATTTGGTTGTACACATATAGAAATTGGCATTAAATGCAGGTTATTAAGAAGTAACAGTGCAAGAGAGAATCCATTTAGGGGTGTGGCCATATATTTTGTTGAAAATTAGGGGTGCAAGATTAAATTTGAGCAATCTAGTCCTTACATGTCATATCTAGACCATTGTCATCTTAACCATCTTTAAATTGGGCTTATATTGCTAACATTTAATTTCATTAAGTACACTTCAAAATCAACAGCATGGTCCAAAAGTGAGATAAAAGATACTAGTTATACACTGCACATACACATTTGACTATATTTTCCTAGTTTAAAAATTAAGACCAACAAAATGAAACAAGACTAATGATATTTGGATCCAACTAATAATTAATACATGTAGGTGCCTATTAAAAAAAGCAGCCCCCTCCCCCCCCCCTCAAATGGACATGTTTTAAATTGCTCCCTAATTCCCAACCCGTTTTAAGGCCAATATAATTTAATTGAAGGCCAAAACATTAAACAGGGGTAGATCCAGGGTATTTTTTTAAATAGCCATTCAACATTCTGCACTTAGCATGGTTAGCTCAAGTTCCAAACAATCATCTGACCATAAATTCATGTGGAAAACCATTCAGCATTCACCATTCAGCATGTGTGACGAGCATCTGTGACGAGCATTGGAACAGCAAATGAACAGTAATAATCTCAATGTCACTGCCAGAATTTGGACATCACGATTTGTTGTTTGTGGTTCTGATAGCTTGCATGAAATAATTGTTATACATGTTAAATGATTAAGTAATATAAATACGTACTCTACATGCTTAATGTGAAGGTCCCTGAGTTTCTTGATGGACTCCTTCTCTTCATTGCTCGAAGCCCTCTGCCTCTCTTATTTAAGGTTTGTGCATATAGTGCACTTTGTAAAAGTGCTGACCTATTTTTAAAAAAAACAATGTTTTATTCCATTTATTATTTTTTCTAATCAGTGTAAAGGACCACAAAAATTATTTTCGAGTATGCCAGTTTTTGGAAAATTAGAAATCAGAACCCTTAACATCGGCATTATATAATTTCCACTGATACGAGATACAATGTTGTATTTAGTGAGCCCTATTCATCATCTTCATTTTGTGAATAATGAAATTGTTTTTAGTAATTCCTACAACAATACCAGACAATTTCCGAAATGCCTCATTAAAAAGTTCCCAAAGCTTAAACCAATTAATTTAGAGTGCACCATTCCAAAGCTGTGTGTGTGGCAACATTACCAAACATTACCTTTCCAAGAATGAAATCTGGAAGTTGAGTGTGCAGAATCTTGACGAAGTGTCCATAGCAAATCTGATCAGTAATACCTCTGGCAGAGAACTCCTTCTTCATGCGTTCATACAGCATTGTATAGTTATATGCTGGGGGCACATAATTATATCTTATTATTATGGGGCATGAAATCCCCCACTCGCTCCAAGAAGAAGTGCATCCATGCCAGTGCCTCTGATGTTTTATTCCTGTGACATTCAAATGACATTCAAATTCTAAATTGCTTGTCATTAAGACAAAAGGAAGTAAGATTTTCCCAGTGCACTTACTATCCCTTGGATCTTTTCCAAACCTCGGCTTGGGCTCCGGCTTCGGCTTCGGCTTTGTCAGCGAGTTTGAAGCCCCATGCCAAAAGCACATGCACGGCTCCAAAATTGATGACGGAGCCCAAGCCAGAGCCCAAGCCAGAGCCCAAGCTGGGGTTTGGAAAAGGCCCCTTGGCAACATCTTAGGAGATATTTATAGTTAATACTACATTGTAAGTTAAGCCTACTAATTTGTGTCACCTCCAAGGGTGAATCTGGGGGAGTGGGGGGGAATGGGGGCCATGCCCCCCCAAGAGAAAGGGGGAAAATTGTTATTTAAATAAAAAGACAGGATGGCTACTTTTTAGTACTATTTCATTACCTTTTCTGCCCAAAGTGTGTAAAATGCCCTAAAATTTTGCCTCACACCCGAAAAAACCCCATAAAGTTTACATGGAGAAATATTCAGTTTTGTTTGCCCCCCCCCCCCCCCCCAAAAAAAGATTATGGATCGGATCAGGCCCTGGTCACCTCTATGTAATTCTACCTGCATGGTTTATTTTATTTTAAATGTAAGTCTGCAACTCAAAACTGGCATTTTTTGGTTTGTTGGATAATAAATGAATTTATGACAGAACAGAAGTGCAATTTTTCAAAACTATTTGTTATTATGATAAACATTTGCTTGTAATAAAGGAGCAGTTTATTTTAAGTTAAGTATACATGCCTCAATGAGATATTTCCTTGGTTGCCATGGAGTGAGTTGGTGTATCCTTCAAGGAATGACTGTTGGGCAAAGTCAAACTTGTGCTTGGATATGCCCTGAAGTTGGCAAAATGCAAAAGGGCAAACTGGTTTACCCTTAAGTACAAAATGTGTCCTTAATTCTCTGGAGTTGGGCCTCAGTCGCTTCTTTGTTGCCTGATTGTTAAAACAGGACAAGAGGTACTGTCGCTGATTTACTTCACTTTGGTCCAGAAAATATTGATGAAGAGACCATATTTCCTTTGGACTAAAGTCAAGCAGACAGTGTTCACTGCAGCACACTTCAAGTATGTTGTAAACCTCTAGGCTCAAAGTCACTAAGTTATGAAATGTTTTAGGCGGTATCTGAAAATTTCTCGGTCTGCCTCTTGGCAGAATGTCAGGAAAGATTCCAGAATTGTCACTGATGAAAGTGGCATGTGATGACACTGAGGGGGATGACTGTACACCGATGATAACAGTAACACTGCCTATTGATGATTGAACTCCGTCCAAGAAAGATGAGCTAGGCCTACTGTCTGACTCTGTTGCATGACTTGAATACATGATGCATAGGCCTACTCATATACTGCATGGCTCTGGCTGACTGTTTGGAAGTTGTGCGACTGAATACCCACAAAAATATGAAAGAGACATGGTCACTTGGTTGCAAACTTTAACTTTATCATTTATGCTATAAACTACACCAATCTAATGATGTTAGTCGCCCTAAAACTTACCGGATGCCAGCAACTTTCACAGCTACATGCAATTAAGTTTCCACAGAACGGTCGGCCATGTTGTTGTACAGCACATGCATAGTTACATCTATAACCACAGTACATGATGTACTGTACAAACACGTCAAAAGTGTTGTGCATGCAATTCACTAGTACAGTAGTACGCTTTTACTTTCGTAACTGGTTGCCGTGATTGGACAAGACTTTTGACCCGAACTGGATATTCAACGTTTTCGATTTGGAACGGACCATTGTAAACCTTAAGGTAACGTCAAGTTAAGCCCGAATTCCGTAACGTTTTTTCAGGGTCAAAATCCAATTCAAGAAAATTATATCTTATACGAAAAACGAACAAGCACAATAACTTACGTACTTTTAAATGGGAAAAAATAGTAATTTCCAGGAGAATTCAGACATTTAATGAATGCAACTCGCAAAGCACTCCCGCCTTTGTTATGTTACAATCCATCACCCAAAAGCGGGAAAAATTAAGTTGTCAAATTTTGACTCTGGTCTATTAATAACTATACACAACAGTAGTTGATGCATTAAACAAATGTAATTCGTACACAGCGCATTCGCGTACCGTACATACAGTCCTCGCAAATCGGAGAATCATACAACCGAGGTGTAAACAGAATTTTTATCTTATTAAACAAAGGGAAGGTCTGAAGGACAATGCCCCCTGGAAGACTTTGGTGGATGGTGAAAGAGGAAGGGAAAGTATTCATTCATGTGAATGACCCTAAAAATGGGGGAAATGTGGGAGGTCGACTTCGACAATATCGGAAGACAAACCTTGAGTATCAACCCCATGAAGTGGGCCACATCACTTCACTGACAGCCATGTCAGCAAGTAACGTTAGGCCTAACATGAGTAAAGTGCAGCCAAGAGAATCAGAATCCATCATGGTGAGTAATGCTAGGCGTAATATTGCAAGAGTACCCAAAATATATTGGGCTGTTTAACTTAGGATGTTTTAATGCCAAAGAAAATTACAATCGAGACCATACATTGGTTTATCATAAATAACTGTCCCTTTACTCTTTAGTATACTTTACTATGTACTAAATGTAAAATTCATTTCACAAATGTTCCAACCTTAACTTCTTAACTTAAGCATGAAATGGTTAAGAACAAATATACCCGGCCTAGTACCATCTGTCCAAGTGCCAGTGGCATTGTCAATATCCAGGTACAAATAAAATTAAAAGATAGGTAGGCCTATAACCGTACAAAAAATATTTTGAAAAGCAGGGTCAGGGAGGGGTGGTGCCACTTTCAATCCTGTTGGTAAGTGTGACGTATTGGAGCCGAAGTGCAGTGTAAACTAATGGTATACATACATGTACATGAACATTCTGTATCTGTATCTGTCTGCTACTGCACTATCGCCTTATGTAGGCTGTCCCGTGCACTATACTTCTGAGTTCCGGCTCCACTTGCCACTTGCCAACAGGATAGGGCCCTAACTCAATCCCCCCCCCCCCCCAAACAAAAAATAATTTAAAAATAAGAACAAAACACTGTAGGCCTATCAAAATGATGTTGACTGAGCATGCCATTTTAAATATTAATATTATTACTAGGCCCTAGGGCCCCTATTATAGGTTTTCCCGGACGATTTCAGGAAATATGCACATTAATTTGTAAAAGATGCATTCATTTTCGTGCGAAATCGAATGAACATTCACAATCCCGATTTCTATTTAGCAAGTGATAATTCTATTTCCAAAAAGGTACTTTCCAACGATAAAAATCAGCGTACGATTTCGCGAATGTGCACTTAATTTAGTATATTGATAATTCATTTACGCGCGAATTCGAATGCACATCCGCAAACATGTTTTCCTTTTAATTTATAAGTAATCTATTTCGCTAAATGAGCAGCCGATTTCCCGCGTAAATGAATGTTTGCTCAAGCATTGCAATTCATTTATGTGTTAACAGAAGTGGGAACTAAACCAGGTGCTCTAGTCTTTTGAATCATACCAAGTATTGTATAATAAGCTATAAAAGCTTGTGCTGAAGAAAATCGTTCTGTCTTTGCTCATCATTTGCCACGCTCGCATCATATAGCCAAATTTTGCACTTCACACATATCAAGCCTCCTAAAATCCCATTATGGCTGTCAGAGGGAGATACAGACAAATACCGGACATTGACCGAAATCGCCTCATCGATGCCTTTGAGGCTGATGACGCTGACTATCTGGAGGTGGCAGATACGCTAGGCATCAACCACTCAACGGCCAGATCAATCATTGGTTTGTATCTACGAGATGGACGTCGTAACAAGCTGCCCAAAGGAGGACCAATAAATCGGAAGATTGACGACGACATGAGAGATGCCCTTCAACGATATCTAGATGATAACCCCCTGATGACTTTGGGTCAACTCAATGCTCAACTGCGAGCTGATCTCCCTAATAAGCCCTTCGTGACAACTAGCATCGTCGCTAGAACTCTAGATGGTATGCTTATGACTCTTAAACTAGCGGAAGATGTTCCAGAGCAGAGGAATGAGCAACGCATATTAGATGCACGAGTTGTCTTTGCAAACTGGTTCCTGCAGCACGGTGTCATTGCACATACCGTGTACATTGACGAGACAGGCTACAATATATGGACCCGCCGGTCCTATGGTCGCGCTCCTCGTGGAGTTCCAGCACGACGTGTCGTCCATGGCCAGAGAGGCAAGCAAGTCAATGTAACGTTTGCCATTTCTGGTGAAGTTGGACTGGTGGCTCACAGAATATCTTCAGAGACTGTTACGAGGGCGACATTTGAGGAGTTCTTGGCGACAACGGTACAAGAATGCGGTAGAATGTTCCCCGCAGGTGATCAAAATATTTCTGATATATGATAACGCTCGTCCTCATATCCGAGCCCAACTACCCCTAATGCCGGCAATTTTACCATCAAGCTGTTGCCCCCTACTCGCCATTTCTAAACCCAACGGAAAATGGCGCACTCAGCTTTCAAGGCAGGAGTGAAGCGCATGCTTGGGCTACCTGAATGGCAGCAGAGATTTGGGGACCAAGCCGCACGAGCCCAAGCTGGCGTCAACCTCCAAGTCTGAGAGATCTCGCCTTCTCCAGGAGGTGGCTGCACTTAACATTGGAGAGGTGACACCTGTAAAATGCACAACGTGGTACAACCATTCTCAGACCTACCTGGCTAGATGTATTGGTAGACAGGAGATTGACGGATAGAGAACTTTAGGAAATGCAGAAGAAATAAATCAACAATAAAACTCTCCATATCCCATAATGATATAACTAGTCCCGGATTAAAGACCAATAAGAACTCAGAATAAGTCACTGGTCCCATGGTTGCGCATGTCTTCCTTCATCATGTTTACTCACCACATTTGTATTGAAATTACATTTTATAAACAAAGGAGAAAAAGTTATCTTAAGTAGATAGCAACACCAAAGAAAATTTGTGACCGTCCACGACGAACCAGGTGTAAAGTCGCAATTAAAAAAATTAAAATTTTCAATTGGTTAAAATCTACAAAAAATAAGCTTTAAAATGATGTATCACATGTGATAATTGTTTGGTAAACAGGCACTCAAATAATCAATAATCCTTTGAAAATCCTTTTGTTTCCCATTGAATTCTGTTGAGTTTATTGATCAATATCTCTGAATTGGGCCTGTGACTTTACACCTGGTTCGTGGTGGATGGTCACATTTATGATATTTGCGAATTGGACGTGTGGGGAATTTATGTATATAATGTTACGAAAACAAAGCCTACAAACAATTCAACAATCAAAACAAAATATCAATGTTTAGGCTACAATGCACACTAAACTGAATAGGCCTATTAGGCTATAAAATAGATATAAAGAAAATGTTTAGGCCTGTATTATATAATATACGCCTACACATTTTCTTTATATCTAGTTTAATTATTGAGGTATCGGTCATTAAATTAAGCAAACCTATATAATTTTAACATTTTATATAGGACGATTTTATACAGACTTCTTTTCATAGAAAGCAATATATAGGCTAAAAAATATAGGCCTATTGTTTAATTAATGAATCAATCAAGTTGAATTATAGTCCATATAGTGGTCGCCGTGTCCTTTGAATCACGATTCATACTTTGAGACCCTCAAATACCAAAATAATGCTGTTAACTATATATATAATTAAAAGGCTTATCACAAAGTTATATGCATATCACACTTACACAAATATAATAATAATAATAATAATGTATAGATTTATATAGCGCACGTATCCACCAACTAAGTGGCGCTCAAGGCGCATTATATTATTATCCCTGCTCATAAGGCTCATAAGGCTCATAAATCATTCCTGAAACCATCTCAGCTCCCTGGGGAGTATACAGCTCAATTGCTGCCATTTCTAGCGCATAGAGAGCAAACCATCTCTGCCTTCACAGGTACCCATTTAACCCCTGGGTGGAGAGAAGCAATTATGGTTAAGTGTCTTGCTCAAGGACACAGGTGTCACGGCCGGGGCTCGAACCCACACTCTGCTGCTGGCAACACCAGAACTTGAGTTCAGTGCGCTAGACCACTCGGCCACGACAATCCACTTTTCGTGCATTATACAACACACGGGACCTACGGCTTTACGTCCCATCCGAAGGACGAAGCAATTATGGTTAAGTACCTTGCTCAAGGACACAAGTGTCACGACCGGGGCTCGAACCCACACCCTGCTGCTGGCAACACCAGAACTTGAGTTCGGTGCGCTAGACCGCTCGGCCACGACACTCCATTATATACATTAATAAGGGTACAAGATTATTTTGATTGATAAAATTACATTGTTACTTATATATATATAATTGAACATGTTGTGCCTATATTTTCTCAGAAAAATATTTGTTTTAAGAACAAAGACATTAGGAATCAATTAGGCTTAAAATAAATAAATTAATCAATGAATGAAAACTGCCATTATGACTTGTATAGGCATATATATTTTATTTAAATTCAATTCAGTATTTGCACATTTGAATTATAACAAATGAAAAAGAATATTTAATTCGGGCCGTATCATAATGACAAGTAGATTTGCTCCGAAATAGATTGCACATTCTTAATAATCGGCCACGCATACGTCAAACCGAGAGCCTAATCACGTATTTGTAATCGTTTAAATTAAACGTTATGTACATTCATTTTTTAGAATGATAATAAATCGATTCGAATGCTAGTTTTGCGAAATTGAAACTCGGATACACGTCGTTTCCAAAATCAGCGCGAAATTGAATTAACGTTTTACAATTTCAAAGGTATATTTTGCGAAATCGTTCGGGAAAACCTATATTAATGTTAGTAACATTAATAATAGGGCCTAGTAGTAGGCCCTAATAATATTAAAAATGGCATGCTCAGTCAACATCATTTTTCTTATTTATTGGGGTTGAATCAAACTCTGGAAGCACCCCTCCCATTGTTATTTTGATCTTCAATTACATTAACTTCGGCATCCAGGGGCCACAGAAAAAATCCTGACTAAAATCTTTTTACCTGCTTGATTCTTAAGCTGGTCAAAATAATTATTACATGGATGTCATTCAGTGGCGTAACCAGAGGGGGGACAGACAGGGGGGACTTGAGCCACCCCCCCACTCAGAACCCTTGCCCCCCCCCTTGCTCCCCCAAATGAGATCAAGGAAATGCATAAATGTATGGTTCAGTACAACTAGCACCCCCAAAAAAATTATTGCTTTTCCCCCGCCTGCCCCCCCCCCCAAAAAAAAATGAAAATGTACAGTTACGCCACTGATGTCATTTTAACCATCAAACAAATTTTACAGACACCATATTTCCTTTGGGAAAAAAAGTTAATCAAGCCTCTTGAAAAATTCCAGGACTTTACATCAGGCTATTTACAATATTATGTTCGAACATTTAAAAATCATTATCTTAATTCATCTTAAAACTGTTACATGTACTTGGTGTAATGATTTCAGTTCCGATTCAGTGGGAAAGATGACAAGCCACAAATATTACCCAGGGGTAATTTTGAGTGAGCAAGACTCAATTCAGCAGGATCTTCAAAGCACTGACTACTGCTGTTGGCTTTGTTGCAAAGTTAAAGGAGATTATGTTTCCAGAGGACATCAGTTCAGACAGCGATCAGGATGTAGATGCTGAAGCATTGCTGGCATCTCATGATTCTTCTCCAAATTCCTCTACACAAGAAAGGTACAGAATTTTCAAAAGCATAAATCACTTTGCAATAATATTGTTAAATTAATAATAACTTTTAGCCCTGATGAAAAGACTTAATATTCGTTCGTTGATTCAAGCAATGTTGCAAGAAATGTTTGTGTGTGTAGGTGTCTGTGGGGTGAGTTTTAAACTCATGGAAAAATGAAATTACATTACAAATCGTTTACAGATCAAATGAGAGCAGTTGCAAATAAGTTAATGCAAACACCCTCACCCAAGCTGTGACACTGCTTGACCATACACTTTGTAGAAAAAAGTCATGACTAAAAAATCTATAATAAAAAAATGTGTAGGCAGTTCAAACACATTTTTTGAAACACTTTACACAATCATTATTTTATTTTACAATTTGCTTTGCAATTGTTTCAGATCACAGGAGTTATCAAATGTGCCATCCAGCCATCCAAAGAAGAAGAAAATGAAAATGGCACAGGGACCAGACTTTGAAAATGCAGTAAAACAGCTATGCTTAGGTAAATAATTTAGCTCATTCTCAAAAGTAATGTCACATATAGTTGTTAGCTGAGAAGTGCTTACAGGGAGAGACAGAAGATAGCAGCATAGTAACAGTTCACTGAAAATTAAGAAAGTATTCTGCTTTATGACTGAATTAGAACATTGTCACTATTTTCATATATCTTAATAGGACACTACTGCATCTCCATTGACCAACTGGAGGTGGGGAATCAAATTCGGCCAATCGACGACAGTTTTGTCAGAACATTGAAAAAGGAAATGACAAAATTTGCAGATGAAGCTTATCAACCTGTATGTGCTTTCCTAAGGAACACTACCGCGGCAGATTTCAATGAGAAGAAGGTAAATGAAACATATGTTACTTATTTTTAAATGTAATCCGCTTCAGTGGACAGTTACTCATTTGCATATGTAGGTCTTTTTTAAAGCTTTTGTTGCCATATTATTGAGAATAAACACAGCTTTGTGTTTCAAATTTTGAATGTTTTATTTAAGGTGAACGACTACAAGTACCTTGTGCTCGGAGGTCAGCACCTTGTGACAGCTTCAAAAGAGCTCAGAGAAGAAGGTCCATCTCTTGGAATGCGGTGGTGTGTAGTCTATGCCGATTTAACACATGAGCAGATGATGTGGCTTTCACATAGGCACAACACAACGCACAGCTCCTACAAAAGAATGTCCCTCAAAGATAAGGTACAATGTATACATGTATACGATTTTTTTAATATTCTGAAATCTTAACTTTCAATAATAGTCCGTTTTATTGCTCCATGATGGTTCAATGAAATGACCCAGGGCCAAGGATATGGACTACCCTGTCTGTGTATGTGTACACGTATGCGTACACTACATCAACACATGAAGAATTTGTTTTTAACCGACCGTGCTGCCCCAAAAAAGTGCTCATTCCGTGGCCAAAATTACCTTTCGCTGTTGTTTCCCTTGACTGTGGTTCTCTTTAACATTACAAATAATCCATCATTAAGATTTGGCCGCATATATTTCATTTGATCGAGCAAAATCCAAGTTGCATCGCGGACGAGAAGCATGACAACTAAAAACGTGCTTGGTTGGTAAAATACACCGTCCAATGTAGTTCGCAGGGCAGCTTTCCACACAAATAAATTATACACATAAAAGTCCATTGTAAACCACCCCTGTTTCAGGGTGCCAAACGCAATGACTTTCTGTGCGGCTGGCAATTTTCTTTTCCGTAGGTACAGTGGGTTGCGCAAAAGTTGCGCCGAAAAAATGAATTATTCATATATTTCCGTGACCTAGGCAATCTCTTTACAATTTTGGGGTTTTGTGTACAAATTATGAGCATAAAATGTAACCCATTATAACACTTACTGCATAAAGATTGCTCATAGGCTGACTGACATGAGCTAAAGACAAACAACTAAACTGAGAACTGACCACGGCAAAAAACACAAATTCTGGCAACTTTTTGCGAACAGGCTGTTGTAATACTGAAGTTTCTGCCTAAACTGTTTTGCTCATGCATATGTAACTTTTCATAAGCATAAAACCAAAAGGAGCCCAAACACCCTCAAAATGACAATTACAAACACAAAAAATGTTAAATGGTACATAAAGATATATTTCAAGGATTCCTTTGAAGAAAATTCAAATGTTGAGTCCAAGAACATTTACAAATGGCTCAAGAAACTTGAATTATTTTCATAGTTCCAGAGTGATGAAAAGTAAAGTTGTGCACTGTCAAATTGCATGACACTAAAATATGTTTAACCATTTTTAACTTAACTGACTTTATGGCACTGCGGCTTCCTCTGACATCAACACTCTGGTTCTAGTTAATTTTATACAAAAATTTCTCATCTACAATATGGTGGTTGTTTTTATTTTCATTTTCAGGTTGCATTTTGCAAAAATTTCAAGACAGAAGACCAAAAGACTATGTGCCAAAATATACTGAAAGAGAAGGTAACAATGCATTGTACTTGGTAACACCAACAAATGCATAGTTTTGGAATTATTCTTTACTGTGTCAATTTCAAGGGTCCATGAAATGAATTTCACACTAAAACACATTTTGTGAATATATCCATGGCGCTTACCTGTATGATTTTATTTAATATTCACCCTTTCACCCTTTCCCCCAAGAACTCAAGTTCTGGTGTTGCCAGCAGCAGGGTGTGGGTTCGAGCCCCGGTCGTGACACTTGTATCCTTGAGCAAGGTACTTAACCATAATTGCTTCGTCCTTCGGATGGGACGTAAAGCCGTAGGTCTCGTGTGTTGTATAATGCACGAAAAGTGGATTGTCGTGGCCGAGTGGTCTAGCGCACTGAACTCAAGTTCTGGTGTTGCCAGCAGCAGAGTGTGGGTTCGAGCCCCGGCCGTGACACCTGTGTCCTTGAGCAAGACACTTAACCATAATTGCTTCTCTCCACCCAGGGGTTAAATGGGTACCTGTGAAGGCAGAGATGGTTTGCTCTCTATGCGCTAGAAATGGCGCAATTGAGCTGTATACTCCCCAGGGAGCTGAGATGGTTTCAGGAATGATTTATGAGCCTTATGAGCCTTATGAGCAGGGATAATAATATAATGCGCCTTGAGCGCCACTTAGTTGGTGGATACGTGCGCTATATAAATCTATACATTATTATTATTATTACTAGATAAAGGCGTGTCAACCATCATAGAGAGCATTCTGAAGAAAGCAGAGCATGGCGAATTGAAGGGTCAGAGATTGAACCAAGAACAGCGTGAACTTGGAATAGCCGACATCAAACCAAATACCTTCAGACACTTTGTGCTCTTGGACACATCAAATCAGATTCAGATTTCCAAAGAGCTAGACAAGGAGGACAGGGACATAAAATCCTTCAAACATGCGAGGCGAAGAATTTTTTGCAAGCTTCAGGTACATTATAAATAACTGGGAATTATTTTACTTTGATACCATCACTATAAGTTAAATGGTCAGGAAAAGAAACATTTGGGATGACTAACTCTCCCTGATCAAAAACTAAACACATGGCACGACCTGTCAGTTCAAGACTTATGTTGGCACAATTTGAAAACTGAATCAGAGCATGTACAGCATGTCACTGTGTTTTGTTTACAATGCACTGACACAAATTCCAACATCTTTCTTCAAATTTTACTTTAAAGAGTAATTATTAACATTACGTATCTCACCTTAATTATTCTACAGCTTATCCGGGGGGTTTTTTTC
>CM055831.1:31694661-31730332 GCA_029582265.1 Zoroaster sp. YZ-2022
CTTCCTGTTCTATTTTTTGTCCTTGATCAGGGTCTCCTCGGATGGCATTAGCAAATCAATAGTGTGAAGTATACATCTGCTGTGTAAGACCAAAAGCCCCTGCACCTGCAATGGCAAGTGTTTTTTTTTCAATAGTGAGGGTAGACCGCTTAATAGCAGTACCTTCTCAAAGGCTCTTGAATCAGTTCAAAAGCTTGCAGGTTACACACTGGAGTGAGGGCGACAGATTTACAAAAGCAGTTGTGACATGTCTCGATCGAGACGAGGATGTAAATCGTAGGTAGGTTTTTTTCATTTCTTTTAATTTTATATGCCAGCAAACAATAAACATTTAAAAATTGCACAATCAATAGAGTTAAAGTAAGCATACAAAGTAAGCATACCCTAAACAATAAATACATTTAAAGACAGGATAGTACAGAGCAACCAGGCTGGGCGGGCATATAGGAACAACCTCAGGGGGAGGGGGGATTGTAGCAAACAATTAGAAACGCAACAAAAGACAAGAACCCTGGCAGGAAAGACAAAAAGTCACTTTGTAAGTGGCTATCCTAATGATTTACAACACCGCACGGAAAAAAAGACCAGACAACCCCCCCCCCCCCCCATGAAGAATGTCCCCCAAGTTTGACTTTTTGAGTTATACATACCAACCTAACAACTCACAATGCTTTGAATGATTCCAAAATTATGATGAAGCGATACTCCTCGCCGAAATGAGGATTATGACGACCTTGACACTAACATTTACGACCCATTTTGGAAAATGTTTCACGAGAAAAATTATTTAAAAAAATGGGATGGGTCCCACACGGCGGGGGACATGGTCCAGGAATCGTCCTTTTGTTTCCATCTTTATCAATCTTTTGACGAAAAGGTAAGACTACAGCAAGAAAAATCTAGTTTTGGACTATGTAAAAGTGCATAAATAAAGAAATCAATGTTTTCAATGTTTTTATGATGTTTCATATTCGGTGTCAGAATTACAGGGAATGGGACCTTAGGGAAATTCCTCATTTTGATAGAAACAGGTCAATGTACAAGAACCAAAAAGTAAAACTATACAATATAAATAAAAAAAAAATAGATACGGATCTGGCAGCAGATTAATTAATAAAAGGGTTTTAGTGCCACTTAAAAACCAGGCAGGCTTATCCTAAATTGGTCCCTAACATGAGATGGCAAATTGTAAAAATAGTGACCAAAAAAATAGTACTCGACACCACATGGACAATGAAAGCCAGACAACCCCAGGAGAAATAACCCACCATCAGGTATTTAAGTCAGGTAGCTTAAACTTCTTGGCCACCAAAATATTCAAACCAGAAATTAATTCAAAAAGGGACAAAGTTATCAGACCCAATTGAAAGAAATAAAAAGTAAAGTAATTAATACCCCCAAAACCCAAGTAATAGTTAAACAAGATAAAACAACTTAAGTCTGGACCTGCCAACTGACTTCCTTAAAATGTTTCTTGTGGCTCTTAAAAAGCTAGGGAGGCTAGTAAAAAGTTAGTCCCTGACACGAGTAGGCAATTTGTCAAAATAAACAGGAAAACTGTTAAAAACAGTATATTTAAAAGTATCAGGTCTGGCATACGTATAACAGGTTCATTTTTAATTAAAGTTGTTCATTTTTGACAATTTTAAGAAATAAGTGCATTATATGGCCTTTTTTCAATCAAAATTCCATAAAAATTAAAATTCTGAGCTGCTAAATGAGATTTTCTTATGGTTAATACCCATTTATTAAATGTATGTATGTATTTGCAATTTTAAGGTTTGATTATGAGAGCATATTTTTTCGGCTTATTAAAACATCTTGTTTTTTGTAAATTTTTAGGCAACTTTTTTACCTTGCTAAGTGAATTTTAAAATGGTTACTTATTCATTAAAATATGAAGCTCTTTTTTGAAAGAAATATAATTTTCTATACACATATCAAATTAGAACGCTTATTTTTGAGATGTTTGTAACAGATTTTCTGTGATCGTTTATTTCTTCATTTCAGTGCATCTTCAGTACAAATTCAAATAGATCTTCTCATGTTTTAAAGTACACAGCATACTTTTTGAAGTACAAATGTCGTTTTTATAACATGTTTTAAAAAACAGTATCATTTTTACAGTTACTACGAGAGTTACATAAAAGTTGCATTCAAGTTATTTATGAGAACGTTTTGATTCCCAACTGTATTTTTAAAGCAAATCTTAAAAGTTTTTGTTTCTTTCCTAATACTTGAATCAATCAAAGGATATATTTTTCTATCCCGAATTGTTATCCCGGAGGATAGATTTTTCTATCCCTAACTGTTACCATTGGAGGATAGATTTTTCTACCCCCAACTGTTATGATCAGAGGATAGATTTTTCTATGCCGAACTGTTGTATCGTAGGATAGATTTTTCTACCCCCAACTGAAATCACTAAGTCACCATCATGAACCTGAAAATTACAAAATTTAATAATCAGCCCGTCAAGAGCGAAGTAAAGATTTGTATATCCCCGCCAGCGGTTTTTCATCTGAGGAGATTGATGACACCTGAAAGTGTGACGTGAGTGATGTGTCAAAAATGCAACTGTGTGTAGGCCTACATGAGAAAATAACAAGAATGCGACTTTTAATGTTTGTTCGTGCAATATCGATCCCAAAACTCAACGTAGATAATACTTGAACAACAAGTTTGTTGCAACCTGAGAATGACCCCTTCCCCGTGAGCGCTCGTGTTTTTGTCTGCATTATCGTTCCGACTTCTGATGTTTATGGGGCGGTAACCAGTCTGATCCACTTGGTGGTTTGCAAACTATGGTCGGCCATCGTTACAAAAAGAAATTTGACAATTCTTTGTAACCATTACAGTCACTGAATAATATTATTCACAAAAACTACCAAAAATGTAGTAAGGTACCTCCTTCTTAAATATTGATGTCGCAAATATATAATTTTGAGTAAAAACTGTTGCAACCGTAGTTCAAATTGAAGCAAACTAATGGCTGCCGATGTGGCGCTCAATGACTTGCTTACATACATGCATGTAGGCCTAGGGGGGGGGGGAGGGGGGACGTGGGGCAGGACGCATGGCACACGGCCGGGACAAGATGGGATATATTCCTACTCCTAGTGTGAGCGTGGAGCTTATAACTCCATGGTGTGAGCATGCAACAGGAGAGGAGCTGAATCCTGCTGTTGATAAACTACCCATTGAGGCAGCCATGTTACACTTACAATGAGGTGAAGCTGAGACGGTCCTGATCTTTCGTGAAAAACAACATAAAGTTGCTAAATTTGGATGCTATTAATTATGGCAGGTGAGAAGTTCTGGTGTCTCTGTCAAGCGGGTCGTGTGCCCGACAATGACTGTTTCATGAAACACTAGAATTACTTTTTTATTTATTTTAGTACCCCTTTGCTGGTTCCGTAATCCAATTATAAATTCTTTCCAATTTTTTATGGAAATTTGGAGCCAAATTTCACGAAAAGTAGAAATCGGGAGATTGCCCTTTTTGTCAAAAAGAACTTTGCTTGGGTAAGTAAACCTGTAATGTGGAATATCAGGGTGCATGGTTTAAGGGAAAACAAATACAATTTTCAAAACTTCCTGGCCCCCCTGTGTGATTTTGTACAGACAAGTGTAGGGCCAAGGATAGGCCTATGTAGGGAGCAGTGGTCTCAGTGCCCTAAACTGACTAAGTTAACGTTATATCAGGTTATGTCTGTGCTGGTGTGGACGGAGATTCTGTCCCCTGGAGATTCTGTCCCCCGTATGGTGGATTGTGTAGGAAATTGTGTCTGATAGCGCCCTCTTGTGACTCCACTTCATTATGCATGTCATAGGCAATACAGGGGGACAGAATCTCCGTGGGGACATAATTCCCTATGACACCGGCTCCAGCATGCCCATCCATGCCAACATGCATGCTTACAACTGTACATGCGATGCATGCCATTTATTTGTAGGCTAGGCCTATATGTATGTCACCAAAGTGGTAAATGTTCTTGTTTGTGTTGCCTTTTGTTTTTTTAATATTCATTATGAACCCTAGCCCCATTCTGGTGCCCAGATGCTGCTAAGGGTTCTGGTAATGATATGGAGGAATAAGAACACCGGCACACCAGATCATTCCTGCTCAGGCTACATGCTCATTCTCCCTGGCGCTAGTATAATGGCGAATACAAATATTAGCATAGGGCTAGAATTATCAATCTGAGGTACACCTAGCTACATGTGTGATGATTTGTCACCAAATTTAGCCTGTTCTGTTTTAGTCACTTCTTCATACACATGCATTTAAGTAAGTCAATTATTACTGGCAAATCGTGACAGCTCAAGAAGAGCTACAACTACAATAACACAGGAACTTCAACTTCTAATTCAACTTGATAATAATAAAACATTTAACTACAGATACAACAATACCAGTTGTCAACCTTTTTAAATGTACCTGCTACAGGGAACAGGTAGGTATGTATATGGGGAACAGGTTGGTCTGGTTAAAAACAAATTATATTGGTATTTATAACATGGAGACTCATGGTTCAAAAAAAGGAGAGACCTTGTTGTAGGACTTGATTTTGGACTCGCGTCCAAACTCCCTGAATGGCCAGCCAATATGTCATATATTTATTGCTCCTCAGGATATATGAGTGACATGAGGCGTTTTGTGATGTATGTTGTCTGGCATTCATCAATTTCAACAGACACGCAGTTCCGTCCCTCAAGAAGGCACGCCTCGATTCCCGTTCCTGTAAAAATGAAAACAAGCAGTGTTCTTAAAACATGCTTTATGATTCTAGGTAATGTATACTTTCCATTTCCCATTGTTGATTGTCGGGTGTGTGGTCAAACTACATCTTAAAGCTGTAACTCTACATTGTTTTCTACAAGTGTTTTCTTTCAAACCCCAAAACCTTCATTTGTATTACCAAAAAGAAGTATCCGGTTTTGTCTTCTTTAATTTTTCTCAAATCAAATTATGACGCACAATTCAAAACGTAAAATTATGCACAGTTTGACACTTGTGATATGGGAGTGAAAATGTCATATTTTATCACACTGCTATTGCCGAATCAGAATTGGAGATGTGCTTTCAGTTGATTCATTGTATCTGATAATTGTAGCTGTATTTGGTTTTGTTAAAAATATTGAATTGACTTTGCAAATTACACTTACTACACGTATGTACACACAATGATTAGTCAGTACAAGGTGCAGGAGGGTTTACTTTGGCCCCCTCTGCTTAGACAATAACTTCTTCAATGCATTATTTAACATACCTGTTCCACTACATGCATCCAGTACCCAACCATCCTCTGGTGACATTGATTTAACTATGTCACACAATAGCTCAAGGGGTTTTTGTTGCTTGTTGATAACCTCCCCATCATCTGTCCTGGCCAAATGGCATGGTTTGGTCAAATCAAACATATTTGACCTGTGCCTATTCAGTTGGTCCTGATTAATTCTCCCACTGGCATCCCAGAATGCACATACCAGTGCCCCTACATCTTGGTGCAGGACACTGTCACGGTGACCAGCTGATGTGTTACCTGCAGTAACGCAATAAAAAAGGGATCTTTCATTCTTAAAATGTATGTTATGGTTAGAAACATTTCATTATATGGAGAAAATGTCTGTTTAGGCTAACATAAACACTTTTATGTCATAATTGTTTTTTTTAGATTGACTAAACACAAATGTCGCATTTTTTTAAATGTACTTATTGTAGTTCACCTTTGCGGTGGAATGCATTTTCCACTTTACAGAATGTCTCGCCACTCAAGACTTGGTTCACCTCTGCCTGTTGCTTGACATCACACATGCACACCAGGTTGTAGCTGGTTAGTGTAGAAAGCTGCATGTTTACGAAACGCAGCATCACACAGAACTTCTGGAGGTCAGTCACTGTCCAGCTCTGATGCAAAAATAGTAAAAAAGCATCTCATTATGTAGTCCGAGACTGACAGTAAACATACATGTAATGTAGTTTACACTCATCATGCTGTGGCATAATTTTAAAGGTATATGTATGCTTTTGTAAATCTCACATTTAATTATGTAAGTACTCCAATATGTTCTTCAACAATACATTTTTTTTTTAATTTCTTACGAATTTTGGATTTTCACAAACTGATAACATCTATATTTTAAGTGAAAAATCAATTACCAATATTCAAAACAAAGTTTTTAGCGAAGAAACATACCTCTGTGAAATCAAGAATTGCCAGGTGAAATCCTGGACAGTTTTTTGTTTTTTGTTGTATGATGGTATCATCGACCTTCAACACATCCATGTTCAATGTGTATCCTTTACAGGACCCATTGATGCCTATGAATGCATCGGTCACCTCCACCTCCATTGCTGCAGCATCTGCCGATTGTCTGGCTGCCTTAGCAAATGCTACTAATGCAGCGGGCCTATTTCCATATTGGAAGTTGTATGCTGCAAAGGCAGACAACCTGTCCCTGGTTGTGTGGTTGGGGTATTTGCTTTCGGCTTCCTCCCATGATTTCAGATTAACTTCACGAAGAAAGGCCGTCTTGATAAGCTGTAGAATAATTAAGGTGAGATACGTAATGTTAATAATTACTCTTTAAAGTAAAATTTGAAGAAAGATGTTGGAATTTGTGTCAGTGCATTGTAAACAAAACACAGTGACATGTACATGCTCTGATTCAGTTTTCAAAATTGTGCCAACATAAGTCTTGAACTGACAGGTCGTGCCATGTGTTTAGTTTTGATCAGGGAGAGTTAGTCATCCCCAAATGTTTCTTTTCCTGACCATTTAACTTATAGTGATGGTATCAAAGTAAAATAATTCCCAGTTATTTATAATGTACCTGAAGCTTATGCAAATTCTTCGCCTCGCGTTTGAAGGATTTTATGTCCCTGTCCTCCTTGTCTAGCTCTTTGGAAATCTGAATCTGATTTGATGTGTCCAAGAGCACAAAGTGTCTGAAGGTATTTGGTTTGATGTCGGCTATTCCAAGTTCACGCTGTTCTTGGTTCAATCTCTGACCCTTCAATTCGCCATGCTCTGCTTTCTTCAGAATGCTCTCTATGATGGTTGACACGCCTTTATCTAGTACAGCCAGTTGCAAAAGAATACTGGTATCCATTGTGCTCTTGGGGGAAAGGGTGAATATTAAATAAAATCATACAGGTAAGCGCCATGGATATATTCACAAAATGTGTTTTAGTGTGAAATTCATTTCATGGACCCTTGAAATTGACACAGTAAAGAATAATTCCAAAACTATGCATTTGTTGGTGTTACCAAGTACAATGCATTGTTACCTTCTCTTTCAGTATATTTTGGCACATAGTCTTTTGGTCTTCTGTCTTGAAATTTTTGCAAAATGCAACCTGAAAATGAAAATAAAAACAACCACCATATTGTAGATGAGAAATTTTTGTATAAAATTAACTAGAACCAGAGTGTTGATGTCAGAGGAAGCCGCAGTGCCATAAAGTCAGTTAAGTTAAAAATGGTTAAACATAATTATTTTAGTGTCATGTAATTTGACAGTGCACAACTTTACTTTTCATCACTCTGGAACTATGAAAATAATTCAAGTTTCTTGAGCCATTTGTAAATGTTCTTGGACTCAACATTTGTTTCTAATGATTGTTCAAACCAGTTCAAATTAATTGTTTTAAAGGGCCATGCAATTGAATTTTCTTCAAAGGAATCCTTGAAATATATCTTTATGTACCATTTAACATTTTTGGTAATTGTCATTTTGAGGGTGTTTGGGCTCCTTTTGGTTTTATGCTTATGAAAAGTTACATATGCATGAGCAAAATAGTGATGTCAGTTTAGGCAGAAACTTCAGTATTACAACAGCCTGTTCGCAAAAAGTTGCCAGAATTTGTGTTTTTTGCCGTGGTCAGTTCTCAGTTTAGTTGTTTGTCTTTAGCTCATGTCAGTCAGCCTATGAGCAATCTTTATGCAGTAAGTGTTATAATGGGTTACATTTTATGCTCATAATTTGTACACAAAACCCCAAAATTGTAAAGAGATTGCCTAGGTCACGGAAATATATGAATAATTCATTTTTTCGGCGCAACTTTTGCGCAACCCACTGTACCTACGGAAAAGAAAATTGCCAGCCGCACAGAAACTCATTGCGTTTGGCACCCTGAAACAGGGGTGGTTTACAATGGACTTTTATGTGTATAATTTATTTGTGTGGAAAGCTGCCCTGCGAACTACATTGGACGGTGTATTTTACCAACCAAGCACGTTTTTAGTTGTCATGCTTCTCGTCCGCGATGCAACTTGGATTTTGCTCGATCAAATGAAATATATGCGGCCAAATCTTAATGATGGATTATTTGTAATGTTAAAGAGAACCACAGTCAAGGGAAACAACAGCGAAAGGTAATTTTGGCCACGGAATGAGCACTTTTTTGGGGCAGCACGGTCGGTTAAAAACAAATTCTTCATGTGTTGATGTAGTGTACGCATACGTGTACACATACACAGACAGGGTAGTCCATGTCCTTGGCCTGGGGTCATTTCATTGAACCATCATGGAGCAATAAAACGGACTATTATTGAAAGTTAAGATTTCAGAATATTAAAAAAATCGTATACATGTATACATTGTACCTTATCTTTGAGGGACATTCTTTTGTAGGAGCTGTGCGTTGTGTTGTGCCTATGTGAAAGCCACATCATCTGCTCATGTGTTAAATCGGCATAGACTACACACCACCGCATTCCAAGAGATGGATCTTCTTCTCTGAGCTCTTTTGAAGCTGTCACAAGGTGCTGACCTCCGAGCACAAGGTACTTGTAGTCGTTCACCTTAAATAAAACATTCAAAATTTCAAACACAAAGCTGTGTTTATTCTCAATAATATGGCAACAAAAGCTTTAAAAAAGACCTACATATGCAAATGAGTAACTGTCCACTGAAGCGGATTACATTTAAAAAAATAAGTAACATATGTTTCATTTACCTTCTTCTCATTGAAATCTGCCGCGGTAGTGTTCCTTAGGAAAGCACATACAGGTTGATAAGCTTCATCTGCAAATTTTGTCATTTCCTTTTTCAATGTTCTGACAAAACTGTCGTCGATTGGCCGAATTTGATTCCCCACCTCCAGTTGGTCAATGGAGATGCAGTAGTGTCCTATTAAGATATATTAAAATAGTGACAATGTTCTAATTCAGTCATAAAGCAGAATACTTTCTTAATTTTCAGTGAACTGTTACTATGCTGCTATCTTCTGTCTCTCCCTGTAAGCACTTCTCAGCTAACAACTATATGTGACATTGCTTTTGAGAATGAGCTAAATTATTTACCTAAGCATAGCTGTTTTACTGCATTTTCAAAGTCTGGTCCCTGTGCCATTTTCATTTTCTTCTTCTTTGGATGGCTGGATGGCACATTTGATAACTCCTGTGATCTGAAACAATTGCAAAGCAAATTGTAAAATAAAATAATGATTGTGTAAAGTGTTTCAAAAATGTGTTTGAACTGCCTACACATTTTTTTATTATAGATTTTTAGTCATGACTTTTTCTACAAAGTGTATGGTCAAGCAGTGTCACAGCTTGGGTGAGGGTGTTTGCATTAACTTATTTGCAACTGCTCTCATTTGATCTGTAAACGATTTGTAATGTAATTTCATTTTTCCATGAGTTTAAAAACTCACCCCCACAGACACCTACACACAAACATTTCTTGCAACATTGCTTGAATCAACGAACGAATATTAAGTCTTTTCATCAGGGCTAAAAGTTATTATTAATTTAACAATATTATTGCAAAGTGATTTATGCTTTTGAAAATTCTGTACCTTTCTTGTGTAGAGGAATTTGGAGAAGAATCATGAGATGCCAGCAATGCTTCAGCATCTACATCCTGATCGCTGTCTGAACTGATGTCCTCTGGAAACATAATCTCCTTTAACTTTGCAACAAAGCCAACAGCAGTAGTCAGTGCTTTGAAGATCCTGCTGAATTGAGTCTTGCTCCACTCAAAATTACCCCTGGGTAATATTTGTGGCTTGTCATCTTTCCCACTGAATCGGAACTGAAATCATTACACCAAGTACATGTAACAGTTTTTAAGATGAATTAAGATAATGATTTTTTTAATGTTCGAACATAATATTGTAAATAGCCTGATGTAAAGTCCTGGAATTTTTCAAGAGGCTTGATTAACTTTTTTTCCCAAAGGAAATATGGTGTCTGTAAAATTTGTTTGATGGTTAAAATGACATCAGTGGCGTAACTGTACATTTTCATTTTTTTTTTTTGGGGGGGGGGGCAGGCGGGGGAAAAGCAATAATTTTTTTGGGGGTGCTAGTTGTACTGAACCATACATTTATGCATTTCCTTGATCTCATTTGGGGGAGCAAGGGGGGGGGCAAGGGTTCTGAGTGGGGGAGGGTGGCTCAAGTCCCCCCTGTCCCCCCTCTGGTTACGCCACTGAATGACATCCATGTAATAATTATTATTTTGACCAGCTTAAGAATCAAGCAGGTAAAAAGATTTTAGTCAGGATTTTTTCTGTGGCCCCTGGTTGCCGAAGTTAATGTAATTGAAGATCAAAATAACAATGGGAGGGGTGCTTCCAGAGTTTGATT
Organism: Zoroaster sp. YZ-2022; assembly: GCA_029582265.1. Lineage (NCBI taxonomy): Eukaryota > Metazoa > Echinodermata > Asteroidea > Forcipulatida > Zoroasteridae > Zoroaster > Zoroaster sp. YZ-2022. The sequence continues at coordinate 31,705,262 of CM055831.1, forward strand.
CAACCCCAATAAATAAGAAAAATGATGTTGACTGAGCATGCCATTTTTAATATTATTAGGGCCTACTACTAGGCCCTATTATTAATGTTACTAACATTAATAATAGGGGCCCTAGGGCCTAGTAATAATATTAATATTTAAAATGGCATGCTCAGTCAACATCATTTTGATAGGCCTACAGTGTTTTGTTCTTATTTTTAAATTATTTTTTGTTTGGGGGGGGGGGGGGGGGTGGGGATTGAGTTAGGGCCCTATCCTGTTGGCAAGTGGCAAGTGGAGCCGGAACTCAGAAGTATAGTGCACGGGACAGCCTACATAAGGCGATTGTGCAGACAGATACAGATACAGAATGTTCATGTACATGTATGTATACCATTAGTTTACACTGCACTTCGGCTCCAATACGTCACACTTACCAACAGGATTGAAAGTGGCACCACCCCTCCCTGACCCTGCTTTTCAAAATATTTTTTGTACGGTTATAGGCCTACCTATCTTTTAATTTTATTTGTACCTGGATATTGACAATGCCACTGGCACTTGGACAGATGGTACTAGGCCAGGGTACATTTGTTCTTAACCATTTCATGCTTAAGTTAAGAAGTTAAGGTTGGAACATTTGTGAAATGAATTTTACATTAGTAAATAGTAAAGTAGGCCTACTAAAGAGTATTAACTATTAAAAGGGACAGTTATTTATGATAAACCGATGTATGGTCTCGATTGTAATTTTCTTTGGCATTAAAACATCCTAAGTTAAACAGCCCAATATATTTTGGGTACTCTTGCAATATTACGCCTAGCATTACTCACCATGATGGATTCTGAATCTCTTGGCTGCACTTTACTCATGTTAGGCCTAACGTTACTTGCTGACATGGCTGTCAGTGAAGTGATGTGGCCCACTTCATGGGGTTGATACTCAAGGTTTGTCTTCCGATATTGTCGAAGTCGACCTCCCACATTTCCCCCATTTTTAGGGTCATTCACATGAATGAATACTTTCCCTTCCTCTTTCACCATCCACCAAAGTCTTCCAGGGGGCATTGTCCTTCAGACCTTCCCGCTTGTTTAATAAGATAAAAATTCTGTTTACACCTCGGTTGTATGATTCTCCGATTTGCGAGGACTGTATGTACGGTACGCGAATGCGCTGTGTACGAATTACATTTGTTTAATGCATCAACTACTGTTGTGTATAGTTATTAATAGACCAGAGTCAAAATTTGACAACTTAATTTTTCCCGCTTTTGGGTGATGGATTGTAACATAACAAAGACGGGAGTGCTTTGCGAGTTGCATTCATTAAATGTCTGAATTCTCCTGGAAATTACTATTTTTTCCCATTTAAAAGTACGTAAGTTATTGTGCTTGTTCGTTTTTCGTATAAGATATAATTTTCTTGAATTGGATTTTGACCCTGAAAAAACGTTACGGAATTCGGGCTTAACTTGACGTTACCTTAAGGTTTACAATGGTCCGTTCCAAATCGAAAACGTTGAATATCCAGTTCGGGTCAAAAGTCTTGTCCAATCACGGCAACCAGTTACGAAAGTAAAAGCGTACTACTAGTGTACTAGTGAATTGCATGCACAACACTTTTGACGTGTTTGTACAGTACATCATGCATGTACTGTGGTTATGTGCTGTACAACAACATGGCCGACCGTTCTGTGGAAACTTACATGTAGCTGTGAAAGTTGCTGGCATCCGGTAAGTTTTAGGGCGACTAACATCATTAGATTGGTGTAGTTTATAGCATAAATGATAAAGTTAAAGTTTGCAACCAAGTGACCTTGTCTCTTTCATATTTTTGTGGGTATTCAGTCGCACAACTTCCAAACACTCAGTCTGCCAGAGCCATGCAGTATATGAGTATGCATCATGTATTCAAGTCATGCAACAGAGTCAGACAGTAGGCCTAGCTCATCTTTCTTGGACGGAGTTCAATCATCAATAGGCAGTGTTACTGTTATCATCGGTGTACAGTCATCCCCCTCAGTGTCATCACATGCCACTTTCATCAGTGACAATTCTGGAATCTTTCCTGACATTCTGCCAAGAGGCAGACCGAGAAATTTTCAGATACCGCCTAAAACATTTCATAACTTATTGAATTTGAGCCTAGAGGTTTACAACATACCTGAAGTGTGCTGCAGTGAACACTGTCTGCTTGACTTTAGTCCAAAGGAAATATGGTCTCTTCATCAATATTTTCTGGACCAAAGTGAAGTAAATCAGCGACAGTACCTCTTGTCCTGTTTTAACAATCAGGCAACAAAGAAGCGACTGAGGCCCAACTCCAGAGAATTAAGGACACATTTTGTACTTAAGGGTAAACCAGTTTGCCCTTTTGCATTTTGCCAACTTCAGGGCATATCCAAGCACAAGTTTGACTTTGCCCAACAGTCATTCCTTGAAGGATACACCAACTCACTCCATGGCAACCAAGGAAATATCTCATTGAGGCATGTATACTTAACTTAAAATAAACTGCTCCTTTATTACAAGCAAATGTTTATCATAATAACAAATAGTTTTGAAAAATTGCACTTCTGTTCTGTCATAAATTCATTTATTATCCAACAAACCAAAAAATGCCAGTTTTGAGTTGCAGACTTACATTTAAAATAAAATAAACCATGCAGGTAGAATTACATAGAGGTGACCAGGGCCTGATCTGATCCATAATCTTTTTTTTTTTTTGGGGGGGGGGGGGGGGGCAAACAAACCTTAATATTTCTCCAAATAAACTTTATGGGTTTTTTTCGGGTGTGAGGCAAAATTTTAGGGCATTTTACACACTTTGGGCAGAAAAGGTAATGAAATAGTACTAAAAAGTAGCCATCCTGTCTTTTTATTTAAATAACAATTTGCCCCCTTTTTCTTGGGGGGGCATGGCCCCCATTCCCCCCCACTCCCCCAGATTCACCCTTGGAGGTGACACAAATTAGTAGGCTTAACTTACAATGTAGTATTAACTATAAATATCTCCTAAGATGTTGCCAAGGGGCCTTTTCCAAACCCCAGCTTGGGCTCTGGCTTGGGCTCTGGCTTGGGCTCTGGCTTGGGCTCCGTCATCAATTTTGGAGCCGTGCATGTGCTTTTGGCATGGGGCTTCAAACTCGCTGACAAAGCCTAAGCCGAAGCCGAAGCCGGAGCCCAAGCCGAGGTTTGGAAAAGATCCAAGGGATAGTAAGTGCACTGGGAAAATCTTACTATCTTTTGTCTTAATGACAAGCAATTTAGAATTTGAATGTCATTTGAATGTCACAGGAATAAAACATCAGAGGCACTGGCATGGATGCACTTCTTCTTGGAGCGAGTGGGGGATTTCATGCCCCATAATAATAAGATATATGTGCCCCCAGCATATAACTATACAATGCTGTATGAACGCATGAAGAAGGAGTTCTCTGCCAGAGGTATTACTGATCAGATTTGCTATGGACACTTCGTCAAGATTCTGCACACTCAACTTCCAGATTTCATTCTTGGAAAGGTAATGTTTGGTAATGTTGCCACACACACAGCTTTGGAATGGTGCACTCTAAATTAATTGGTTTAAGCTTTGGCAACTTTTTAATGAGGCATTTCGGAAATTGTCTGGTATTGTTGTAGGAATTACTAAAAACAATTTCATTATTCACAAAATGAAGATGATGAATAGGGCTCACTAAATACAACATTGTATCTCGTATCAGTGGAAATTATATAATGCCGATGTTAAGGGTTCTGATTTCTAATTTTCCAAAAACTGGCATACTCGAAAATAATTTTTGTGGTCCTTTACACTGATTAGAAAAAATAATAAATGGAATAAAACATTTTTTTTTTAAAAACAGGTCAGCACTTTTACAAAGTGCACTATATGCACAAACCTTAAAGAAGAGAGGCAGAGGGCTTCGAGCAATGAAGAGAAGGAGTCCATCAAGAAACTCAGGGACCTTCACATTAAGCATGTAGAGTACGTATTTATATTACTTAATCATTTAACATGTATAACAATTATTTCATGCAAGCTATCAGAACCACAAACAACAAATCGTGATGTCCAAATTCTGGCAGTGACATTGAGATTATTACTGTTCATTTGCTGTTCCAATGCTCGTCACAGATGCTCGTCACACATGCTGAATGGTGAATGCTGAATGGTTTTCCACATGAATTTATGGTCAGATGATTGTTTGGAACTTGAGCTAACCATGCTAAGTGCAGAATGTTGAATGGCCCCCCTGACCCCCCCCCCCTTAAAAAAAATACCCTGGATCTACCCCTGTTTAATGTTTTGGCCTTCAATTAAATTATATTGGCCTTAAAACGGGTTGGGAATTAGGGAGCAATTTAAAACATGTCCATTTGAGGGGGGGGGGGCTGCTTTTTTTAATAGGCACCTACATGTATTAATTATTAGTTGGTCTTAATTTTTAAACTAGGAAAATATAGTCAAATGTGTATGTGCAGTGTATAACTAGTATCTTTTATCTCACTTTTGGACCATGCTGTTGATTTTGAAGTGTACTTAATGAAATTAAATGTTAGCAATATAAGCCCAATTTAAAGATGGTTAAGATGACAATGGTCTAGATATGACATGTAAGGACTAGATTGCTCAAATTTAATCTTGCACCCCTAATTTTCAAAAAAATATATGGCCACACCCCTAAATGGATTCTCTCTTGCGCTGTTACTTCTTAATAACCTGCATTTAATGCCAATTTCTATATGTGTACAACCAAATGAATTTTTCTGGTTGTGATTTTTTTCTTTCAATTTCTTTTATGATTATCCTTCCCAAGATTGTCTCGAAAACACTATCATCAGTGCAGGGAGCGAGCACGGGCTGATCCATCATCAGAGAACACACTAATAATTGATGGTATGGATCAATCTAAAACGAATCTTCCCAGTCTGTTGATAGAGGACAAGCACACCAAATCTGCACCTCGTTTAAGAACACACATAACTGGTAGGTTCATTTCAGTGCTTTGAAATAAGCATGAAAAGATACATTTATATAAATTGAAAGAAAAGAGATGTATGTTTAGAAGTGTATTTCATATAAAAAGTAAAACTTCTGCACTTTTTAATAAACCAACTCTTCACGGCAAATTGGGACCAAAGGTTATGTGTGGCAATGTCGTCCGTGAATGGCTTGACAACAAACAGAAATGAAGAAAATATATGAAGTTGAAATGGTGAACATAAAATGAAATCGGCAAAGCATGTATGAGTACGCTTCCTGATTTCTTATTTTTGATTAATTTATTTGGCATCTACATGTAGGAGTACTCTTCCATACAGATCTACCGGGAGGAATGAAAGCTTATGCCTTCACAGATATTCTGAACATACCTCACGACAGCAACTTGACTATGAACATAATGCTGGAAGTGCTTGCTGATAATTCTTCCAACAAGGGAAAGAAGCTCAATGTGCAGGTATGTTTTTTACATAACTTTGTTGAATATTAAGTTTAAAGTGTTATATTAAGTTTTTATGTAAATAAAAATAATATTCAGCTCATCAGGGTTTCCTATATTAACAGAGAACATAGTTTCTATTACTATGTATATACTGGTACGTAAAATGAAAATAGGTTAACCCTAACAGTCCCAAATCCTCACATTTGAATACGATTTTGCACACACCCTAGGGGGCTAGGGTTAATGAAAAGTCTATATGACAATACCTACAACTTGTATTACATCGCACATCAAGTAATAGGGCCTTATGCCTTTATGAAAGGGTTTGATTTTAACTAAATTAGGCTGTTTTAGGATGTTTTCTGTAGGGTAGTCGAGTTGTACAGTTACGTTACAAATAATATTGACTGCTTTTCTGTTTTTGCAGATGGACAATTGTTTCAGGGAGAATAAAAATCGTTACCTGTTGGGACTTGGTTTCTTAATGGTGGAAATCGATTTGTACGAGCAAGTGAGTATTAAGTGATTGCTTACTTGCTTGTTCGCCTGCTTGCCTGCTTGCTTGCTCCCCCTGCTCGCTCGCTTGTTTTCTCGCTCATTGCTCGCTCCCCCGCTCGCTTGCTTGCTTGCTTGTTTGCTTGCTGTACTCCAATGGGGAAAAAAATATTTGGGCAATAATGAAATAAGCACTTATAATATCAATGGATAAGTACATGTTGATTATGGGCTAATTGAAATGAGCATTTGGGGACACTTACCATACCTTCTACAGGTTGTTACAGAGGCAGATGCAGGTAGGATGTGGGAATTTTTTGTTGTTGCCTTAATCATTGTCACAATCGCAGAGAAATATATCCGTTGAACAAGTGGGGGCTGATCCTTTTTTTATTCGCTGCTATTACTTAGATTTTTACTTTGGAAGTATTCTGCTCTTCACACATGTACATTTAGGTTGACTATAATTTTCTTCCTGTCGGACACACACATGAAGATGTGGATCAGTTTTTCAGCCGCATTGCAGAAAAGCTGAGATTCAACAATGCATACACCTTGGATGGTAAGAAAATGTTTGAATGATTTATGCAACGCTGATAGGTGCTTGTTTTGTGCCATCCCACTTTTGAACATAGTCAATGCAGAGTAGGCAACAGCCATTTCTTTACTGAATGAAATTGTATCAATTGTATGTTTCACTCGCATACTCGAGGGATAAAAAGATGGTAACCAATTTACATTCTGACTTAAATTTTGTTCACAATGAAGCGATTGCAAGTGGATTCCTTCTAGAAGGTAATTTATCAATCACAGATTGCCCTTGTAAATGCTTCCTTTTCAACCACTGTTATATGATTGCAATGAAAATTGTTATTTTTCTCCGTAAACTTATCTCTCAGATCTTCATCATATCATTGAGATGTCCTACACACCAAAGGTGGAAGTGGTGCACATTTATGGTCCTGAAATGTTCAACATTAAAGAATGGATTTCTCCGTACCTAGAGGATATCGGCAACCATTCCAAGCCCCATCACTTTCAATTCCGCAAAGTCAAAGGCGTCACACAAATGTACTACAGGATGTGGTGCTGTGACCCTTGGCGGCCTAATAATGTTGAAAGGAATGATCCTGACATCCCTTCAACGTCCAGTGCAGAGTCAACAGATGGACTGATCTTATTAAAGGTATTAATTAAGGTTTATTTTTAATACACATTTTGATTCACATATTGAAATTAAAACGGATTAAAAGATCATAGATCGATGGGAGGGACGAGGGGTGCACATACCAACCAACTGTACTTAGCTATTTATGTTTGTCCCCCAAAAATTGTCAATGTGTCACAGAGGTTCTGCAATTTGTTTTAAAGCAGAGGGAAGCAAAAGAAAACATTCCCAAAGCTCATCTGTGAGAATCTGGATGTTACAGCATGCGATCTTCCAGCTCTGATGAAAAACCAGATTTTATGGAAAGTGCTTGTCAATGCTCCGGCTACCAATGATGATGATGATGATAAAATAATTTATATTTCTGTAAAAACTGTTACGATATACCTTCTTTGTACACACAATTTTGCCCACCAAAATATTTAAGTGTATTTTCACAGAAAGTACCAGCTATTGACAGTACTCCCGCCAGAGTTGTACCAAGCCTGGAGAAACTAGACCCAGATCTCCACCGTTTTGTGCCGTTATTTGGGAAGAGGCTTCCAAATCTGGCTCAAACATGGTGGACAGAATTTCTCAGTGACTTGAGTGCATACACAAAGGTATATAAAAATAAAAAACAGCCATACTCTACATTTTCCTTGAATCTTGCAATCGAGAAAAAAAGCAACATTTGAAGAACAATTTAATGATTAAATAAGTTAATAATTATGTTATTTTTACATCATTATTTGTTTTAAATTAGGCCTGCGTGTATTGCCATCAATCAGTTAAATACTTATTAAAACACCTGTTTTGACAATCACTTTTCGATGTTTGTTTTTGCACAGCCATTAGATGATGGCAGCCACCATTGGCCCCTGGAAAAGCTGCGTGCAGCCAACGACAGGGGAGATGATGACCAGCCCATCGACCTGTCCCATCTCCACCACATTGAGGAGGCTGTGGTTGAAGAGTGTCCAGAGGTGAGCAAGAATTAGCGCCCCCACTAAAACGCTCCAGTTTGAGCTGTTTTCTAACCAAAATATCAATTTTATAATTAATAACCAAATGGTAGGAAGAAGTGGCAGTCAGTGCACACCTTTAACTTTGTCTAATGCATCCTTCGACCTATTCTTTGAAATTATGTAGTTATAGTATAATTTAAAAATCAATATCAAGAAAAAACATAAAATGCCGCAGGCAATTGTATTGCTATCCCTTATAAAAAAATACCATGGTACTTTTTACCATAGTTTTACCATGGTACAAATCCATTGTAATTTGGACAATTCCATGGTATTATGGTGGTAGTACCATGGTAGTTTCATGGTAAATTTACCAAAATTGTACCGTGGTACCGTGCCGTGGTACCGTGCCGTGGTACCGTGTATATACGTGTATCACGTACATGTCAAAGTTAGGACAGCAGAACAAAGAAACACAAATGGAACAATGCTGTCCTCATTGGAAGTCTGTATTTTTGTGTCCTCACATTTATTTTGTGTGCTTAGTCTATGGGAGAATGTTATAATTAAGGGAATAAAAGAAAGTCCTCACATTGATGGTAATGCACAAATATACGTGTATATACACATACATGTACGGTTATACATGTATATGTACGTGTATGTGTGTATATGTAAACATACGCACATCATGTACTGTACGTGTATATACACGTACATGTACGTAATGCAGTTTGTACATGTACACATTATGTAGTATGTAGTTTGTACATGTACACATTATGTAGTATGTAGTTTGTACATGTACATGATTCAGTACCAGATATCCCACAAGGCACAAGCACACAATTACGCCACATCCTTTACCCCTTCCCCCGCCCCCTTCTTGGTCACTCCACAATGAGGTTACAAGAGCACGGTGGACGGTGCTCTTCGGTTATCAAGAAGACGGTTATCAAGAGCACGGTTATCAAGAGCACGGTTATCAAGAGCACGGTTATCAAGAGCACGGTTATCAAGAGCACGGTGGATCAGTCTTTAAAAAACAATAAAATCTGACATGGGTCATGTACCCGACATGCCAGTTACATTAAATAAATTAAATATTTCCCGTTAACAACATACCAGCTGTCGTTCGTCAGCCTCAGTTCCACTTTAGCCTTGTGTTTTAGTGAATTAACATGCCTTGTCATATCCTTTTAATCCCCTAACTTCATATTTTAGTATTTTGTCACACCAGATGCACTTGCAATGGCCAGCCTTGTTGATTTTAACATGTTTGCAACTGTGACCCTATGACAGCATGAAAAGCTTAAATGCTTTTATGTGCAGTAAATTTTGGTAAGGGGAACTACATGTACAGTGTATTTGCTTTAGAAAAATTATTAATACAAATTCTCAACTGAATTGTTGTCTTCCATGGAACACAATACAAAATGTATGTACGATGAGTGCTCAATATAATTGTTATGGAATTCTATAGAAATTTTGTCAATAGATAATTATCTACTACTATAGAAAATAGTAAATCTATGGAATAACTCCCGAGTTTCTGTATATTTTTCATAGAGCTATACAGCTCAATAGAGCTTCTCTTCTCCAGAACTTTTTTTTATCACCAACTCCATTAGGATTTTTTTTGGGGGAAAGGGAGCCACAATCCCCAAGAAATTTCCCCATAGAACATATATTCTTATGTTCTGTGATACCATGGTATAACCATGGAAAAACTATGACAAACACAAGTACTATATTGTAGTGCCGTAGATGTACCATAGATACAATTGATTTACCAACATAACCATGGTAAAACCATAGAAGTACAACCAATGGCATGGGTACCATGGTTATACCATGGATGTACTATGGTAACCATCATAAAACCATGGTTACCATGGTAATACCATGGTGCTTTTTTATAATTGGGATTGCACAATTTGAATAGATTCAAGAAATAGTATGATAAACGTTTATTTACTCTTAATTACTCTTAATCTCAATTAAATGATTTGTCTTTAATTATTATAGGTTGTTGTTGGTTCGAGTTCGAAGAGACGAACCATAAAACACGTTGATGACTTTGCATCAATGAAGGAAGGGATGATGGTAGCTGTCTTCGTTACAGAATATGAAAGAAGACCACAAATTGGCTGCATAATCTCAACCGAAGACCACTGGATCCAAATTCACTGGTACACGGGCCAATGGAGTGGATCGCAGAAGCCGTACTATATGGGTGCCGGAAAAAATCGCAAAGCAGTTACAGAATGGCTTGACAAGAAGTCAGCTCTGCTTTGGGACTTCCAGCTTACTGTGAAGACTGGATCTTTGCCTAAAGCAACCCAAACCGAACTCAAAGCTAGGTACAGAGAGATCGAGTTATTGTTAGCAAAGGAGACATAAAATTCCTCTTAATTCGCCCTGACCTGAAATTAGCCCAATGCAGTTGTTGAGTAGTAATGTATTGTGATATGGTTGAAGCAAATTAAGGCATTATGTGTCCCATGACTGACTCTCATATTCTGAACAGCTTGCACTGCATCAATGTGAATTTGGTGATGAGGGTCTCTTTTACTTCTACGCCACGAGATAAAGCAGTCAATATTTGTTTTATAACACCTCTCACCTCTAATCCGCTAGAATCAGTGTTTATCTTGAAGTTTCTTTTTCATGTCTCTCAACTGTATAAAATCTGACGTTGAAAATCGGATAGCGAGTTTTGACAAAATAAGACTAAGAGGGGTACTATACCAGACTGTTATTATTGCCATCGTTCTCATACCAGCATCAATGCTAGAAGTCAATGCAGTTTGGGTTCCAGGGTATCCGTGCACTAGTACATTGGTTGCTAGGTGCTCATTCAATAGTAAAAATACACAACACCACGTGACACGCTCTCGGCCAATCAACAGATAGAACCAACAGAAGAGGTGTTATAAAAGTCTATCCTCACCCACGTATCTGAACAATTTTGTATCGAAGGATAGAAAATCTACCCTCACCCACATATCTGAACAATCCATATTTCATTTTGTATCGAAGGATAGAAAAGTCTATCCCTCACCCACGTATCTGAACAATTTTGTATCGAAGGATAGAAAAATCTACCCCTCACCCACATATCTGAACAATCCATATTTCATTTTGTATCGAAGGATAGAAAAGTCTATCCCTCACCCACGTATCTGAACAATTTTGTATCGAAGGATAGAAAAATCTATCCCTCACCAATGTATCTTAATCCATATTTCATCCCTCACCAATGTATCTTAAAAATGTGTTTCCTTTCGTATCGAAGGATAGAAAAATCTACCCCTCACCAATGTATCTTAAAAATGTGTTTCCTTTCGTATCGAAGGATAGAAAAATCTATCCCTCACCAATGTATCTTTCCGAAATCACATTAAGCTGTGGATTTATAATTAAAATGAAATAAATACCAGTTTAATCGCAACTTGAAAAAAGAATGATTTTGTGTTCATTTGTACTACGTGAGTTGTCTTATTCATTGACGCTTTTCAATAATATAACTTCAATGAAGAATTTGTTAAAAATACTGCATTTAATTTATGAAAAAACATAAATGAAATAATCAACTGACACTGATATGGAAATTCTTGAGTGTTTTTCCACATCGTTCATATTTTCTTTTCAAATAACAGATTCAAGCATTACTCGCTGACTTTTCTGAACTATTTTAAGTAACTGAAAACACTGCGCTCTGTGTTACAAAAGTAATCGACCTCTATAATAATGATGCTAAATATCTCTTTTTGTATAACGGTGGATGCAGTTTTAGAAAACAATAGCTAAAAAAAGCCACTACTGAAAATATTTTACAGAATCATGAGGAATTTTCCACTTCAAAGTGATTTATGAAAAAAGGTAGTTTTAAATGAACCTGTTGTATGATGACATTTGAGAATATCAGGATGTCGCACATTAATCTTGATATTAAAATTGAAAGGATCTACATCGTACACACCATACAGACACTTGGCAACATAGCCATTTGCAAAATAAGTATGTCTGTTTTCCAGAGAGGTAAGCCCAAGCCAAGTTTGAAGGCAGTCATAATAAGGCAACTCGCCTCACCCCTGGGTGCAGGCAGACAAGTACGCGCTAAGTGTAATTTTACTTGATGGGATGATCAGAAATAGCGACTAGGCATTCATCTCACTTTTTCTGACTCTGCCTTTGCAGGCATCTGGCAACAACAATGGCGCACGCTGTGACCACAGCAGACAGGTATTACAAGATGGAAACGCCTACTCAACAAGTTTTGGAGATCTCAGCTCAAATTAAATCAGCAATGAGGACATCTGATACAACTTAACTTATTTGAGGGCAGAGTTGTTTTAATTTTCTACTTGTATAGACGATATGGTATGCGCATCCCGGTTTTGCATACTTTTTGTTAAGGAGTGACGTCACAGGTCACATCGTCTTTGTATGATGTGACAGGTATTAAAAGACTTGTTTTTTATAAGCTTCATAAGACATTTGGTACTACAATGCAGCCCCCCTTAGATTTGACCATTTCAATTGATGGTGTTTGTGATTTGAGTAATTTTTAGCGGGTGGGGGGGGGGGGGGGTAAGTAATGGATGATTTTATTTCAGAGAAATCACTTGTAATTTTTTCAAAATCTTCCCACAAGTTAATGCATGGGATAATTCTAAAATCTTTGGGGGTAGGTGTTTGATTATTTTTCTCTACTTGAAAGAGTTGTTTTAATTGTATACTGTATAGACGATGTGCCCTCTGACGTTACAGCTAAACCAAAACATCACGTTTCTGCTCGCATCCCGGTTTTGCATACATTTTGTTAAGGAGTGACGTCACAGGTCACATCGTCTTTGTATGATTTGACAGGTATTAAAGTCTTGTTTTTTCTAAGCTTCATTGCTTTACTTCCCAATACATTTGGTACTACAATGCAGCCACCCCCTTAGACTTTACCCGTTCAATTGGTGTTGTTTGTGATGTGAGTAATTTATATATCGGGTGGGGTGGGGTAAGTAATGGTTGATTTTATTTCAGAGCAATCACTTGTAATCTTTTCAAAATCTTGCCACAAATTAATGCCTGGGATAATTCTGAAATCTTTTTGGGGTTAGGTGTTTGATTATTTTTTCTACTTGAAAGAGTTGTTTATATTTTATGCTGTACAGACGATGTGCCCTCTGACGTTACAGCTAAACTAAAACATCACGTTTCTGCCCTGGCGGTATGCGCGCGCATCCCGGTTTTGCATACTTTTTGTTAAGGAGTGACGTCACAGGTCACATCGTCTTTGTATGATGTGACGTGTATTAAAAGACTTGTTTTGTATTAGCTTCATTGCCTTAACTTCATAAGACATTTGGTACTACAATGCAGCCCCCCTTGGACTTGACCATTTTAATTGATGGTGTTTGTGATTTGAGTAATTTTTATCGGGTGGGGGGGGGGGGGTGGGTAAGTAATGGTTGATTTTATTTCAGAGCAATCACTTGTAATTTTTTCAAAATCTTGCCACAAATTAATGCCTGGGATAATTCCAAAACCTTTGAGGTTAGGTGTTTGATTATTTTGTTTTCTACTTGAAAGAGTTGTTTTAATTTTATACTTGTATAGACGATGTGCCCTCTGGCGTCGCGGCTAAACCAAAACATCACATTTCTGCCCGGCGTTATGCGTGCGCATCCCGATTTTGAATAATTGTTTTGTTTAGGAGTGACGTCACAGGTCACATCGTCTTTGTATGATGTGACCAGTTATGTCACTCTTTAACCACATTTATGCAAAATAAGAAGCGCATATTGTCTGGCAAAACACGTGGCTGCGCCACAATTTTGTAAACAAGGGGCACATGGTCTATTCAAAGAGTTTTTTCTGTTCTAAAGAGTTTTATACTTTAATATAATTAGAGTTTTGTACTTTTATAACGAGTTTTATACTTTTATATTATATTTATATGTTTATATATTTATGAAGGTGAGATCTCATCTTTTTCTCACCTTAATTAAAGATAGAATCTCCCTAAAAAATCTAACCACGTCTCACTTCAAGCCCCGCCCCAAAAGGAGTGCGTGAAGTTGTGCGTGAAATGAGATCCCCTTTTTCTCACCTTTTCCAGGTTAGAACGGGATGAGATCTCACTTTCTTCTAACTTTTCGAGGTGAGATATCTCACTTTTGGAGGTGATAAAAATGTGAGAACCCGGCTGTTTCTCAGCTCGAAAAGGCTAGAAAAAATGAGATCTCACTTTTATCTCACCGCATCAAAGTTCGACAAAAGGTGAAAATTCACCATCTCATTTCTGCCCGGCGGTATGCGTGCGCATCCCGATTTTGAATAATTGAATAATTCGTCTTTGTATGATGTGACCAGTTATGTCACTCTTTAACCACATTTATGAAAAATAAGAAGCGCGCATATTGTCTGGCAAAACACGTGGCTGCGCCACAATTTTGTAAACAAGGGGCACATGGTCTATTCAAAGAGTTTTTTCTGTTCTAAAGAGTTTTATACTTTAATATAATTAGAGTTTTGTACTTTTATATTATATTTATATGTTTATATATTTATATATGTTTATAAAATCATGCTCATCTTTGAACTTGGTGAACTCATGCATTTTCGTGTCCCGTGTGTGTTCTTGTAAGGCTGTGAATCGACAATGACAATCGATAGTCTATTTAGAGAATGAGGTTTGGTAGTCCAAATAGAGAATGTGGTTCGTTAGCCCATTCCACCTGATATACTCATCACCCCCTGAATTTACGCCAATGTGGAAATGTATGCTGTGGCCTAACTCTACTGATGGACCCCCTCTTTATTAAATAACGGGAAAATTTCTGCCCCCCAAAATAGCACTTTAGGGTTAGGGTTAGGGTTAATGTTAGAGTTACAGTCACCTCTCAGGGGATGGCAGCATCAACTCTCAGAGTCAAGATTGGGTAAGGGCTGGTGATGGACAAGTGAAGGTTGCTAAAATCCTTGTCACCTTTGTCTTACTCTTGGAGGTGAGATAAAAGTGAGATCTCATTTTTTTCTAACCTTGTTCTCAGGGCGCCCGCATTACGTGTCCACCCCTTTAGAAGCCGACCCGACCAAACCTTATATCTGGTCGGGTCGCTATTCACCCTTTTGGGAGATAAATCAACAGTGACTCTGGGGGATTAAGATTGTTATCACCACTAACCCCATAATGAGTTTGATAAAGGTGTGAAAGCGATCCTGCCTGAAGGATTCCACGTGAATTTTTTTCCAACAGAATACGAAGATATAAGTTGGTATAAGTATCAAAATAGTTACACTTGTGAAAAGTGTTATGGTTTTCGTTTTTGAACAGTAAAAATCAATAAAGGAATGGCAGAGAACGATTATTTTTGTGTAATGGAGAGTTTGATTCCTCGGCTGCACTTGCGTGCGCACTGATACTGTGTTTATCGATAAGGTTGTGCTGCCGGTTAAATTAGTACTGTCTTGAACAAAATAATCTAATGAATTGCTTGCGCACGTTTGAGGTAAAATTATTCTTTCAATGTCTTGTAATATAAAATTACGACATCGTTCTTACAATCGAAAATATACGGCTTTTAACCTCTGCGATGGCCGGCAAAATGCGCATTTTATTGTTACTTATAGTCGGATGAGCACTGTTTTATTGGTGCGTGATAAGTCGGCCGGGCCCAGTAGCGTGGGTTTCGTTGTTTATTCTCTGAATGTTGACGTCACCGGAATACGCACGTACGGAGAATTTGTTTTAACAAAGAAGTACATTATACAACGATTCGCTTTACACACAACGCGGGGCACTACCCAAAAGAGTATTGATCACAACCAAATTCTCTCTACGTTCCGTAGACTGTGATTAACAGTCCTACATGTATTTTTGTGTGTGTGGTGCACGTGATGTATGCACCATAGTGCTAGCGCTGGACGTAGAACCGACTTACTGTCAAGTCTATCTGCACACAGTCTTCGCGCGCGAGAGCTGAGGAACTTTCTATGCGATCGAGTTTGCAGACGATAGAAATGGCGCTCAAACTTACTTACGTCCAGCGTGGTTCCGCCGTGGATGGTAATGAAATCGACAAAACTATCAAAAATAAATGGAAATGGAATTGGTGTGATAAAGTTCTGTTTGCTGGTTCTGCAGACCAGCATCTAATCGGCGATTGTTTTCGTAAACTTCACCACTTCAGCATAATAAAACCAAGTCTTTGCAAGAACCAATTAGTCTTTGTAAGTGTTTGTAAGATTTGTTTTAATATGTGTTGAAAATTATATTTTATAATATTGAACAGGTCATAATGTACACAAAATCTTGCCAAAATAACAGGAGATGTTAATGAAGTTAATACCCAAAATAGCTATCCTTTAAGGATTTCATTTACCAAAATCCAAAAATTTCCCGGGATTATTATTTTTTAAATTTTTTTTTAAATCCAAATTACAAGAGATTTCAATGATAAAAATATCCAAAATAGCCATCCTATAAGGTTTTCATACACAAACATCTAATATAAGCCTGGATTATTTTGTCCTTTTTTGCAAAACTCCGTTCTCATGCCTGCTAAGCTGGGAGAGCATTGATCTGAAATATCTGCTTCATTTGAGGCATTACTTTGTTCTTCAGTGTATAGGTTATATTGGATAGTAAATCAATATTTAAAAAAATTTTTTTAACATTGACTATTCTTGAATGGCCCTAAGTTAAAGTCAACTTAATCCAGTGATGACAGAATGTGCAAACTTGCACTTCTCATATTTAAGAAGGATATAAGGCAATTCAGTGAATACAATTTCTTCGTGTCTATGGTCATAGCTTTTGAAAGTAGTTCCAACAGTTTACCAGTCAGTTTTGTGGTCAACAGCAGGTTGTTTATTTAAGGGATTATAGGGATTATCTTGGCTGGACATCAGGACAGTGTGTTTACTTAAGGACTTCCCACTGAGGTTGAAAAGGGTGCGTGAAACCAGCAAAATTTTCTAAAGGGCCGGACACTGGTTGGCAGCACCTCCTTTATGTGCTCTGTCTTTCTGCATTTAATTTGTTGTGTTCTACATGTTGCATTATCTTCAGTTTTTTACTGGAAGATCTACACACCAAGAATCTACTGGGAATTTTTCTCCTGTGTTCTGATGGAAAATTTTAATGTTTGGAGTGGAAATATAATGTGTGATTTCTGCAATGTTAACACATAATGTTTTACTACACACTGCTTGGTTGTTTATTCTACTTGGACTGTGACTCATCCTCATTTGCATAAGCTCATCACTTTTCCTGTATGTAGCCTACTGTGTTGGATTTAACTACTTGGACTGGAACAATGGCTGCTCAGCATGCTGCACTCCTTTTTCATCTTGCTCCTGTGCACAGGACAAATTTACCTCTATGATCATGAGTATGTCTGCCCACAGTATGGGAATATACATGTACACCATAAACTTCTTCATCACAAAAAATTCCTTGGAACTAGAATACATATTATGGAAATACAAATGCAACTTTCCAGGTTAATCTTCTTGTATCAGGTGATATAAATCCAAACCCTGGTCCCTTTATCAACTGGAAATAAATATGAAACTACTGGATCACATCAGACTATACCTCGGATTGTTTACAATCAAGATCAACTTCTGGCACTCAACAAATATAATAAGAAATCTTCTTCTCATCACTGCTCTCAATCATTGTGGACCCATATCAAAAACTCTGGGAATAACTAACTGTTGCCCCAGGGAAACAGAGGTGGAGCGCCGCAAATGGCATAATTGTCATGACATTTCCATACCACGTGATACCACAATCAATGACATACATAATGAAACTGGAACTTCATTTTACTACTATTGATGAAAAACAAAACTTTGGCGAAAGAAGTGTTAACCTTTGTGTCCTAAACGCCCAGTCAGTTAATAACAAGTCTACCGTGCTTACTGATTATTTCTCGGAAATGGATTTTTGATCTCATTGCTTTGGTTGAAACCTGGCTTTCATTGGATTCCAACTCTAACAAAAAGTCATTGGAGAGTTATGTATGCCTGGATATGATATATACCATGTTCCCCCGACCTGATAGGCCTGGTGGCGGTGTGGCTATTCTACACAAGTCTTCAATCATCAGACGTACTTCTACGGCTCATAGCGCTTCATCGTTTGAAAGTCTATGCTGTGACTTGACTTTCCAAGGAACATCTTCCCCAGTCAAACTAGTTGTGATATACAGACCACCGTACAGTAAGAAGAATCGCAGAACATCTACAGTTTTTCTTCATGAATTCGCTGACTTCATTAGCTTATTGTCTGCTTCAAAGTGTAAACTCCTAATTGTTGGAGATTTTCATTTTCATTTTGAATCTTCAAATGATTCTGATACCAATTACCTGAAAGAAATAATCGAAGTCTCAACCTTGATCAATTTGTTACTTCACCAACTCACATCAGTGGACATGTTTTGGATTTAATTATCGCGCGTACCTCTGATAATCTTGTGGATTCTGTGAAAGTTGACTGTCTGTTAACAGATCATGCTGCAATTCACTGCAAATTAAACCTTAGTAAGCCTCCACCAATGAAACAGCGAATTTCTTACAGAAAACTCAAAACACTTGACCATGCTGAATTTTCTCATGATTTAGAACAAATATTGTCAATTTCTGATACGTCGTTAAATTTGGAATCTGTTGTTAATCATTATAATTCATCGCTTGCAAGCATTTTGGAAAAAGCATGCCCCTTAAAATCACGCAACATTACAATTCAGCTTTCCAATCCATGGTACTCCTGAAATTGATGCTGCAAAGAAGTTGAAAAAGACTTGAAAGGAAATGGCGAAAAACCAGGTTAGAAGTTGACCGTGAAATCTTCAAAACTCAACGTCCAGCAAGTTTACACCATGATAAATGATGCAAAAAGCTTCATATTATAGGAACAAAATATCAAGTTGTACCGATCCAAAAGAACTCTTTAAGATTGTTGAACAACTTCTACATCAAAAAGGAAATCTAAACTTCCTTCTCATAATTGTAAAAAGAACTGGCAGAGAAATTCAACCAAGTTCTTCATTTCTAAAATTGCCAAAATACGAGAGGACCTCGATACTTCTGTAGATGTTTATATTAGCAGGTGTTTCTACAATTTCTCCAAAACATGCACTACGATATTTGAATTCAAATCTCGAAGTTTTCTACCTGCATCTGAAGATGAAATTAATAAAATAATCGCTGCTTCACCACCAAAATCTTGTGATTCTGATCCAATACCTACTTGGCTCTTAAAGAAACATCTAAACCTACTTGTTCCCGTTATTACAATGATTGTTAACATTTCGCTGCAGTCTGCTACTTTTCCATCATGCTTCAAAACTGCTCTTGTGACACCCCTTCTCAAGAAACCATCATTAGACTCTGAAAACTTAAAGAACTACCGACCAGTCTCAAATCTGGCATTCGTTTCAAAGATCATTGAAAAAATAGTATCCAGCCGTCTATCAGATCATCTTGCTTATAATAATCTTTTCGAGCCTTCCCAATCTGCCTACAGAAAAATCATGGAACTGAGACAGCCTTGTTACGTGTACAAAATGATATTCTCCATGCTATGGACAACAAACGTGGTGTGTTTCTGGTGCTACTAGATTTGTCTGCTGCCTTTGACACCATCGACCATAATATCCTCCTTTCACGGCTCTCATCTATTGGTGTCAAAGGCAAAGCCCTGGAATGGATTCAATCATATTTGAGTGGTAGAATGCAAGCTGTCAACATTAGTGGCTGCTTATCTTCAATTATCTCACTTCTCTTTGGCGTCCCACAAGGCTCTGTATTAGGGCCTCTATTCTTCACTATATATTCCGCCCCCATCGCTAATATTGCCCGCAAGCATGATCTTCAAGTTCACATGTATGCGGATGATACGCAACTTTATCTGTCATTTGATTTGTATAATACTGAAGATGAAATAGCTACTCGCAAACGCATTGAATCATGTATCAAGGATATCAAATCTTGGATGACATTGAATAAAGTGAAATTAAATGATGATAAGACTGAGCTTATTGTAATTACCTCAAAATATCATCAATCTAGACCCACAAACAAATGTTTTCAAATAGTGTTCTCATCAATCCATGCTTCTCCTAATGCTCGTAATCTGGGAATTATCTTTGACAGCACGCTATCTATGGATGATCATATCAAGAACGTCTGTAAATCAACATACTTCCATATTAGGAACATTAACAAAATTCGTAAGGTTTTGGATAACGATACAGCAGCTACTTTGATCCACGCTTTAGTGACGTCAAGATTAGACAATGGGAACTCCCTACTGTATGGTGTCACTGATAAACAGCTAAATAAGCTCCAACATGCCCAAAACTCTGCAGCACGCATGTTAACCAGGACTCGCAAGTTTGATCATATCTCTCCAATTTTAAAACAACTCACTGGCTACCGATTCGTCAAAGGATTCAATTTAAACTCATATTGCTCACTTGGAAATCACTTCATAACATGGCACCAAAGTATATAAGTGAACGTCTTTCTCCATATGTTCCCAAACGCACTTTACGATCTACTGATAAATTTCTTCTGACTGTTCCTAGGACTGCATCTTCATATGGTGATCGTGCATTTTACGCAGCTGCTCCTAAACTTTGAATGACTTGCCAGTAGAACTTCGCAGTTGCAGTTCAATCAATGTTTTCAAGAACAATTTAAAGACTCATTTTATTTAAGACTGCTTATTGTGCTTGATTTTGAATATGTATGTAATGTAATACATGTACATGTATGTAATGGGTAAAACTTGTAGCTTTGCATGGTGAGGATGATAAGTAAGACTAATTGCGGTGACACCATGTGGAATCTCAATTGAGTATTAGTTCTGAAAGAACTGGGGTACAACTCGACGTTTCGATCAGTATGCTCTGAGGGACGATCAGAGCATACCGATCGAAACGTCGAGTTGTACCCAGTTCTTTTCAGAACTAATTACTACTCAATTGGAGATTCCACATGGTGTCACCCAATTAGTCTTACTCACATGTATGTAATGTTTTGCTTGATTTTGTTTTACATATATATCTTTAGTTAATATGTGTGTATATGTGTGTATATGTATATGGTATGTGTATGTGCATGTGTGTATGTATGCATATGTTGGCCTATACATGTACTGTACATGTATATCTATGTGTATGTGTGTACTTTCTATAATGTTCATACTTTTGCTGTGTTAATCGTTGCGCCTCGGAATAGGCATGCCTAGATAGACGGCGCATTATAAATGCATTATTATTATTATTATTATTGCCCTTCATAGCTGGAGATGTCTTATTGAGTGTACCATCATTGAAAATGAACATTCATACATACACAGCTGAGCATTTTTGAAAAAAGCAAATTTTTCCTGATATTAAGTCTATGAAGTAAACTTGTATTCTGTGGAATTATTTGACACTGACACTTTAGGGAAGACTGCTTATTCCAACCTCCCAATATCCTTCGGTTTTCAGTGGTTTTGGCCGGGTTTCCAATCTCTGATCAATAAAAATGGGCTGGAATCCACTCCTGTATATTCCGGTATGCAAGAGGTCATGCTAATCCCCCAGAGAGCACATTAAGAAGTGCTCAACTATTCAAGGTGATTAGAACAAGGATGGCCAAAACGGTGAACAAGACAGCCTGGCTCGTGCACGAGTGACTATTAACTGATAATGTTTACGACCCCTTATTTTCCAACAGATGTTTCAGTCTTAGGTAAGGATTTCAAATTAGCAAAAAAGGGAGACGACTCCATGCGTGCATCAGGGCAACGCTGAGGATTCAAGTCGTAGGACTTCATGCTGTCATAATTTTCTTTTTTGGGGGGGTTTCATTTTCAATCATGATCACGTTGGTCGATCATCAAACCAAAACTTTGCAGTCCGTGCTTTCCTCCATGAGCTGATCGAGATCATGCTGCACTGTCTATTACTAACGTTAGTAATGGAGTTTTGTGTATAAGTATGTATGAAGCGCAAGCCTGATCCAATCACACGAACACAGTCTAGCCATGCCATTGACTGGTTCCATATTTGTTTTTGTGTAGCTCTAACGTATATCTAGCTCTAACGTATATCGCGGAACTAGACTACAATAAACAGATGCCGCTGTACGAACCAGCATGCTTTTTAGGCCGAGTTTCGTTCTTGATGATTAAAAAATATTAAAAGCAATTTCAGTCAGTCTTATTTTCACAGTTTCTGAAACTTCTGCAAAGACACCACCATCGCCATGGGCAACAAGAAGAATGAGGTCGTAGGTATCAGACGTGTTTTCAGATCGCTCCCCCGGGAAAAAAAGTTTGTCTGCCAATGATTGTATTTACCGTATTTAGTCTTCTATTTAGTCTTCTGTGATTGCTAAGATCACCATCACACAATGGCAGAATCTACTGAGTCAAGAAAGACAAGAACCAGCCGAAAAAACAAGGAACCCACGCCTAAACAGTCGAGCTTGGATGACTCAATCCAAGATGGCTGCCGTGCATGCACCTTCCGCGACTCCATTACCCAGCCCGCAACCCGCGATCGGTCCGTCAGCGGCCCACCCGTGGCACTGCCAGCGGGCCGCCGTTGGCTGCAGCCGGCGGACCGCCGCACAGTGGGCCAGGGGATGATGAAAGTGCGCCAAAATAGTGGTTTGGGGTGTGTGACGGTTCCACTTTTAAAAAATGTTTTCGAAAGATCAGACCCCCACGAACACTTTTTGAGAATATTTTCTTTAGAATTTTTTAAAGTATTTTTTTTTTAATTTTGAACACAAAAAAGTGCCTAAATGAAACTAAAGGCTAAAAGTAGCTGTTTGTTGTTTAAACCATAATAAGGGTATTTTTAGAAAAAGGTATTTACTTAAAAATGTGTATATCTACTGTCCATAAGTCATACTTCAACAATGTTGGGTTTTAAAATTTTGAAAATTTAAATTAATCCCATTAGAGGGTAAAACTGTCAAAATCCCACAAAAACAGTTTTTCTATTTTAAATAACACAAAGGTTTAGATTCCCGTGGATTCGCCTTTAATTTTTATACTGGCGTGATCCCCATAGTCTCCCTTCACTTTGGTACCATATTTGGCTGCTACTTTGTGCAACTCTTTAAGATACGTTCTGATTTATGAGCGCCTGTATCGGCTTTATTTGTCATCACGCACCGAGAAGCTACGTGAAACTCGATACGCGCATTGTCTTTGATCCTGGCCTTCGTGGGAAAATATATGTGCAGTCGCTTTTGGTTTAAGCTACAGCTTATTTTTTGTCAACTACATCAGTCAGTGCGTCTTCATATGTAGACAAGTCTAAGAAACCTTTTCTGACAAAGATGGCATCTTCACGTATATCACGACGACAATTGTTTGAACTGGTGCATTCTTCTGGTTCAATTACTAATATCGAATTGTCTTGTAACAAATGCTTCGATTTTCTTCTTGAGTTTACGTCGAATGTTTCTGATTGCCTCAAACATCAGACGATCAAAGCAATTAAGAGATTTCTTTATCGAGTGAAAGAAAGGTGGACCAGAAGTAAGCGTGTTAAAGCATTGTTTCTGAGCAAGAACTCAGAGTGGCTTGACCAAAACATATCACTCCCTGATGAATTTGAGCAGTTGTTGATGCAGAGTGCTACCATAGATGATCCTTGTGCCTCATCAGTCCGGTGCATCGCAATCGCAATCCACTGCAGGACGTCCCCCAAAAGACTGGCGATCCCTTTCAAAAAGATCACGACAGAGAAAAGCACATGAACTTCTTATTCAAAAAGAGCCAAGTGAACTTCTTTATGCGGCATCACAGGGTGCATACCGACAGAATCCTGACCTAAAGTATGTTCTCAAGTTTGCAATGATGTCTCCCTCAAAACCAGCTAAGATGAGAAAGCTCATTTCTATGCCATCCAAGAAACAAGAAAATTTCTCATCGGATGAGGCTTTATCATTGATGGTAGAAACTGGAATGACCAAACAGTCTTATCAAACGGTACGATCTGCAGCCAAACGGAAAAATGCGAACATATATCCACCCTACAATGAAGTCAGAGAAGCAAAAAAAAAGTGCTACCCGAATAACATTTCAATCATGGAGGATTCAGCAAAGTGCCTCTGCAGAGTCACCTTGATCACTGCGCACTCAGTATCATCCAGGAGCTATAAGAGGCAATAACTGATGTTGTCGAGGGTCTTGAGGAAGGTGCACACTTATCATGTGATTTGGTGTGCAAGTGGGGCTTTGATGGTGCATCAGGACACAGCGAATATAAACAAAAATTTTCCTCTGTTGGATCAATCAGATGCCAGTATGTTTTGTACTACACTTGTGCCACTACAATTAAAATTTAAGGATCACATTTTTGTGCAGAACAGTCCCTTCTTCAACCGATTTTGCCGGCCATCAGTTTACAGTTCAAAAGGAACAACTGAGTTGGAGTCAGGAGGAATGTCGTTGTATGAATGAGGAAATTAAGAAACTCAACCCATCAGTGTAACTTTAGAAATTGGGTACGAGCTTGAAGAGGACCAAAACAGGAAAGAACAACATGCTAGTGAAGTATGATTTACACCTCACCATGGTGGACCAAAAGGTGATCAATGCTCTGACTTCAACCAAATCATCTATGAGATGTTACATTTGTGGGGCAACGCCTAGAACAGTTCAATAACCTAACGAGCTACCTTCCCAGCTGAAGAGATACAAATACGGACTTTCACCACTCCACAAATGGATTCGATGTTTCGAGATGCTTCTTCATATTGCATATCGACTTACGATTCGTAAGTGGCGTGTGCAGTCTGAAAGCTGACAAGACATTGCTTGCAAGCAGAAAGAAGGAAATTCATGATGGGTTCAAATCTGAACTTGGACTAAAAGTCGATGAGCCAAAGCAAGGAGCTGGCAACACAAATGATGGAAACACTGCACGAAGAGCATTCCAGGCAGAAAACACATTTGCAGTAATTTGTGGACTGGAATGACAAGCCTCATTCCGAACACGGTTTTTCC
>CM055831.1:31730832-31749521 GCA_029582265.1 Zoroaster sp. YZ-2022
CGTCATGCCCCGGCTTCTAGAAAATCAGCGTCTCCGCGCCGTGGGTATGCTGGAGGCTGGAATAGCCCAAAATGAAGTGGCAAGACATTTTGGTGTCCATCGAAACACAATATCATCGCTATGGAGACGTTTTCAACAGAATGCGAACACGCGAGATTTGCCTCGGACCGGCCGTCCACGCGTGACGTCACGTCAGCAAGACAACCATATTCGGCTGACCCATCTAAGGAATCGATTCCAGACTGCTAGTTTGACTGCTCGAACCATTCCTGGCTTACGTCGTATCAGTTCCAGGACTGTACGGAACCGACTGAGGGAGCACAACATCCGGCCCAGACGGCCTGCAATACGTCCAGTTTTGCTCCAACGTCACCGACAGGCACGTCTTGCCTGGTGCAGACAGCATCTACGGTACAGGAGACAAGATTGGGATGGTGTTCTGTTCACTGACGAGTCGAGATTTCATCTGGACGGCTCAGATGGCAGGGCGAGGGTGTACAGACGTCCAGGTGAACGGTATGCCGACGCGTGCGTTGTTCAACGTCGAGCGTTTAGTGGCGGCAGCGTTATGGTATGGGGAGGCATCACATCTGTGGGCGGACACAACTTGTCATTGTCAATGGCAATCTGACAGGTCTGAGATACAGGGACGAGATCATTGGGCCTCATGTGCAAGCGTTCATTCAAAGACAAGGACGTAACATCACGCTTCAGCAAGATAATGCCCGTCCACATGTCGCTCGTGTTGTGACAGATTTCCTGAGACAGCAGAACATTCCGGTACTCCCCTGGCCAGCTGTTTCTCCGGACCTGCCCCCTATCGAGCACGCTTGGGATGAAATGGAGCGACGTTTACGTCAAGCCCAGAATCAGCCATTGACGTTAGCTGAATTGGGACAAGCGTTGGTTCAGACATGGAACAACATTCCCCAAGCTTTCTTCAATCGCTTAGTGTCGTCTATGCGTCGTCGTTGTCAAGCCTGCATCAACGCCAATGGTGGACACACACGATACTGAGTTTGTGAACTGACTTTTGACACCACATCTCTTCAAGGACGTGTCACGAAGCCTAGTGTCCAAGCATACAGATTTCGAGATTATCCTGTTAACAGTTAAACAGTGATTTAACAGAACACCACAAATCATTGTATTATCTTTTTTCATTAAAAAATAGCATAACTTCAAATGATGCACAGTTACTTTATTCCAGTAGTATACGTTGCTACAGTGTGTTGCCCCTTAGTGTAGGCTACTACTGAACTGCATGGTTTGGAGCAGTAGGCCTATGGCCTGACCTATACCGTACTGATAACATACGTTGCTACAGTGTCCTGCTGCTGAGTGTACTACTGAACTGGTTTGGAGCAGTATGGCCTGACCTATACTGTACTGATAATGTTGCTACAGTGTGTTGCCCCTTAGTGTAGGCTACTACTGAACTGGTTTGGAGCAGTATAGCCTGACCTATACCATACTGTTGACATAAGTTGGTTCTGTGTTCTGTCCCCGAGTGTACAACTGAACTGGTTTGGTGCAGTATGGGCTCACGCATATCATCACACTCGTTGTACATGAGTTCCTATTATGTCGTGTGCCAGCCTGAGTGTACTGCAGTTGTAATCCACCATGAGTATACTGCTAAACTGTAGGGGTACAATGGTACAACTTTCTCGCAGTATGATACATATCACAAAATACAGTATTTTCTTAATACGTGTAGTGTAAATTGTGATAAATGTATACATGTAAGCTACAAGTTTGGTACTCTCAAATAACATTGCAATGCTATTGATGATGCTATCCATGCGTTACATATATCTTAGCATGTTTGTATGACAGTTATCGATGCATCATTGAAGTATTACACTGCTTTAAAACTACCTGTGACTACAGTGATGTTCTCATTAGTTTTACTGCTGGACTGAGATACATGTACAACACTATAATATTCACCATTAAACATTGTTGATGTTTTTTTTGTTTTTTTTCTTCAAATTTTAATTTTTTATATGATTTCTTCAGTTATTTCCTAATATGTGAAGATTTGATTTAGATTGTATGAAAAGCAGTGTTTGTGATGGAGTATGGGTAAATGTACCTGGACACATGGACGCTGTTGTTTGTAGAGTGTAATTTAGCATTGGTTGTGGTGGGGAATGCTTGCATATTGTTATTATCTTTTTCATATGAGTTTGTATGTAAACATCGACATGGGTGTATAAAGACTGTGAAAACCATTGTTTGTGATTGGGTGAGGAGGGAGGGCTATTGAAAACTTGCTCACATAATGTGTTTTTTCATAGTGTGTATGTACACAAAGACATGTGTATAAAGACTGTGTAAAATGCAGTTTGTGATGGGGTATTGAAAAGTAATAGGCATATTGTTCTTTGTAAAAATGTTAATGGACACATGGGCGCTGCTGTATATCACTGTGAATAGCACTGTTTGTGTTCAGGTGTATTGCAAACTGACTTCCATATTGTTCTGTGTGTTAGTGTGTACACACAGATACAGCTGTATATAGACTACTTGTGTAAATAGCATTGTCTTTGATGGGGGGGGGGGGGGGTTAGCAACAGTTTTATAAGTGTGTAATATCGCTGTATTGTGCTACAAAGTTTGTTTTTGATAAAGGGGGTATTGAAAAGTTACTTGCATATTGTTTTTGGTATTTGTGTGTACACACATACACTGCTGTATAAAGATGTGTGCAAAGCATGAAGGTGGCGGATGGGGATGGCTATTGAAAAGTTACTTGCATATATGTTTGTATAAGTGTGTACATATGTGACCAGATCTTACAAAATGAGTCTTAAGGAAATTTTTCATATTTTGAATGTTAATTTGAGTTTAATTAAGACTTTGAAAGGATGAAATTCATAGACGTTTTATATTGATTTGCATTGTGATAAGGCATGTTTTACGGCTTGTTACTCAGAAGCAGTTTTAGCTACATGTACTTCAGACTCATTTTGTAACAATGGGTGACATATGGACACTGCTGTATAAAGACTGCAGTGTGCCCCCAGCTGAGGTCTGTTCCCTCCAGGTGACCTTCCATTCAGAAATTTGAAAAAATAGGTCCCCATTTGATGCTGCATGATACAAAATGTTAAAGTGTTGACATGCCTCCCCCCCCCCCCCTAGAAAAAGTGGTGCACCCTGAGTGGCCCCTGAAAATTGCACCCTAGGTATGCCACTGGAAGACTGTAAAAAGCATTATTGTTGGGGATGGGGGAGGTATTGGAATGTTGGAGTGTCGTGGCCGAGCAGTCTAGTGCATCGGACTCCCATTCTGCTGTTGTCACAATGTGGGTTCGGTTCCCGGTCATGGCACTAGTGTCTGGAAAACTGTAAAAAGCATTGTTTATGGTGGGGGATGGGGGGAGGTATTGGAATGTTGGAGGTATTGGAATGTTGGAGTGTCGTGGCCGAGCAGTCTAGTGCTTCGGACTCCCATTCTGCTTCGTCCTTTGGATGGGATGGTCCACCATTGGAGGTGACCGAGGACATAAACAAAAGGAATTCATGTGGTTTGACAAACCGATAATGTTCATGGCTCCATTTTTGTGAACAAAACCAATTGGGATGTCACTAAAAAATGGATTGGAACCTATTATGTTATAGACTTTGAGAGTTTAGTTTTTGTGTTAACTTGTTATGCAATCGGTGTTCAAGATACAATGTGATTGTAAAATTAACACAAGGTTACTATAATTGTATTTGTAAATTTTGTGAAATAGAAAATTGTTTTTAATTCCGTGTGAAAGTTACAGTTATGATATAAATTTGAGAATTGTGAAGGTTTAACACATTTGGTGTGTATATTTAATTTTTTTTTATTACAACGTGTGGGGTTTATTTCATATTTTTATAGAATTCTGCGCGCGTTCATGGCTGAGGAATAGCGCCCTCTATGTTGAGTGGAAAAGAAGCCAGAAATATTTAAATAGACTGGCGCACAATACCATCACAATATGCACATCCGTAAAAATGAATGTAAACGTTGGATGATGGAGGCAGTTACCAGATTATTGTTTGTGGAAACGGTAGGTGAGATAACAATAATGAATTGGAATTTATTTACTAATTTTAGTGAAATAATTGGACAAAAGTGTTTTTTAAAATCAGTTTAAATAAAACAAAATCGTAAATTATGTCCTGAATGTCATGTGAGTAGTTTTAAGTAGAGTTTATTTTTGTATGTGAACGAAGTCCGTTTGTTGGAGGTAGGGGTAAGAAGGGCAGGCCTACCGCCTAGTGTAGTTTTGGGGATGGGGATTATCACGAGCTCGGTCTCTCGATGTTTTGAGCTCGACTGTCATTAACGTTTGGCTGTTTCCTTTACTGTACATTCTTTATCAATGACAATGTCAATGATCATGATGAGTACATTTTTCTTGGAAGCCTCCATAACGTGTATCCTATAGTTTTTAATAATAGTATTACTATTATTTTGGAGTGGACATTTATTCAATATTAACATAAAATTGGGTTGAAGTGAAGTACATGTAGGCCTAGGCCTAACAGTTGGATATTGAATGCTTACGAGTGGTTTAGTCAAACTATCCTTGTGAGGTGATCTCAGGAGTGTCCTATCACCGAGAGAGGATAGTTTTACTTTTAGTAAAAACCACGAGTGAAAGCAGTCAATATTTGTTTTATAACACCCCATGCATAAATTCTGTACATGCAAGTATTTACTGTTTGTACTGTCATGCAAAATCGACGAATAAATTCATCCAAATCTGACGACGACTCCAGTTCCGATATGCCAGTGTCTCGAACTCGTGTGCGCTTATTGCGTGTTGCGTCCTGCTTATTGAACGCGGAGCATAGCGCATGCATCGATGTATCTGTGCTTTCTGCGTAATTTGATTTCGACGCAATATGAGGGGTTTGCCATGGATTAGTCTTTTGCCATGGGTTATTTTTTTCGCCGCGAGTAAAATATGTAGGCTTTTCACGTCGACGTCTCAAAATGGTAAAACTAATGCAAATCACGTGACGTGCTATCGAGCAATTACAACACAGAATCTATGTGTGGGGTGTTCCGGATCACAGCCGGATTGTGCATTGATTTTGTGCGTATTTTTTTCGTGAATGAACTCTGGCGTGTTTTAATGCATCCTAACAAATATATGTACATTTCAAAACAGCAGGCCATCCAGTGAAACCTGGAAAACAAATCTATTAATCATGGACTGTAGAGTGTGGCAAAGATGTCACTAGATCACGACTGTGCACCCAGACTGAGGAACTGTGAGCGAACACATCAGGGAAACAGGACCCTCATGTCATCACTTACATATCTATAGACCAGTCTGATCCAGTGACCAAATGATGACAGTCCGTATCATATAGTCTTTTTGAGTGGATGATTAGCATTCACATTATTATTGTTGAATGTATGCAATTAGTGATTATTATAAGAGGGTGCTGTAACAGTAGGAAAATGTGCCCAACTGGGAAATACATTTCATATTGCATGTTGACGTGAAACAGGATCTACATGTACATGTAGTTTGCATACACTTGATGTGCATGTAGAACATGTCTGTATTAGTGCGTGTTTTGAGCGCATTCAAACCGGGGACATATAAGAAAAGGGACAATAGTCCCCGGTTGCTATCACAATGGAGAACAATATGTCCCCGCTTTTTTGGACAAAGGAATTTGACAAAGGATGTCCCCGATTGCAGGCGTTTACACACGTGTGTGTGTGTGTGTGTGTGTGTGTGTAAAGACCTGTAACCGTGGACTTTCAAGTGAATACACACCTTCTAATCGCGGACGCACAGCAACCGCGGACTTCCACGGTTGAAAAGTAGTATTTTTGAAGTAATTTGATCTATTGAGGGCGCTATTTTATTTTTTACTTCATTCGAACGGTGGTCCACGATTTGATGGCAAACGCCAACATGTGTGTGTAATCGTTCACACCGTATCCGTTCGGGGTGTGACAAAAGATTTACAGCGATCGACTAATTATTGGAAAGCGCCACCAAGAGGGCAAACACTCTTACCAATACAACCTCGTTACTATTCATAGCGTAATGAATTGTTCTCGTACGTATACATGTACGACTAATGTTTCGAGTTTATCGACCTATAGCTCTGGGAACGATATTGTGTTGCAAACGCACGAGGCCGCCGCGCCGCGGATTAATGGGGAGATGAGAAAGCGCGCGATCGCCATTTTCGTCCACGGTTCAACGGGATGATACTTGCGGCCTCTGGCTGCTTTTAACCCTGAATTGCCATGTTTGTCGTAAAAACAAGGTAAGTTAATACAATTTTTTACTTTCAATGGCTTTGTAAATTAATAAACAATTAACTCCAAGAGGTTGTTTTTCGATGAGACACCTTTTTTTTCGCCACGTTACACCACAGTCGGTGGGGTGCCGCCATGCACATTGTTTACACGTAACATAGTGATTAGTGATTAAGTAATGACATACCATACGTTACCATGCATAGCTGCCATTAGCAATGTGAGGATGGCCGGTCCTGCTTATTCTGCAAACAGTGTGCACATTTACGTTCTTCAAAATTACATACGAAAATTAATTATTGCTTTGTATGTTGTGTTCATCTGGCTGATAATTTTGACAGTCATATTGGCAGGCCTAACCATAATTTATACTGCAACTCCTTACAAAGTGCTAGTGCCAACAGTGCCAGTGGGTAAGCTAAGATACAATTACAAATGTTAAAATAATACATTAGTAGTGTAATGTGTGGTAGCCCTGGTGTTAGGACATCAGTCTCTGTTGCACTACCACTGACATCCTGGAGACTTCCCTGAAGATACAAAAATTAAAGCTTCTCTTCTCAACAACAATGCGAACAAATTTACAAGAGTTGTTTTCCCCCTATTAACCCTCCTACTTCTGGTACCTTTTTCATACAAGTTGATGCACCATTTGAAATCATTCGCTTTTGTGGTTTTGAATGGTGAAATAACTGTACAGTATTGATTTCCCCAATGGTTTTGAATGGTAGGTCAGCTAATACAAAACCTTGTTTGGATCTTTCTAAATGGTAGTACAGCTAATACAAAACCTTGTTTGGATACTTCTAAGTGGTGAATCAATGGATCCTCTATGCATTTGAATGGATTTGAATGGTAGTGAAGCTTGCTACCAACACTGTTCAAATGGTATCACCATGTGTGTACAAAACCAATGGGCATTTTGCTAAGTGGAAATTTTGAATGGTTTCAAATGGTCAAACAGTAGGAGGGTTAAATTTACCTCATGTTGGAAGTTGAAAGTCCGTTTACATATTCCTGGTGCCTTAATTAATTACTCCTTGAATAATTTTCAAATATATGCTTTCACTATCAGTGAAAAATATACGTAAAGTAAATTAAGGCCAAGTACAAAAAATACCAATTGATCGTCCCCGCCCGCATCCTTTTTTTATTATTTTTTATTTTTTATACTTGCCTACAAAACGAGTAAAATTTTCATGTATTTTTATTTGGGTTTAACAAAATACATAAAACATTGTTTAACATGAATATTTTTACTCAACTACTTGTTCAATAGCTATAAAAAAAAGTTGGCGTTGATTTCAAACTGAAAAATTGGTGGCCATTTTGAATTTAAATGCTTGGCGGCCATCTTGATAAAAAATAAAAAATAAAAAGGCGCTCATCCTCCTCTTTTTGGAAAAACCAGGACGATCAACTGGTATTTTTTTTTACTTGGCCTAAGTGTGAACTCATACCAATAAGGTTGCGAACTGTCCAACAGTTTTCCTTGATTTTTGTTTAAATAAAGGACAAAATGTAACTTTTTACTTACAGTATTTGTTTTTTAAATATTGCAGAAAAAGTGCAACGTCTTCATAGCTATTATTATTATTTATAAATAAATATTAACTAACTCAAAAAAGTCTCTTAAATCGTCCCTTAACCTGGGTCAAACTAACAGCCAACAACTGACGACAACTGACGACAACACGTTTAAAATGCACTGAAAACCACAGTTGAAGCTAAATAAACCGATTAATATATTAAAAGAGTCCAACGTACAACGTATTCAAATTAC
The DNA here is from genome assembly GCA_029582265.1 of Zoroaster sp. YZ-2022. Taxonomy (NCBI): domain Eukaryota; kingdom Metazoa; phylum Echinodermata; class Asteroidea; order Forcipulatida; family Zoroasteridae; genus Zoroaster; species Zoroaster sp. YZ-2022. The sequence continues at coordinate 31,738,893 of CM055831.1, forward strand.
CTTCAATCTGTTGTAATAAGTTGTGTTTTTAAGTCATAAAAACCAAAGCAGTAACGGCCGCCATGTTGTCTTTGCAACGTACTTGAACTGTACCATTTTGCTATGGGTAAGTGTTTTGGGACACACCGGCCCGGTGTAACGTGCTGGGATTACCGCCGTGCTGGGATTACTGTCACGTGAATTGTGCATGCGCATTAGTCAACAACAATCCCTGCACGCTCTTGGATCGTGCTAGGTTTGTCACTGCGCATAGATGCGCATGCGCATTTCATGCGATAGTAATCCCAGCATGGCGGTAATCGCAGCACGTTACACCGGTACCACACCGGTGTGGCCTAAAACACTTGCCCATGGCATAATGGTACGTTGCGAAGATAACATGGTGGCTGTTATTGCTTCAAAAACACAATTTATTTCAACAGATTGAAGGTAACTTGAATACGTAATACTTTATTAAAGTTATTAATTGGTTTATTTAGCTTCAACTTTGGTTTTTCAGTGCATTTTAAATGTGTTGTCGTCGGTTGTCGGCTGTTAGTGTGACCGCTTAACCTTGGGGCAAGTTAGAGGCAATATATACGTATACATGTACATGTATAACTTACATTAACTAATAAGGTCGTATTTTTAGGGGAAATCTCCCAAACTGTTTTCACCATCCTGGTTGACATGGGGCTTTAGATATGAGAGCGTCCAGATTATTGGCAATAATATTGCCAATAATCTGGATCCTGGATTTAAAAATCATTGTCGGGTCTATGTGGGAATTCTGCTCTGTGATGTACATTTATAGTCCATGGGCCAGACTAGATATTGGTACTACAATGTACCTGAGGTGGCAAAACATTAAGGGTGCCAAATGCTTTGTAGGATCGACCTAAGTACATTGTACATGTGATAGCATCTCCAAATGAGTAGCTTAATCTCTGTCTTTCTTAGTTTTGTTTTGCCATTAAGTTACATTATAATAATAATAATGTGTGGATTTATATAGCGCACGTATACGCATTATATTATTATCCCTGCTCATAAGGCTCATAAATCATTCCTGAAACCATCTCAGCTCCCTGGGGAGTGTACAGCTCAATTGCTGCCATTTCTAGCGCATATACAGCAAACCAACTCTGCCTTCACAGGTACCCATTTAACCCCTGGGTGGAGAGAAGCAATTATGATTAAGTGTCTTGCTCAAGGACACAAGTGTCACGGCCGTGATTCGAACCCACATTCTGTTGCTAACACCAGAACTTGAATCCGGTAAGCTAGACCGCTCGGCCACGACACCTCATAATAGCATTCTGTGTACATCCCTTAGCATATGGGTTGGGCTAATTTTAATTCTGCTGTTATTGCAGATGATGTATGACAATAAAATACAGACAGGCGGTTAGTGAACAATGAGTCTTATGCCTGTAGTTGATTGTTACTAGCAATTTTGTTTCCGGGGGGTATGTTACTCTGGCTTGACAACTTTTAAACATGCATTATTTCAGTGCTTTCCGCTGAATTATGTAAATCAACAGATACTGTAACCATGTTGGTCATGTATGGTCACCTGAAATCGAGCACAGCACAGCCCGTATTCCAGCATCATTCCTCCAGTTCCTTTCAGAATGCTTACAGGATTAGGTGCAAGCAGAAAATTGGTGCAAGCTCAGCAATGACCAAGCGGGATTTAAAAGAAAATTTATCAACAAATGCATTGGTAAGAAACATTATTTCATTTTCCATTGAATACCAAACCCCTAGTGTCAGAGAATCCCTGAGAATAACAATAGCTCTTACTGTTTTTTTTTTTTTTCTTTTTTCTTTTTTTAGGATTTGGGTTGTTCACAACCAAACCCTTTTCAAAGGGTAGTTTTCTCCTTGAGTATAAAGGAGTCATTTCTCGTTCTGCAGAATATGACATGGAGGATACATGTATGGATGATGACTACGTTTTTCATTTCAGCCACAATGGTGTAGATTACAGGTCAGTATATTTTAAGAATTGAATTAGTAAGCTTTTTTGTACCTTGTTTTCTATGTTTACATGTATTAGGCAACAATTGCGCCAAGTTCTGGCAATTAAATCTAAGTGTGTCCTTTATTGCGATGTAAGTGGAATTAGTCAGTCTTAGACCTTGAAATGTGATTGTAAAATCAATTTTAAGACATACTTGTGTGAATGTAAATGTTAGGATATGTGTGATTTAGAGCCTGATAATATCGCCCAGCTTTACTTTTTTTTATTGAAATAACTGATAAGCTACATATAAAGCCCTTTTCACAGTGACACATTTTCCTTTAATATTCATTTGGCATTTTGACACTTGATTTGCTCATCATGGCAAACTCTCGGGAAATATATTTTTGGGAAATAGGTACACCAGCTCGGGATTAGTGTAAAAACTTAGATAACCCTTTAGTTGACACACATTTATAAATGTTCTTTATTCCTGTTGGAAAATGCAAGACGTAATAGTGATTGGATGGTCCTGGGGTTATTTTTCCAAGAAATCTACATAGTTTCTAGGTAACTGTAGTCTAAAAAGGGATGAGGAGGATCCTTTCATCATGTGGCATAAATGCAGTAGCACTTCGGCATTTGGACAAATGTCAGCTTAAGCAAATAATAAAGCCAACAAAACAACATTAAAACTGTTCCTATTGAAACTGATTTGTTTAGTCTAGCTTTAACAAAACTTTGATTAAATTTATCAGGATTGATGCAACAAGCCCAGCTTCTGGTTTGGCAAGATGGATAAATGACGGAAAACATCCTTCATGCAATTGCACAATGAAAAAAATGGTGTTTGACGAAGACCAAAGACCACACCTTTGTTTGTTTGCACTGAAAGATATCTCCTCTAACACAGAGCTACGGTACGACTACGGAATAAACAACTTGCCCTGGAGGCAGGTAAGAAAACTTTTTTGTGTGTGTGTGTGTGTGTGAACATAATGGCTTGTCCATAAAGGCTTTGTAAAACTGGTTGTTGTGAGGTGAGGATGAGGGGTTTGTTGATTCAATCAGCACTGCTCTGCAGTACACCTTTCTTTGTATATACATAAGTAAATACCTTAATGTTATGAAGTTTGTAGGTGATGTAACAATACTTAAATCACCTTCAATTAGCCTTTAATTGGGGAATGTTAACAATTGGCATTTTAAAAGGAATGCCAACTTAATATGATGTTCTACTGAACAATTCTTTTTCAATGCAAGTCAATAATCTATGTGTAAGGATGCCAGTCAACTCGCCACCTGGCAAACTTGCCCCTTACAATCTCGCCCATTATAAACTCTCCCCCTTACAAACTCGCCACCTGTTGATACAAACTCGCCCCCCCCCCCCCCCCGACAAAGTCAACCCTCGGCAAACTCGCCCCTCGGCAAACTCGCCCCCCGTAATTTTTGGATGCAATTCACGCTGTTGAGACTGGTTTAACATTCATATAAGAGAGTAATTAAACATTATTATAATGCAGGCAGTTTTTTCAGAACTAATTACTACTCAATTGAGAATTTCACATGGTGTCACCGCAATTAGTCTTACTTATCCTCTTCACCACAAGTTTTACCTAACATCATTTCAGTTGACGTTTTATTTAACGAAAATAAATATTACAAGAAATAATTCATTTACACTACAGTTACATTGTAATTTAATTGTAACTTACAATTAAATAGATTAAATAGGAAACTAGCTAAACAAAATACTGAGTAAAATAAATAAGTAAAATAAAAATAAATAATTAATTACATACAAAATACAGCTAATTAAAATGTAATTAAATCAAGCAAAATAACTTTGTCAATTTTTCATAGTATACATAATACATAATATAGTATACATCGTATAAATCATAACTGTTTTGTTTATTTAGCTAGTTTTCTATGTATTCTAATTTAGTTGTAACTGTTGAATTATTTTATGTACTATTTATTTTTGTTAAATAAAATGCCAAGTTGAAATTATTAGGCCTTATGTTTGATTTTTCTCTCTTAGTTATACTAAATCAGTCTCAATATTGCCTAATAATTCATATATGTCCCCGTACATCCTGCCTTTATAATAATGTATTATTTGTTCTATTATATTAAACCAGTCTCAGTAGCGTGAGATGTGTCAAAAAATTACAGGGGGGTGAGTTTGTCGGGTGGTGAGCTTTTCGAGGGACGAGTTTGTCGGGGGGCGAGTTTGTACATGCAGGGGGCGAGATTGTAAGGGGCGAGATTGTAAGGGGCGAGATTGTAAGGGACGAGTCGACTGGCATGCATGTGTCAGAAAATAAAACAAGTTGATTAAAGTTGCATCGCCTGATATTCACCAAAAGACCAACAAATTTAGAATGTTTTCTTCCAAAGAATTTTGAAACAAACTTTTGTGTAACATTTGTTATGTACTTGTAACATGCAAACATTTTCTACATGGCTGCTGATACAAGAGATAATGTCAGGATCAATATCTGAAATAGAAATGTTTAACTTCCTTGACTAAAAGAAAATAGCTACTTTATGTTTTAAATTTGGCCAAAAATCAGGCGTTGTATCTTTAAACAGTTCTTTTTTTTATTCAAAGCGTTGTTAAAGTATAATTTAAATCAAAATATATGAGCTGAGTTATTAAGTTTTGTTGTAAATGCTGCAGCTAACAACTTCTCAGTTACTTTAAAATATATCTTATATTTGTCACTGAATTTCAGAAAGAGTGGATGGAAGCCCACAAAGACTGTCTTTGTCTTTTGTCTTCATCAAATGGACGATTTCACTCGGCAGACTCAAGCAGTAACCCTACATGCTTACCTGTAGATAAATCTTCAGACCCAAATTACGTGTCTGGATCATCAAATGAATGGACAGTCTCAACTTGTATTTCTGCACTATCAACTGAATCAGTGGACCAAGGTGGTATTCCTAGAAGATCAAGTGTTGCTACATCATCGGGTGTTTTGATAAGCTGTTTTGCTGCTCTTGACTCAAAAAGTTGCATTCCATCTTCAAATCTTGAATCAACAAGGTGTCTTCTTGCATCATCAACTCAATCGGCAGACCCAATACATTTTCTTGCACCATTAGCTCAATCAGGTGACCCAAGCTGTGTTTCTGCATCATCAGCTCAATCAGGTGACCCTAGCTGTGTTTCTGCATCATCAGCTCAATCAGGTGACCCTAGCTGTGTTTCTGCATCATCAGCTCAATCGGCAGACCCAAGACGTATTGCATCAACAGCTCAATCGGTAGACCCAAGATGTGTTTCTGCACCATCAGCTCAATCAGGTGACCCTAGCTGTGTTCCTGTTTCATCAGCTCAATCAGCAGACCCAAGACGTATTCTTGCATCATCAGCTCAATCGGCAGACCCAAGATTTATTCCTGCATCATCAGCTCAATCGGCAGAACCAAGATGTGTTCCTGCACCATCAGCTCTATCGGCAGACCCAAGACATATTCCTGCATCATCAGCTCTATCGGCAGACCCAAGATGTGTTCCTGCACCATCAGCTCAATCAGGTGACCCTAGCTGTGTTTCTGCATCATCAGCTCAATTGGCAGACCCAAGACGTATTGCATCAACAGCTCAATCGGTTGACCCAAGATGTATTTCTGCATCATCAGCTCAATCAGGTGACCCTAGCTGTGTTGCTGCGCCATCAGCTCAATCAGGTGACCCTAGCTGTGTTTCTGCATCATCAGCTCAATCGGCAGACCCAAGAAGTATTTTTGCATCATCAGCTCAATCGGCAGACCCAAGACAAATTCTTGCATCATCAGCTCAATCGGCAGACCCAAGATGTGTTCCTGCACCATCAGCTCAATCAGGTGACCCTAGCTGTGTTTCTGCATCATCAGCTCAATTGGCAGACCCAAGACGTATTGCATCAACAGCTCAATCGGTTGACCCAAGATGTGTTTCTGCATCATCAGCTCAATCAGGTGACCCTAGCTGTGTTGCTGCGCCATCAGCTCAATCAGGTGACCCTAGCTGTGTTTCTGCATCATCAGCTCAATCGGCAGACCCAAGAAGTATTTTTGCATCATCAGCTCAATCAGCAGACCCAAGACATATTCTTGCATCATCAGCTCAATCGGCAGACCCAAGATGTGTTCCTGCACCATCAGCTCAATCAGGTGACCGTAGCTGTGTTTCTGCTTCATCAGCTCAATCAGCAGACCCAAGACGTATTCTTGCATCATCAGCTCAATCGGCAGACCCAAGATTTATTCCTACATCATCAGCTCAATCGGCAGACCCAAGATGTGTTTCCTGCACCCTCAGCTCTATCGGCAGACCCAAGACATATTCCTGCATCATCAGCTCTATCGGCAGACCCAAGATGTGTTCCTGCATCATCAGCTCTATCGGCAGACCCAAGATGTGTTCCTGCACCATCAGCTCAATCAGGTGACCCTAGCTGTGTTTCTGCATCATCAGCTCAATTGGCAGACCCAAGACGTATTGCATCAACAGCTCAATCGGTTGACCCAAGATGTATTTCTGCATCATCAGCTCAATCAGGTGACCCTAGCTGTGTTGCTGCGCCATCAGCTCAATCAGGTGACCCTAGCTGTGTTTCTGCATCATCAGCTCAATCGGCAGACCCAAGAAGTATTTTTGCATCATCAGCTCAATCGGCAGACCCAAGACAAATTCTTGCATCATCAGCTCAATCGGCAGACCCAAGATGTGTTCCTGCACCATCAGCTCAATCAGGTGACCCTAGCTGTGTTTCTGCATCATCAGCTCAATTGGCAGACCCAAGACGTATTGCATCAACAGCTCAATCGGTTGACCCAAGATGTGTTTCTGCATCATCAGCTCAATCAGGTGACCCTAGCTGTGTTGCTGCGCCATCAGCTCAATCAGGTGACCCTAGCTGTGTTTCTGCATCATCAGCTCAATCGGCAGACCCAAGAAGTATTTTTGCATCATCAGCTCAATCGGCAGACCCAAGACATATTCTTGCATCATCAGCTCAATCGGCAGACCCAAGATGTGTTCCTGCACCATCAGCTCAATCAGGTGACCGTAGCTGTGTTTCTGCTTCATCAGCTCAATCAGCAGACCCAAGACGTATTCTTGCATCATCAGCTCAATCGGCAGACCCAAGATTTATTCCTGCATCATCAGCTCAATCGGCAGACCCAAGATGTGTTCCTGCACCCTCAGCTCTATCGGCAGACCCAAGACATATTCCTGCATCATCAGCTCTATCGGCAGACCCAAGATGTGTTCCTGCACCATCAGCTCTATCGGCAGACCCAAGGTGTATTCCTGCATCATCAGCTCAATCAGGTGACCCTAGCTGTGTTTCTGCATCATCAGCTCAATCGGCAGACCCAAGACGTATTGCATCAACAGCTCAATCGGTAGACCCAAGATGTGTTCCTGCACCATCAGCTCAATCAGGTGACACTAGCTGTGTTCCTGCTTCATCAGCTCAATCAGCAGACCCAAGACGTATTCTTGCATCATCAGCTCAATCGGCAGACCCAAGATTTATTCCTGCATCATCAGCTCAATCGGCAGACCCAAGATGTGTTCCTGCACCATCAGCTCTATCGGCAGACCCAAGACATATTCCTGCATCATCAGCTCTATCGGCAGACCCAAGATGTGTTCCTGCACCATCAGCTCAATCAGGTGACCCTAGCTGTGTTTCTGCATCATCAGCTCAATTGGCAGACCCAAGACGTATTGCATCAACAGCTCAATCGGTTGACCCAAGATGTATTTCTGCATCATCAGCTCAATCAGGTGACCCTAGCTGTGTTGCTGCGCCATCAGCTCAATCAGGTGACCCTAGCTGTGTTTCTGCATCATCAGCTCAATCGGCAGACCCAAGAAGTATTTTTGCATCATCAGCTCAATCGGCAGACCCAAGACATATTCTTGCATCATCAGCTCAATCGGCAGACCCAAGATGTGTTCCTGCACCATCAGCTCAATCAGGTGACCGTAGCTGTGTTTCTGCTTCATCAGCTCAATCAGCAGACCCAAGACGTATTCTTGCATCATCAGCTCAATCGGCAGACCCAAGATTTATTCCTACATCATCAGCTCAATCGGCAGACCCAAGATGTGTTCCTGCACCCTCAGCTCTATCGGCAGACCCAAGACATATTCCTGCATCATCAGCTCTATCGGCAGACCCAAGATGTGTTCCTGCATCATCAGCTCTATCGGCAGACCCAAGATGTGTTCCTGCACCATCAGCTCAATCAGGTGACCCTAGCTGTGTTTCTGCATCATCAGCTCAATTGGCAGACCCAAGACGTATTGCATCAACAGCTCAATCGGTTGACCCAAGATGTATTTCTGCATCATCAGCTCAATCAGGTGACCCTAGCTGTGTTGCTGCGCCATCAGCTCAATCAGGTGACCCTAGCTGTGTTTCTGCATCATCAGCTCAATCGGCAGACCCAAGAAGTATTTTTGCATCATCAGCTCAATCGGCAGACCCAAGACAAATTCTTGCATCATCAGCTCAATCGGCAGACCCAAGATGTGTTCCTGCACCATCAGCTCAATCAGGTGACCCTAGCTGTGTTTCTGCATCATCAGCTCAATTGGCAGACCCAAGACGTATTGCATCAACAGCTCAATCGGTTGACCCAAGATGTGTTTCTGCATCATCAGCTCAATCAGGTGACCCTAGCTGTGTTGCTGCGCCATCAGCTCAATCAGGTGACCCTAGCTGTGTTTCTGCATCATCAGCTCAATCGGCAGACCCAAGAAGTATTTTTGCATCATCAGCTCAATCGGCAGACCCAAGACATATTCTCTTGCATCATCAGCTCAATCGGCAGACCCAAGATGTGTTCCTGCACCATCAGCTCAATCAGGTGACCGTAGCTGTGTTTCTGCTTCATCAGCTCAATCAGCAGACCCAAGACGTATTCTCTGCATCATCAGCTCAATCGGCAGACCCAAGATTTATTCCTGCATCATCAGCTCAATCGGCAGACCCAAGATGTGTTCCTGCACCCTCAGCTCTATCGGCAGACCCAAGACATATTCCTGCATCATCAGCCTCTATCGGCAGACCCAAGATGTGTTCCTGCACCATCAGCTTCCATCGGCAGACCCAAGGTGTATTCCTGCATCATCAGCTCAATCAGGTGACCCTAGCTGTGTTTCTGCATCATCAGCTCAATCGGCAGACCCAAGACGTATTGCATCAACAGCTCAATCGGTAGACCCAAGATGTGTTCCTGCACCATCAGCTCAATCAGGTGACACTAGCTGTGTTCCTGCTTCATCAGCTCAATCAGCAGACCCAAGACGTATTCTTGCATCATCAGCTCAATCGGCAGACCCAAGATTTATTCCTGCATCATCAGCTCAATCGGCAGACCCAAGATGTGTTCCTGCACCATCAGCTCTATCGGCAGACCCAAGACATATTCCTGCATCATCAGCTCTATCGGCAGACCCAAGATGTGTTCCTGCACCATCAGCTCAATCAGGTGACCCTAGCTGTGTTTCTGCATCATCAGCTCAATTGGCAGACCCAAGACGTATTGCATCAACAGCTCAATCGGTTGACCCAAGATGTATTTCTGCATCATCAGCTCAATCGAGGTGACCCTAGCTGTGTTGCTGCGCCATCAGCTCAATCAGGTGACCCTAGCTGTCTTTCTGCATCATCAGCTCAATCGGCAGACCCAAGAAGTATTTTTGCATCATCAGCTCAATCGGCAGACCCAAGACATATTCTTGCATCATCAGCTCAATCGGCAGACCCACGATGTGTTCCTGCACCATCAGCTCAATCAGGTGACCCTAGCTGTGTTTCTGCATCATCAGCTCAATTGGCAGACCCAAGACGTATTGCATCAACAGCTCAATCGGTTGACCCAAGATGTGTTTCTGCATCATCAGCTCAATCATATGGTGGCCCTGAAGGGACATCGCACATCGCAAATATCTTTGCAAATATTTGCGATGTCGCAAATATCTTTGCAAATATCTTTGCAAATATTTGCGATGTTTGCAAATATTTGCAATGTCGTAAATATCTTTGCAAATATCTTTGCAAATATTTGCGATGTCGTAAATATCTTTGCAAATATCTTTGCAAATATTTGCGATGTCGCAAATATCTTTGCAAATATCTTTGCAAATATTTGCGATGTCGCAAATATCTTTGCAAATATCTTTGCAAATATTTGCGATGTCGCAAATATTATCGCATACTTTGTCGCATACTTTGTTGCATAGTTTGCATATTTGTGCCGGGCATTTTTTCAAGAGCCTAAAGGGTGATAAAGTTGTTTGGGTTCCAGTCTTCATTCCATTAACATGTACACACGGGTGGTAGTCGGGTGCATGCTGCAGCTGCATGCCTGTCTTCCTTCCTCGACCATAACAAACAGTCAAGATGGACTCGAAGAAAATGAGGTGGGTCTTTATATTTTTAACCAGTTCGCGCCGGAGGCCGGTTGACACGCAACATTTGTTTGTGCCGCCGAGCTGAGCGGAGAGCGTCTTAACACGCATTCCGATTTTGCGAGTTTTGTCGGTTGACTTTGTCAACACGCAAATCGTGGCGTGACATAAATGGGATGACGTGTATACACGCATTTGCTCCTCGGAGACATCTCGACCACGGCCAACAATAGGCAGAGCAAACAATGAATGA
>CM055831.1:31750021-31852702 GCA_029582265.1 Zoroaster sp. YZ-2022
TGAAATATACTGAAGAACCCTTTTTAGATTAGTTTTCTATGCCAATTTCTAAGCCATTGACAAAGTGTACTGCAGAAAAGAAAATAGCAGGCCCCCAATAGTACAGCAAAATAATTGAAACCAAAAACTCTGTATTTCACGTTTTAAGAAAGAATTAAAACAAAATAGTCAAATTCTTTATTTATTTTACAAATGTTGGGTTTGATTGGTCAGGGTGTTAGTACATCCCAATTTTCCCAACGTATCGCCGACTTGAGAAAACTATTATTGAAGGCGGGTCTATCATTTAAATGATAGACGTACCCATGGACGGTAATTACTGGGGGCAGAGGGGAACATGTCCCCTCCACTATTAATGAATAGGGGACGATAATGGCAATGCCCACCACAATAATAATGCCGCTCGTACCATACACATAAAACCCAAACATTCTCATGCATCACCGCTTCTTCAACAATTACACTGGTTACCTGTTCAAAAACGCATTACCTTCAAGACCGCAATGAATGTGTACAAAGCACTTTTGAACATACATCCAAAATACATTTCAGACTCATTAGATCTCAGCACACCTAACCGAAGCGGCCTCCGCTCGGAGCAGAACTTAAAAATACCTCATACATACAAACATGTGACAAGGCTTTATCTGTAGCTGGACCCAGATGCTGGAATTCACTACCTCTCAACATTCGTACTTTATAAATGCGTGTATCATCAATCATCATCATCATCATCATCATCATCATCATCATCATCATCATCATCATCATCATCATCATCATCATCATCATCATCATCAATCAATCATCATCAATCATCATCATCATCATCATCATCATCATCATCATCATCATCATCATCATCATCATCATCATCAATCATCATCATCATCATCATCATCAATCATCATCATCATCAATCATCATCATCATCATCATCATCATCATCATCATCATCATCATCATCATCATCATCATCATCATCATCATCATCATCATCATCATCATCATCATCATCATCATCATCATCATCATCATCATCATCATCATCATCATCATCAATCATCATCATCATCATCATCATCATCATCATCATCATCATCATCATCATCATCATCATCATCATCATCATCATCATCATCATCATCATCATCATCATCATCATCATCATCATCATCATCATCATCATCATCATCATCATCATCATCATCATCATCATCATCATCATCATCATCATCATCATCATCATCATCATCATCATCATCATCATCATCATCATCATCATCATCATCATCATTTCGGATTAGCACAACATGAAAAGAAAGATCTTGTTTTCCTTTCTGCCGGTTACACCTCGAGTCAAGCTACGTCCCGTAGCCTTAGATCTCGAGTGTCTTTCGCAGAATCCTTGCTGTCCCTAAGAGCGCCGCCTTCTGTAGTAATTCTACTCTAACAGATGTTCCTATCTCCTTGAGATGTTTCTCCAACGCCTTCGGGATTGTATCCTTCACCTTGACTTGCCACAGCTTGCGAAGTTCTCTCGCTAAATCCTGATATTTCTGTACCTTCTCCTTCTCCTTCGAAGCTACTCTACTATCACCCAGCACAGCTATATCAATAAGATGACACATCTTTGCATGCTTATCCAAGACAACAACATCCGGCCGTCTATGTTCTATAACATGATCTGTCTGGATGTTGAAGTCCCAGAGAATCTTGACATGATCCGTTTCTTCAACCTTTTCCGGCACATGGTCGTACCACTTCGATTGCACCTTGACACCGTACTTCTTACACAGATCCCAATGGATCACCTTGGCACAACTTGTCGTGTCTGCCTTTGTACTCTGTCTGAGCATGCACTCTGCATTCGCTGACAATGTGAAATACAGTCTCCTCCGCCGCATTGCACATTCTGCACATAGAAGAGACATCTGACTTCTCGATCCTTGCCTTCATCACATTCGTCGGCAGAGACTGGTCTTGCGCTGCAGTAATCAGACCCTCAGTTTCTTTCTTTAGTTCTCCTCTCCTCAACCATTCCCAAGTCTTGCTACTTGCCACTTCTTCTGTACATCTCAGGAATCGGCCGTGAAGTGGTTTTTCCTGCCAATCTCGTGTTCTTTCTTCTCTTCTTTGATTCTTATACTCCTTTGGACCTAATTCGTCTGCCTTCATGTATTTCTGCGCAACCTTCAACAACTTTTCCCGAGTACTTCTTACATGACACTGCAAGCTCCTTCTCTCGATGTTAACGCTGTCTGATACACTAAGTAACCCTCTTCCGCCCTCTGACCTTGGTAGATAGAGTCTGCTGACATTCGACCGTGGATGTAACATACCGTACATCTTCATTACTTTCCTCGTTTTCCTGTCAGCAACATCTAGATCTGCCTTAGTCCACTCAACAATTCCCGCACTGTATCTCATTAGCGACACAGCCCAAGTGTTGATCGCCTTTGTCATATTCCCTCCATTTAGCTTGGACTTCAAACACTTCTTCACTCGTTTTATATACTCTAGTCTCTCTTTCGATTTCTCGTGCAGTACGTAATCTGCTTCAAGCACTCCAAGATACTTATAACTTTCTTCTTCACCCAACGCCCTCAATTGTGTGCCATCTGGATAAGCAATTCCATCTGAATGTACCCTTTTACCCCTCTTCATGGTCATATTATTATTATTATTATTATTATTATTATTATTATTATTATTATTATTATTATTATTATTATTATTATTATTATTATTATTATTATTATTATTATTATTATTATTATTATTATTATTATTATTATTATTATTATTATTATTATTATTATTATTATTATTATTATTATTATTATTATTATTATTATTATTATTATTATTATTATTATTATTATTATAATCATCGCCATCTAATGAAAACCTACTCACTTCAAAGCACACAGATTGTATATGTACTTCGTATTTTTCTATACAAAAATGTTGGGATTTATTGGGATTTATTCACATGTTAACAATTAATGATAACTTCAAAATCTGTTCTTCATAGACGTTCTCTACTTTGAGGAACCTTTAGAAGTGTTAACCCAATTTCACAATTTAAGACGGCAGTAGTATTACATTAAATTCGATAAGCCCATTTCTACCTAATACATAATTATATGTAATATGTGAATCGATATTTGTATGTAAGAGCCAACGACTAGTATGTTTCTGCTCTGTATCTATAAAGCTTATGCTACAGTCACACTGTCACGATTTTTGATTGCGAATGCACAACGGATATCCAGCGGATGGTCATCCGTAGTCATACGTAATGATACGTTAGGGATACTTAGTCATTCGTAGTATACGTGGGCATCCGTTATGGTCCACGATGGCACAACGGAAGTTTCAAACGGTTCAAAACTATCGTTCTGGAATCGTGGCAATCGTGAGCAATCGCAGACATACGTGAACATCCTTTGTACAATCGTGGCAGAAATCGCCACGGATGCACTAGGGATGCACACAGGAAGCATTACGTGTGACTAGGGATGTACGCAGGATACACAACGGATGCTCAACGGATACACTGCGAATGTTAAGATTACACTACGGATGACCAAGTATGACAACGATTTATAACGATTGCAGTAAGATTACACAATGATCATAATGATTTCATAACGATTTATCACGATCTATCACGATTAATCACGATTTCATGAAAATGGGTGTATTTATAGGCAATCGTCACGTGATCGGCTACATCCGTTGAATAATCGCTGTGCAATCGTTGGGCAATCGTTAACCAATCGCTTTACATCCGTGTATAATCGTGGTTCATATGTTGTGAATCCTTAGTAACATCGTGGTCAATCGCTGTGTATACATGATTATCTGTGGGTAATCGTTACGCATACCTAGTAAATACTTTGTATACTCTTATAGCAATCGTTGTATAATCGGGGTCATATGTTGTGGAACCTTAGTGGAGTCTTTGTGTAATCGTGTAGAAGTGAAAGTTCCACGGATGTACAAACCCAGAAAGGTCAAAACATTAGTAACTTCCACCTACTTTGATAATGTTTTCACAATTTGTTTGGCGATGTACATCGAGTTCGTTTGTGCTTGAGAAATTAAACACGATCGAAGAAGGAAATACATCAACAATATATTATTATTAATATACGCCTACACGTCATGTTATAACATTAGTTGAGTATTTGCCTCCATTATGGATACAACGGATTATTTCGGCTGAGTTTCAGATCTCTGTAAAGAAAAGGAGATGTCATCTGGAATTGATCAACCTTGGAACATTGCCTCACAAATAAGGTATGTTTATCACTGATTATGGTTCTGCAAAATGTGTTTACATATACAAAGGACTTCTATACATTGGTTTTGGTATTGTATTTGGTTTCGTTCTGGTGGTGACATCGAACACTTGTCTTGAATGCAAATCAGGTATATAAGTGTTTCAGTTTTGTTTTCACCTTGCAGGCGATTTCAACCAAAAACTTGTATAAAAAAAAACATATATCATGTTTATGGAGCTATAATTGAAACTCCTTGTAATTGGTGATGTAGGCTTATGGCATAAACACAAATATTCTATAACAATAATTATGGAATCTGCCAAACCTTATGGAATCTGCAAACCTAATTGTATTTCATCTGTTCTTCTTGTGTTTCTTAAATGTACACAATCAGGGGCGTAGCGAAGGTATTTTCTTTGGGGGTGATGTGAAGCCAATTTGCCAAATGACATCACAGTTGGGGGGGGGGGGCGTAAAAAACACAACTCTAATATGACCAGACAAATTTACCCGAAACCGTAACTTATAAACGACTTATAACAAACAAACAACTTCAGTGCTTAGAAACACAACATTTTTGCAAACAGTGACCAACGGTATATTTTATTAGTTGCCGCACTGTAAAAAAAAACAACATTACAATTGTACATAACAAGTGTGTTAAACTGATTTACACAATTTCTGTAAACGCTTAATAATGAAAATGCAGTACGTTTTCATATTTGTTTGGACATATTCTTTGTGGGCCGAAAAAGAGAATCGTAATGGGTACCGGTATCCTTTTTGTATACAACAAATAAGCACTAAGTCAACACTACCTGATTATGAAATTTCACACCGGTGACAATAAATTTATAGTGAGAAAGTTTACCCCTAGCAAATATTCACAAAAGGTAAATCATTGCACCCTCCTCGTATTATGCAAATGCAAATAAATCATTATAATAAACATTTATATTTTGCATAAGTTTGAATTGAATGGATTGTTTGCTGATCCTGGGACGAGTATGTTTGGTGCAAATTTGCTATAAAAGGTTGGGATGATACCAATCCCATCGCTTCAAAACTACTTCTCGATTCCACCCAACCCCAACTGATGACATTTTTAATGAGACTGATATATAATGTACATATATATTTTAGTATATCAAATTTATTTATATTTTCATATATTGTATTCAAAATTGTACGATAAGTATTTACGGGATTTCGTATTGTTTCCCTGTAGTCTGTGGGCTGGAGGGGTCTACCGTGCACCCCCCCCCCCATAACCCACCGCCACCGATATTTTTTTGTTCCTTTGGATGTCCTAAACACGAAAAAAGATGTTAACATTGAAAATTTTGGGTTGCACTATCTGTTCTGGCCCACTATTGTTTACCCGTATAATGAGCTTATGCTGATAATTCTTAGCACTAGGGGTGGAAGAAGATCAAACATCTCGCCATTACTCCATCATGTCTTCACCTATTATCATGTAACTTGGTACAATTAATGTTCAGTCATATGTCGTCATAATGACGTCATCGGTTCTCGCTATAATTGCACGTATATTATACATATTTAAATTATAGGGATTTTCAGAAAAATATCTCATTATAAATCATTTAGTTTTTATTGTTGCCACCATGAACAAAACAATTATTAATTTATGCCTTAAATGGGTTTGTCTATGTCTAATGTAAGCACAAATATGTGTTAACTTTTCTATCTAAATTTTCTATCTCTGGGGGCACTTTTTAGCCCCATGGTATTAATATTAGTTGGACGTCCATTTCACTACATTTGAATAATCCTTTATTTCTGGAACATGCTTTGGCCTACATTAATCAAACTTGGCACAATAAAAGTTCATTCACAAGTCGTCAAGATGATGTTATTGGTTGTCATGGAAACTACCTCTAGAGGGCGCTGCACTTGGATGCATATCACACGCACATGAATTAATGGATACAATTATTGTTTATTTTTAATCATTGTAGTACACTAGTTATCACTATGGGGATAAAGTATCATTAAGTTTTACTTCACAAGGATGTGTCATCTGTAATGTAAAGAAAAACGAAAAATAAATTTGAAAATATATTAAGGGGTCTCTGGATCTCATTGTTTAGCCCTTATCGTGTCAAATTCAGCTGGGAATCCTTAGCATTTGGGGTGGGAGGGGATTACACAAACCTCCATTACTCCGGCATACTTTGACTTACATTAATCAAACTTGACACATTAAATGTTAATGTATATGTCGTCAGGATAACATCATTGGTTGCCATAGAAACTACCTCTAGAGGGCGCTGTATTTTGATAAATATTATGCGCAAATGAATTAATGGTTAATATATTTCTTATTTTTAGCTAATGTAGTACACTATAGGGATAATGTATCATTACGTTTTAACTGGATATGATATGTCAACTCTAGTGTAAGAAAAATAAAGGATACATTTGAAAATCTTGGATTAAGTTGTCTCTGGAGATCAGTGTTTAAGCCCCTATCGGGTCCTTATTGAGCCAATAATCCTTAGCATATGGGGTGTGAGGGATTAAACAAACCTCCATTACTCCGGCATGCTTTGACTTACATTCATAAAATTTGGCACATGTTCTGTTCATGTATGTTGTCAAGATGATTGGTTTCCATGGAAACTTCTATGTTGTACTACATCTTCTGGTTCATCGCTGATTAGGTCTTTGTCTGTAAGAAGAGCTTCCTGTTTGGGATGGTGAGTCCACCTTTACAAGGAAGCCTCATTCCAGGCTGAATGGGAGCACCAAATCAATATGAAACTTCCTGAAAGGATACATTAACCTCGCAAAGTCAGACAGTGTTGGCACTTGTTCCGAAATGTGGCTTCCCTAACATGGGGACTGCTGTGATGTATGAGCCAAGGCATCTGTCTGTCAGCAATTCATCTGCCATCCAAACTCAGTGACACACGTTTTATTTTCGGGAAGGGTTATTTATCCAATGGAAGGTCACTCCGGCCTGGTTTTAGGCATAGGAAATAATCAACCGGCTTGAAAGGGTTCACATGGGCTATATGGTTCTCTCCAAACATGAATGTATTTTATCCACAGACATTGCTACAGATGTGCTCAATTCATCACCTTGATTAGTCAGCTTGATTCACTGCTTTCCTGCGAGGCTGTGTAGGCTGGGTACTTATTCTAGGGGTGGGTCGAAGGCACCCGGTTACTGTGTGCAAGGTATTGTTCAGGCTCCTGTCCACCACAGGAGTATGTTTGCTACTGCACCACACAGAAGAGCAGAATTCAGCAGAAATGTACACAGAAACTATATTGAAAGTGTGTAGGATAACATTGGCGCTCCTACATGTAGTTCTTGCCATACAACACAATGACGGCACAAAGGCACTCCTGGGATCACCATATCCTTTCGGAGGAGTTTTGAAAAGTCCTGAGCCTTAATTCGTTTTATCCATAGGTGTTACCAACAGACTACTTCATTAGTTTGTTCACCTTTATTAGTTTGTGCCAGCCTGTGCCGGCCTGTGCCGGCCAGTGCCGGTTTGTGCTGTCCTGTGTCGTCCTGTGCCGGCCAGTGCCGGTTTGTGCTGTCGTGTGTCGTCCTGTGCTGGCCTGTGCCGTCCTGTGCCAGTTTGTCCTGGTTTTTTGTACAGCTTGTGCCAGCTTGTGCTGTATGGCCAGAACTACGAGAGCCAGTGCCATCCTATGCACTTTCAATATACTTTTGTTTACATTTCTGCTGAATTCTGCTCTTCTGTGTGGTGCAGTAGCAAACATACTCCTATGGTGGACAGGAGCCGGAACAATACCCCTATGCACAGTCACCGGGTGCCTTTGACGCACCCCTAGAAGAGGTATACAGACTACAGAGCCCCACAGGCAGGCTGCATTGAATCGATCCGCTAAGCAGTGAATCTAAGATCGCATTTGAATGGAACATCTGCGGATGAAATACATTCATGTTTGGAGAGAACCATATAGCCCATGTGAACCCTTTCAAGCCGGGTGATGATTTCCTGTGCCTCAAAGCAGCCCGGAGTGACATTCCATTGGATAACCCTTCCCGAAAATAAAACGTGTGTCACTGAGTTTGGATGGCAGATGAATTGTTGACAGGCAGATACCTTAGCTCTGCCTTAGCTCATACATCACACAGCAGTCCCCATGTTAGGGGAAGCCACATTTTGGGATGGGATGCGGAACAAGTGCTGCAGTGTTGGCCTATATTCCAACACTGTTGTATTGTCTGACTTCATGAGGATACTGCATCCTTTCAGGAGTCCCTTTCAGAAGGTTTCATAACTCCAACATATTGATTTGGTGCTCCCATACAACCTGGGTCTGCAATGAGGCTTCCTTCAAAAGGTGGACGCAGCTTCCTTGTAAAGGTGGACTCGCCATCTCAAACAGGAAGCTTCTTCTTACAGACAAGGACTTGGTCAGCAATGAACCAGAACATGTAGTACAACACAAAAGATGTTTCCATCAAAACCAATTATGTCATCTTGACAACATCTACATGAACCAAATTTTATGAATGTAAGTCAAAGCATGCCGGAGTAATAGAGGTTTGTTTAATCCTCCCACCCCATGTGATAAAGATTCTTGGCTGAACAAGGGGCTGATAGGGGCGTTAACATTGATCTCCAGAGACAACGTAACCCAACATTTTCAAATTAATCCTTTGTTTTTCTTACACTAGAGTTAACATATCATATCCAGTTAAAACTTAATAATACATTATCCCTATAGTGTACTACAATAGCTACAAATAAGAAATACTTTTAACCATTTATTCATTTGCGCATAGTCTTCATCCAAATACAACGCCCTCTAGAGGTAGTTTATATGGCAACCAATGACGTCATCCTGACGACATAATTATACATTAACATTTAATGTGTCAAGTTTTATTAATGTAAGTCAAAGCATGCTGGAGTAATGGAGGTTTGTGTAATCCCCTCCCACCCCAAATGCTAAGAATTCCCGGTTGAATTTGACACGATGGGGGCTTAAACAATGAGCTCCAGAGACCCCTTAATAAAATATTTTCAAATTTATCTTTTGTTTGACATTTGACACATCCTTGTGAAGTAAAACTTAATGATACTTTATCCCCATAGTGATACCTAGTGTACTACAATGGCTAAAAATAAGAAATAATTGTATCCATTAATTCATGTGTGCATAATATGCATCCAAGTACAGTGCCCTCTAGAGGTAGTTTCCATGACAACCAATGATATCATCTTGACGACATGTGAATGAACATTTATTGTGCCAAGTTTGATTAATGTCGGTCAAAGCATGTTAGAGAAATAAAGGATTATTCAATATGAAGTGATATGGACGTCCAACTAAGCTTAATACCATGGGGGCTAAAAAAGTGCCCCCAGAGATAGAAAATCCAAAAAAAATTCTAAGTTAACACATTTTTGTGGTTACATTAGACATAGACAAACCCATTTAAGGCATAAATTAATAAATTGTTTGTTCTTGGTGGCAACAATAAAAACTAAATGATTTATAATGAGATATTTTCTGAAAATCCCAATAATTAAAATATGCATAAAATACGTACAATAATAGCGCCCTCTACCGGTCGTTTTCACGAGAACCGATGACGTCATTATGACGACATATGACTGAACATTAATTGTACCAAGTTACATGATAATAGGTGAAGACATGATGGAGTAATGGCGAGATGTTTGATCTTCTTCCACCCCTAGTGCTAATGGCCCTGTCACACTGTTGCGTATCGTACTAGCGTATGCCAGCGTATGAAAATTATCACTCATACGCTGGTATACGGTGACATACGCTAGGGGTACGTTAGGCATAGGTTGTATACGTTTCAAGCACGGTGGCATACGCTGGCATACGCTGGCATACGCTGGCATACGCTGAGGCAGAACTAAATTTTTAAGCATGCTTTAAAATGTTGTGCGTATGCGGACGTATGGTTAATACGCTAAGTATACGCTAGGCATACGCTGAATACGCTAGAGGTACGATATAGGTACGTTACTCATAGGTCGAGTACGCTGGACATAAGTTGCCATACGTTGGCATGAAGGTGTACCGTACAGGTAGCGTTTTGATAGCGCATTGAAAGGGCGCCGATTATATAGGCACTTTGTCACGTGATAGGCGGATATGCGGTACGCTGGGCATGCGCAGTTCATACGCTACTCATACGCTAGCCATACGCAGATTACGCTGTCCAAACGCTGGTCATACGCTGTTCATACGCTGACATACGCTGGTCGTACGCTGACATTTGCTGACATTCGCTGTCCATACGCTGTCAATACGCTTGCCATACGCTACTCATACGCTACTCATAGGTTCAATACGGTAAGTATACGCACAATTATGTATTTTCAAGGGCTTTTTGTGCGTATGAAAATTATATTATGAATTTTCATACGCAACTCTTACGTTTCTCTCATACGCAACAGTGTGACAGGGCCATAAGAATTATCAGCATAAGCTCATTATACGGGTAAACAATAGTGGGCCAGAACAGATAGTGCAACCCAAAATCTTTTTTCGTGTTTAGGACATCCAAAGGAACAAAAAAATATCGGTGGCGGTGGGTTATGGGGGGGGGGGGGTGCACGGTAGACCCCTCCAGCCCACAGACTAATAGGATGTAGTTGTAATTGCTGGGCCTGACAGAAGATATTTGTTTTTAGAGCGTAGGTTTCTAGCTGGTTGATACTGTTGAACTAAATCCTGGAGATAAGCAGGGGCTGTACCATGAAGACATTGATAAGTTAACAATAAAATCTTAAAATCAATACGAGACCTAACTGGAAGCCAGTGTAAATTCTGCAGTATAGGGGTGATGTGATCATGAGTGCGAGAACGAGTGACAAGCCTAGCTGCAGTGTTTTGAATCCGTTGTTAAGGTACGTTTGTTTGTCCATTTAGAGTATGTGACTTCTCACCTAGATTTGTGTACTGGAATGTTTCCCATTGTCTCTTCATACAAAACGCGCAAAAAGATCAACTTCTTTGTACATTTCAAATGCGTGACCAATCGTGGATTCATGCTGGTTTTAGTTTTAATTTGAAAATGGATCACGTCCGGAATCCAATTCAAATTGTTTATTTTATTAACGTTTTCTTAAAAAAATATATTCAGGATGTTCGGTATCGTCACTAACCTCACATCAAGTAAGTTTTAGATGATTATTCAGCAAGTCTATCGACAGGATCACATTTTGAAATGAATATGCATGGGTGTACTCGTTTTAAAGCCAATTTATACCGCATGACTATTAACTGATCTTTTACTGGAATAGAAACAGAAACCCACCAAACTACTTCAAGTGATTGGAATTCTGCTGTGCTGTGTTTTAAACAACTTTTTCAAACAGGAGTATGAACGTTTGTCCAATTTGTGAGGCCTCTCTTAGCCACCATACTTTGCGTATGGGAAATTCGGTCTGGTTCCAATAACCGTGTATACGTGTATCACCTATTTTACTGCATGGTGGCCAAAAAAATCAATAGGAATAATGTAGAACATGACAAATACAAAATAAACAAAGAAACACGTGAAATACACACAAATTTATACTGCTTTAAACATAATGACAATGTAGGCCTTCTGTCATATTTGCGATAAGTTAATGTTAACTTACATTTGGAATTTCCCCCGATGTCCCAATAACTGTAATTGCTGATACAGCAATTTTGGCTGCAATTGGACATCGTTTCAATATAAATCACAAATGTTCATTATATGACATCATATGTTTTTGATAACTTTATCTTGAAATGATTACAGGCTAAATGAGACGTCACGATACGGAAACAAAAGGTAGTTCAGTTTACCCAAGTGCAGGCACGTAGCCAGAGTTGGAATTTTGGGGGGCACATTCCGTGCGTGCTCTTGTGAGCCAGAATTTTTCGCACAATTATTTGTTGGTATGGGGGAGGAAATGGCTCACCCCTTTGAATTTGTGAAACTCATTTTTTGGCCCCTCGTAGCTACGTGCCTGCCCAAGTGGTGTTTTATAGTCATTATATATTCTTTTGGTAAACACTCACATTTACAATCATTAAATAACGAAACTAAATTACAGCTATTTGATAGGTTCTGTTATGAAGCTTTGGAGCTTTGACTAGTATAAGTATGATAATCTAGGAAGGTTTGAGGTCCCAGTAGCACTGTGTCAAACGCTCTTGAAGTGTTCTCTAGTGTTCTCTAAATAAAGCATTACCTGTTGAAACTGTTAACATGTTGTCATTGCTTGGAATCTTGACTGCTTGGACTAGGCAATATATAAGTGACTTCGTTTCCAGCTTGTATTTGTCTGGAGGTGGGGTGATGGTGGTGGTAAAAGAAAGTCCTGGTTGCCCTGAAGTAAATAACAGTGTATTTGGATTGTGTGCTATTCAGTGTTGACTCACCGAACACATATTATTATTATGTGTATAGGTCAATTAAATTGAAGTATGAGTACTCCACGTATGTGTGAAAAGTGTAAATGTCATGGAATGGATAAGGTAGGGTAAGATAAAGTGAGATAAAGTAAGTGGGGAACCCTGTTTTTCACACTCATAATGATTAAAACTTAAATAAAGCTAAAATATCCCGGTATACGGGTATTGTAATGCAATGGTTGAAGCTTATATAAACACCTGGTGTCCCATACAACTTGACAAGAAGTCGCACAGTCTGATCGTTCAAAAGTTGAAAAACACGCATATTTCTACTACAAAAACGTGAGATAAAAATTGGAAAACGATCCATAAACGTTTAATGGAAATAAAAACGAGGAGATCATTACAAAAATGGAAAATTATTGATGCAAAGCAGCTGCGTTGGCAAGCGCAAGCTCTGACCTTTTGTTAGGAAGAGTTTGCTTACTACGTTTAAACGAAAAGAATTGCAGAGGCAATTTTGCCAAATCTGTTTCAACGAACATACTTTTTTGAATTATTAGTTAAACAAGCATCTTATAAAGGTTTCAGTTTGTTTAATACGTTGTGAAAATACATCCAGGTTTGTCATGTTATTCAATGCGGAGTTAGGAATGAGTACTAATTTTTCTAAAAATAACCTAAGAAACGAATATTTCTAGGGAAAAGTGATAGCATCATCAGTTACCAACAAGTAAGTAAAACATTAAAATTCGACAAATTGGCTTTTTGAATTACCCATTTTATTCATTTTCTTTAATCACTATATATATACGTTGTTTATCTGAATACTGTTCATAATTATCGAAATGTGTGAATTAATTTTATATCCTTCAGTTTACAACTAATGATTCATTCAACTCTGTTCTTCATTGACGTTCTCTATACTTTGAGGAACCTCTAAAAGTTTTGACCTCATTTCACAATTTAAGACGGAAGTGGTATTTTTACATTAATTTCGATATTTCTTCCTGATACATAATAATGATAAGGCGATGATGGAAATTATAGTCAAGCAAACCTTGAGTAAACCACTTCACTGTCAGCGCAAATCAGTTATTTCAGATAACCTACGCCAATTTTTGGGAGGTTACCCAACTCCTCCTCCTCCTTCCGATATTCGGGAACCGCCCCTAATGTTTGGTACCATCATCAATGGTTTTGATTATGTTAAATATAATAATGTTTTCAAAAGAGGCAGAACACCTCCTCAATAAGGCAGGTAAACAAAGGAGATGGTTGGTTTCTTGACTTTTAAGGAATCTTTGGAGAGTCACAGCTTTGTATTTATCAAAATAGCCATACACAATACATAACAATGGCTTGCAATAAAGTAATTACTACAAAGTCATGATCATGTCCTGTGTGGTTTATCAGGAATGAAATCAGCAGGAAATACTCACGATGGAACAATTTCGGTATTATTGGAAATGGACATTTTGTTCAATTTACTCATTAAAACTGTTACATTTAGTTTTAATTTCATTCGTATTATATTTGTTTGGTTAAAAAATACATTTTTACCAAATTTCAAGATCCGAAACGCTTATTTTGTAAAAAAAAAGAAAATTTGGCAAAATTGTTGTTATTTATTTCCGATGATTTTTTTGTTTTTATTGAAACATGCATAACATTAAATCACAAAATAGTTAAGAAGTACACTTTTTAACAAAATGCAAAGAATTTTTTTAAATTTTTTCCCCAATATTGGAAGGTTTTTTAAATGTGACATTTTTATTCCAGTGTGATTCGTTTCGAACACAGAAATTCTAAAAATGGCAATGTCTTTTAAACATAACATGTCTTTTTCATTGTCACAAACATGAATTATTTTGTTTTACCTAAAAAGTCTCAGAATTGTCGCTTACAAACAAAATATTCCTGTTAACAAACCTATTTTACGAACAACCTTGTAATTTCATGACTGTAATTAGCTTTTTAAGTACATACATTCAAAACCTTGATAAAAACAATCAAAATCCTTATTTATTTTTGATGAAGCAAAAATGTAGTGTTATTATGTATGAACAAATTAACTTTCTTTAAATATTGTTAAAACCAAAGTATACAAAGGTTTTTTCACAATAAAATCCACCATATATATTAACAAAATGCAAAATACCAAAGTAGCCTCATTATAATGGGTTAAGGGTTGGGAATTACCACCCCTACCGATTCCACTCTGTGCACTAGCAAAATGCACAATATCAAAATGACCTCCTTGGCTTAAGGGTTAGGAATTACCACCTCTACCGATTGCCCAATTCCACTCTGTGCACAATGCACAAAATCAAAATGGCCTGGCTTAAGGGTTGGGAATTACCACCCCTACCGATTCCACTCTGTGCACTAACAAAATGTACAATATCAAAATGGCCTCCTTGGCTTAAGGGTTGGGAATTACCACCCCTACCGATTCCACTCTGTGCACTAACAAAATGTACAATATCAAAATGACCTCCTTGGCTTAAGGGTTGGGAATTACCACCCCTACCGACAGTAAGGGGTGGGAATTCCCGTCCCTTGACTTAAGATGCTACCAAGTATACTTGTGTCGAATACAGTAAAGGGGTGGGAATTCCCGTCCCTTGACTTAAGATGCTATCAAACAAGGATAAGGAAAAAGTCAAGTGCAATGGTTAGTGATGGATCAATTCAAAATTCTTTTCGATTACCATGAAACATTTAAAGATTTAATTTTTTTTTAATAAAGTAGCATGTTTACATGAGAAATATGTAAAATCGGAGAACCATCTGATCAACACACGATTTTAAGCACTAATGATAAGGAAAAAGTCAGATGCAATGGTTAGTGGTGGATCAATTCAGAATACTTTTCGATTACCATGAAAAATTTTAAGATTAGAAACACAAAAATAATAAACTAGCATGTTTACATGAGAAATATGTAATGTCTGAGAACCATCGGATAAACACACGATATTAAGCAGTAAAAATAATTCTATATGCAAAATACTTTATGAAAGAATATAAAACGTTTTTTTCACGTGAACAAAATAAAAACAAAATTCATACAAGCAAATTATGGATAAAAAAAAAATCAAAATGTTCATTTCCAATAATACCAAAATACTATGGTTTAATATTGTGCAATATATTGACTTAGAGAAAAGGGCAACAATATGCAGTGTTTAAAAAGTTCAAACCCAGAAAGGTCAAAATATTAGCATAGACCCTACGTCGTGTTGGTATATTCCACCTATTGTGATAGACACAAAGCAATCGCTAAAGCCTCATGGTAAGGTTTTCACAGTCATTATATTTGTTTGGCGATGTGCATCGAGTTCGTTTGTGCTTGAGAAATTAAACACTAACCGAAGAAGGAAATACATCAGCAATATTAATACTATACAGCTCTACGTCATGTTAAAACATTACTTGAGTATTTGCCTCCATTTTGGATAGACCTACAACAAAATATTCTTCCTGAGTTTGAGATCGCTGTATAGAAAAATGGATATCGTCTGGAATTAATCAATCTTGGAAAATTGCCTCACAAATAAGGTATGTTTATGACTGCTTATCATTCTGCAAAATGTGAAACCTATACAAAGGCACTCTACACCCGTACATGTATAACCTTTGTTGACAATTTCTAGGTGGAGCTTTCTGGTTTAGTGCGACGGTCAAAGACGTTCTCATACAAAATTTCTTTATTCATTCCTTAATTATTTACGATCTTTCATTGCAATCATGCGGCTACAAATACTGAGTTCAAGTGATAAGTACTTGATCATGGATGATAAATATCCAACAGGCGTAAGTTCAGCCACTGTGTATAAGTATTCGTTGTTGAATGCAACTCAATTATATCATGTTCTTTTCTCAATACCTGTCATGTAATTTCAATCCAACTATCATGTTTGTGGAGCTATATGGACACTATAACAATGAATTAATTGGAACTACGTGTAATGTAAATCTTTGGCATAAACACAAATCTTCTATTTCTAAAAGAATAACTATGGAATCTGCTAATCCTAATTTCATTTTATTGTGTTTTGTTTTCTGGAACAAGTCTACTTGTGTTACTTTAAATGTACGCAATGATGCATCAGTTTTATTTGGGTAATAAGATGTGTCTGTTTTCACATCACGTGATAATTAAATGTAGTTTTAGCCTATATTTTCTGTATGCTTGGTAGTCAATGGGAGGTTACACTTAAGGTAAACATAATGCATACGTTTTAAGAATCAAGAAACCAACCTAGGAAAGATTCAGCGCAATCAGTCCACAAGTTTCTGAGAAAATCCAGGAAATTCATTCAGACGTTTCAAATACAAAATACACAAGGAATAAATATGTAATTTTCGTACACCATCACTGGTCTTGATCTTCTACTTGCAGAATTGCGCTGGTCTGGTGCACGTTTTCCTAAAGACTTTGGATCAGAGTCGGCGATTCGGACTTGACTTGCACTTGACTGAATAGACTCAAGCAAGACCCCACTTGGTGTCAGGGACTGTTCAGAAAATATTCGTTAAATAGACATTTCATTCTTAAAACATAGTTTAATATAAACCGTGTTTCGGGTAATGACAACTTCCCAGACGACACCACTAGGCTGTTACTGGCTCTACACGTTCCCATGCCAAAACACTATGAGACACCGCGCACAATGTTGCAAAATTTAGCCTGATATTAAAGAAGTTTGGACAACTTTACAACATAATGAATCTCACTTGTGCAACGTATAGCAAAGTCTACCGAAGTTATTATAAATTACTCAAAAAGAGAAAAACAAGTATAACATGAGACACAGACTGTTTACTTCACAAAATTCGCCCAAAAATAATAATAAAGCCAGATGAATGTATTTAACATATTAAGTGTTTAGAAGAAGTTATGATAAAATCAATTGGATGGCCCTGAGCCGGCTTCCCCACTGCAGCACGTGGTACACGTAGATGCTTTGCCGGCCGCAATAAATCCCTCAACGGGTTGCATGCCACCCGCGGGCCGTAGGTTTGCCACCCTAATATCAGTGTATTTATTGACACACAATGGAAAAATACTATAGAAACTTGAGACTTCATTGAGACTTGCTTCAAAAGACTTAATGACATCTTTGTTTTGGTTGTACCAGCCTCAGCCATTAAATATCTTGTTACTTTTTCCTACGTTATTTTCTGTCTCCAACACACAGCGCCGCAGCCCTCTGAAAACTGAACTTCATGGTACGTATGAACTTTTGAATTACGGACACGCACAATACTACAATCGAAGTGGAACAGAGTTTTTTCTAAAATATAAAGGGTAATTGCCAAACAAATGCAAGCATTTACAAGTAGTAAACAAATCCTTTTTCATTAGATTCATTTTGTTTAATTAGAACAATTTGGTAAAGGATAGGTCCTTGAAGTCCCGTATTCCAAATCGACCCGTGTTGTTGAATTCTGCCAGAGCCAGTTCAGTTTTTAGTATTTTCATTTTCCCAGTTTTCTATATAGAGTGGAGTATACAAAAAAGTCATGAATATTGATGTTTCCTCAGTGATGTCATTTTAATTTGCATTTTTGAGATGTGGGGTGAGAACACAAAGGTAAGTATGTAGAATAATTAAGAAAGGTCAGAGCGTGACCAGTTGATGCGTTTTGAAAATATTGTACAAATACCATATATTATTTTGATAGGGTTAAGCTGACGAAGACGTGAGGCCGTAATGCCAGCATGCAACAGTGAAGTTAAAGAATGAAGATACATCGCACAACTTTCGATTTGCAATTACAAATAGGTTCGAAGCCCTCAACTAGGAGGGGGCGGTGGTATACATGAGAAATGATCAGGGGGTACGCTTATAAAATCATCCAAAAAAAATCACTCGTGAGAAGTGTACTCACTCCCCACAAGTGACTTGTTATCTGCAGTTTCATTGATTTTAGGAAGGCATTTGACAGCATCCATCGACAGTTACTATGCGATTTTGTACGGAACACCTGAACAGTATATGTTATCATCACTGCTATGTCATCACCGGTGGAGTTCTTTTTCTTGATTATTGACTTTATTATAAAAAAGGAGAAGGTGGGACCAAATTTCTGCATTCAATGGCAGTACGACAGGTTGGCGGAAGAAAAACAGCAAACACCACTCTGAGGTTGTATCAGTTGCTAGAAGACAAATCTAGTCACCAGACAGCAGGACAGCAGGATAATATAGATGTCGATCATTTCAATATCTATGCATCTGTCTTCCGGCTGCTCTGTACATGCATGCACGGATTACCGCACGGGCAAACTGGGCACGTGCCCCGGGCCCAGGAGCCAATAGGCTGGGGCCCTTGGTTTTCCAAAAAAAAAAAAAAAAAGCATAGTACTAGTAGTATTATGCGCGTGTATGGGCCCGTGGTGAATTTGTGCCCAGGGCCTGTGCTCATGATGATCCGTCCATGTGTACATGCAGTATTGAGGTTAAATACTATCAATTTGAACATAAACTGTGCCTAATTAACATTTAGATTGTGTGAAGTGGCACATCAACTGGACGTCTTCTACTAGCGTTGCTTGTACAATACCATGGACATCATGTAGAGGGACCACATCACAAATGAGGAAATTGCTACTCCGGTCTGGCCATCAGAGGCGTTTATAAAGTGACTTTGTGATGGAGAGTGAGAGCTAATGCTAGTATTAGCAGAACATGCCCTCCGTCTACCATATGTCGTCCTGTAAGAGTCGCAATATTTAAAATAGACACCAAAAAGGGGCAAGGGAAAGCAAGTTTGGACAAACAAATACTTGGCGAATTACATTCAAGGAAGACTAAGGAAGCCCTCCTGGAGCGAGATGCCACCTGGAATGGAGCAAAAGAAATCGCAAAGCCGTGGGATCAGTATAGGAGACTTGCTGCCCATTGTACCATAAATGACAAAAGGAACTACCAGGTAAGTCCTAAGCAACTTTAAGTAAGCTTTATATACTCATATTTCATGTATTTTTGTTTTCATTTGCTAACTTCAGATGAGAAGAAAACGTCACAATCTCCTCCCGCAGGCTGCATGCAGCTCAGCTGCCGGACGGTGTGTATATCTTGGTCTAGTCCTTCTTGGCACGTTATTCACATCCTCAAGTAAGAAGTTTGCTACAATTAATTCCCTGCAGTTCTTGTGGCAATAACCATATATGATTTGGCCCTATGTAATTTTTTTTTCTAGATTTAAAGGTAAACTGGATATATCAGCCTATATGTCCATTGGAAATAGCATGATGGAAATAACAATACAAATTTTGTTATTGCTTTAGAGAATAGACCATTAAAACTAATCATCCCATTGGCAGTGAGCTGGGTTTATATTATTTTGTGTGTACACTAGCTATGAAATAAGCCCTTTTCCAGATGCATTTTTTCACCCAGACCCTAGTATAAATGTTTAAAAAAGAACAGTTACAATCAAACCCAACCTGTAAGTATAATAATGGTCTCAAAATGTGGCGAATTAAATGATTATACATACGCATCACTTTAAATTTTTATTATGGTAACAAGGAACCACATTATACCCGGAGTTTTTTTTTTAGGTGGTTATTTATATAAATTATATTGAATATCCAGGTGCTGTGCCAGATTTCACATGCTTCAATGCAAGATTGTATATCAGGGATGATGAAACAACTTACTTTGGTGGCTACAAGAGTGGCAGTGACATAGATGCAATAGTCTCCTTAGGGCGTGAACTAGACACAGGTAGTGGCAGTGATCTACCGGGAAGAGGCAATTATGAAGAGTTTTCTTCTCGTGGTGTAGTCAAAGCCACACGTTATTTGATGCCTGATTCTATTGAGGAAGATAGGTTCGGTGTCTACAACTGTATATTCGGTGATCAAAGTATTAAGATAACAACCATCATAATGAATGAAAATGGTAAGGAACATGATCATCTGTCTCTTAATAAAATATCGATCCTTGTTACGGTCACGATTAGTTTTGAGTTTAAATTTAACTTTATTTGAAGTATTTGTTAAATGTGAAACGGTTTCTAGTTGATTTTAGACTTCATAATCGTATCATGTTGGCCCTATTTCTAAAAGGTATTATATATGTCTGTTCACATATACTTGTACGTGTTCTAATGAAGGTGACGTATCTCCAGCATCACCCACCTTGACTACGACTGCAGGTGAAGATGTGACATTGACAATGACACGTTATTTTGGTAGACATTCTCCACTAGTTGTGTTCAAACGTTTAACTTTTGACTGTATTTATAATGATTTTTTTGTTTATGGTCACAAATACTTAATGTTATGTATTGCAATAAAGGTCACGTATCTCCTGCATCACTCACCATGACTGCAGGTGAAGATGTGACTGACATTGGCAATGACACAGTATTCTGGTTGATATTCTCCACTTGTTGTGTTCAATCATTTAACTTTTGACCCTGTTTATAATGAGTTTTTTGGTTTATGTTTACAAATACTTAATGTTATGTATTGCAATAAAGGTGACGTATCTCCAGCATCACCCACCTTGACTATGAGTGCTGGTGAAGATGTGACGTTGAATATGACACAGTTATATAACGGTCCATCAACTGAACTTCGATGGAAGCACAATGGTAATGACGTCACTGCATGGAATGGCCAATCCAACATCAGCATCAATAATGTACAGGTCATTAATGCTGGTATCTATGAATGCTACATAGATGGTCGCTACAGTCAACAGCAACACGCACTCATGAAACTCATCGTAAGAGGTAATAGTTACATGTCTGGTGATGTATTTTGAGTCGTACATGATGGTGTATGCATGGTTAGTTTCTCGAGGGTGAGAAATATAACAAACGAAAATGCAGAATGGGATTATGGACAAATACATACTTAACAGTTTCTCTTGTAATTTACACAGTCAATACAAAATATAGCGAGCTGTAAGTAACATGGTGACTATTTGCATATTTTGAAGAAGAAGAAAAACTCATTACGGAACATCCATCGTTGTTTCTGCAGAGTGTTCACCCAATAAGTGGGGCCCATCATGCGACAATGACTACCCGTTATGTTATAATGGTGGTATGTGTGATGATAAGACTGGTGAATGTATCTGTGCACCAGGATTCAGTGGTCAACGCTGTGCAACATGTAAGTGAATCACTTTTTTATGTGATATACAGTAAAACAAAGCAAAATTGCGATTTTTTAAAAAGAAATTGTCAAGGATAATATGTGTGTTCTTTTTCCAAATAGTAAATGGTATGACTAAAAGTAGGTATACACCACTGGTTTTTACTTGAAACGAAACTGGAAGGAAAAAAGCTTAACCTACTTGGTTTTAAGATGGCAATAAAACAAACATCCTTTATTCCGTCAGAACGGTTGTTTTTTAATATAAATTCAAATATAAATATGGATCACTGGCCAGTGATCAATTTCCACTTTATAATGAATATAAATAATTTGAAATATGCTTTCCTCGACGACAAAGCGAAATAAGCTGAAATTTCACATGCTAGTTTCTGTACTATTGATTGATATCTATTGATAAAGTATCAGTTGCATGCATTTTATCAATAGTATACACTGCCTTCAAAGGTTGTATATATATATTTGGTATTCTTAAAAAAACATACAATTAATGGTCACAGTTTAAATAAGAAAATACTTGGTGTAAAATTTATGAAAGTTATAAACCTCCCTTGAAATTTCACGTTAACACGAATTCCGAGTTCATTCGTTTTTGCATTTTAATTATTTTCTCGTTAATGGCACAATTCATAATGAGCTTAAACTATAGATCAGTTGTTGTATAGATCTTTATTCACATAAAGTTGTTGGATAGGATTATGAGAAATCAGTCATGTTTGTGCCCTCGTCTGTTTATATCTCTTTTTGAGTTCTACTTGTTAGGCTTGTTGGCCTAATTTGTCAACAAATGGTGTCGAAATAGTAAAACAATTTCATTTTTATCAATTTGGTTATGATGCAGGAATCCTCATTTTTGACATGATAATCAAAGAAAGGTTAGAGAAAAAGGAAGTAAATAAAAACTGACTGTCTATTGTAACATGTTTTTAACAGAAACATATATAGCCCTAAACAAAGTCAGTGAATTGTTCCGCCATCACTGAAAAACAGCATTTTTTGATTATTAATTTAATCATTATAATCGTTAAGAAATAACTACTGTTAGACCTATGCAATAACTACAATTTTATGGTGTAGGAACAAGAATATAGAACTTTGCTTTTAATATATAGATTGCGTAGATTCATCTGGTGAATTCGATGCGATATTCAAATGTAAAACAACAATTAAACAAATCAACATTCTGAAAGTATGTAAAAGTAATCTGAAAAACTGTTTTCCACAAACTCGGCTCTGTCTTCAATGGAAGGTAAAACAGGTGTGAAAACCAATATTCTCCACCCACTGTGATAATATACTCGAGTGTCCTTATTTTATTTATTTCTCATTGCATGTTAATTTTAATAATTTGTAAATAGTTTCATTGTGTATGTGTATATGTTTTGGAATTGAATAAACGGAGCTTTATAGCCCCACACAGGTAAACACAATAAATAATAATTATAATAATCCGGCAAACAAGGGCGATACATCTTTTATAGATGAAAGACACAACATTGGTATTTGGAAATGTACGTTAATTTTATCTGTAATTTTAGTAAATAAACTAACATGTGAAACTTGCATTGCTGAACTTGTTTTTAATTCGATGTAACAAATTGCTTTATTCTCAAAGATGAAGAGCGTCTCAGATGGAATGATTACTGACGATTTATCATCGTACCAACCTCACATCACGTAAACTTTTAGATATTAAGTTTAGATATTCAGTAATCTGATAATAATCAATTTGATCATTTGATATTTTACAGTGCATGGCAAGAACTGTTTTGGTCAAAACTGTGCCATAACGTGCAGTAGTAAAAACATTAATGGCTGTAGGCGAAACTTGATGTGTCCGCCTGATCCTTTTGGTTGCACATGCGCTGCTGGATTCACAGGATCTAACTGCATGGAAGGTATTGAACATTGAACAGTGTACATGTATCGAGCTTTCTAAGAAGTAATTAGCACTGTGGCCTTTATTAATTTTTGTATGGCCCTATTGATAATTGAGGAACGTATAGTGTAAAACAGTTTCAAATTTGAGGCGGTTGAATTAATAATTTACGGCCTACTTACGGCCAAAAAAGGTCTCCGGTTTCTGGTCTCTGCGCGCGTTGCCTCAGACCCGCGCGTCGGCATTTTAGTTGCAGCCAAAATTGCTGGATCAATTGGAAATCTGCCGTGCTGTGTTTTTCACACAGGGGTAAAAACGGTCCTTCTTTAAGAGATATTCTGACGCACTCAAGGTAATTTCCATGAGATAAGATCATCAGGTAACTGAATTAAATTAATGTTTTCACATTAACTCGCCATTAAAGGCCATTTTCTCCGAACACCTTTTTTCTCCTAGAAATCAGAAAACCACGTCAATAATTGTTTACATCGCTGCACATCGATTGTGAAGAAAAACAAACTATTCGAGATTCTGTGTACGCACGTGTATATTGTGTTGGTCTTTATTTTTTATTTTTTATTTTTTATTTTTTTATTTTTTAATTAAAAAAAAAAAAAGTATTTATTTAAAGCGGTGGGTCTTTTTGCTAATTGGCGGAATAAACCGCGTGGACCAGTCAATTTAAAACGTGTGAAGAATGTTATTTAAGTCAGTATCATATGACTGTATACAAAGTCATAAAAGTCCCACATAAAGAGTGGATTAGAATATCTCTTTCATGAATAAAACCCAGGTTTGTGCTATTCCAGACACCGTATTGTTTTCTAACAGCGAACATTTTATCTGTACCAGACTGTGATGATGGCTACTTTGGTGCTGGTTGCAAGATGCAGTGTCACTGTGCCGGTGATGAAGTATGTGATAAGGGACATGGTAAATGCCCAACTGGTGTTCAGTGTGCATCAAACTTCACAGGAGAAAACTGCCAAGGTAAGAACAAAACTAACAACGTTTCAGTCAATAATATTTACATGTTTTATCAAAATGCAAATTAAATGTTTTATGTTATGCCTGAATTGGTCACGGCTTGTACCAGAGTGCTAAAGTTTACCACTAGCACTGTTTTCAATTTATAGACAAAGGTTCATGGGTTCATGAAGAAGTCCAACATGCTCCAAAAAAAATCGGCCTGTGGAGGAAGGCTAAAAAATCTAATTTAACCCAACACTGGACAGCTTTTTGAAAGCTGCGTAACAGTTTTTATCTTATAAGTATAAGCAGTATTTGAATAATCTTGGGTCAACTCTTATTTTGGTAATTTTTAGGGAAAAAAACTAAAACTAAATCATTACCCAACACGGTAAAAAATTGTATTGGTCAAACTGCTACTAATGCTAAAGATAAAGCTACTTTGTTTAATAATTATTTTTACTCCGTTTTGACCCAACCAAGGGATTATGATTTCTTACCTGATATTCCTGTTTATAAACATGCTGAATTGGGGTCAATATCTGTTAATGAGAGTGAAGTTTTAGACATCCTTAATCATTTAGACATAGCTAAAGCAGTGGGTCCTGACGGGTTATCCCCTCAAGTTTTAAAATAATGTGCTCAACAGAATATTTCTCCTTTGTGTCATATTTTTAACAAGTTGTCTCTTAGAACTCAAGTATTACCCAGTGAATGGCTAAGAACAAATGTTGTTCCAGTTTTTAAAAAATCGGACAAAGATAAAGTTGAAAATTATAGGCCAGTGTCTTTACTCAGTGTATGTGCCGAGGTTATGGAAAGGGTTGTTTTTAATGCTATTTTTCCAGTTGTTCGCGATGATATATACAACCTCCAACATGGGTTTGTTAAAGGTCGCTCTACGGTTTCACAACTCTTAACAGTATTACAAGAAGTCAGTTGTGTTTTGGACAGTGCTGGACAAGTTGATATGATCTATCTTGATTTTTCCAAAGCTCGTCTTGACATTTTACCGTTGTCTTTTAGAAGAGAAATTGGATGTCTTTTATATCTTTTTAATTGTAAAATTACACATTTTGATATTGATCGCTATGTTAGTTTTAATGTAACTCAAGGCCGTCCTACCACTAGACTTTCTTCCGATCCTTATTATGTTATCTGTTCCTAGGTATAAAACTGAATCACATAATTATTTTTATTTTCAGCGGATTGTTCCAATCTGGAATCAACTTCCTTTGGCAGCAAGATCTGCCACTTCACTTTCGTCGTTTTACAGAACAAAGTTTGCTTCCAGTTTTTGGTAGATAACATTTGTACATGGATGTCTTTTTGTCGTTGCTCTCTCTGTCGGCGCAATTAATTAATGTTGTCTGTTCCGACCTAACTTGCTTCAGCGGCCCCCTAGTGGTGTAACGGGCGGGGGATGGGGTGTAACGAGGTATAAAATGTTCAGTGGGTTTCTTGTGGTAGGATGGCCTTGTAGAGGTGCT
Organism: Zoroaster sp. YZ-2022; assembly: GCA_029582265.1. Lineage (NCBI taxonomy): Eukaryota > Metazoa > Echinodermata > Asteroidea > Forcipulatida > Zoroasteridae > Zoroaster > Zoroaster sp. YZ-2022. The sequence continues at coordinate 31,776,187 of CM055831.1, forward strand.
GGTCCCCTGTTCTATCTTACCACTCACTGGCTTTGTTTTAAATGTTTGTGTATTTTTTGTCTTTATGGTTTTGCGTTTATACTTAATTGATGTAATCTGATTGCCAATGTAAAATGTAATAAAATAAATAAAATAAAATAACTCCCCACGGGTCGATCTTTAGCGGTCAAATTCATTTGTACTGATGTACCCTCATCGCAAAGGAAATGACGTTGCATTCCACATGTCTTATCCATTCATTTAGTATGTCCTGATGGGTTATTTGGAGCTACTTGTACCCAGGAGTGTCATTGTGCCGGTGATGTAGTTTGTGACAAAGGCAACGGTAGATGCCCAGATGGTGTAATGTGTGAAACAGGCTACAGATGTGAAAACTGCCAAAGTAAGTGAAAAGTAGACAATGTGGTATGATACATGTACTACACATTCTTACCACTCTGAATAAACATTTGAGAGGAACGTAACTTGTGTTTCTGCTTGGAAGGAATAGCATACGTCATTACTTCCTTGAATGGGTAATTACGCCTAAACATTCCAATACTGCTATTTAAAATCTTTAAATTTAATTATTTTTATCCAGACTCATGTCCGTATGGGATGATTGGACTTCAACCCGACTGCATCATTTGCTATGGTAAGGTTTGAAAAGTAATGAGAGTTCATGTTTATTCCTGTAATAACGACATACGATACATCTACACATCGAATAAGGGCCTAAAAAACTAATGTGGTTCGTTGAAACAATGGTCTGTTTCATTATACTAGGATATAATTATGATAAGAACCATGTTGGATCTTTGAGGGCCATAGTTCCAATGGCCCACTTGTCCGACGACCCATTGTTCCGACAAAGGAAGGGTTGTTGTTAACAGCCGGGTTGAAATATTAGGAATCGGATCAATGGATTTTCAGACTATTCGTTCTCCAGTGTCTGACAAATTTCAGTATATGTGGCAAAAGTAAAGGGCTTTCGGAATACTCCTGTGGCTTAGTCGCTGATAACAGAAGGGGCCATGAGAAACGCAAATACAAATTGACACAAGCACCCTGGCTTGACTCTTATACTTATACGGTGCATTTGTGAATTGGTGAACGGTCTGATGGTAAATGGAAGATCCACGTTGTACCAAAGTCTGTCGGTACATTGAAGCTTCTTCAAGAACAGGGACAGAGCACACTGTTCAAAACATTGATAACTATCCCCACTAAGAAGAGATTATTTCACAACGTGTTTTCCATAGCCTAAACCTAATTTGTTTTTCCCCCATTAAGTTGTTTCAGTTTCAGTTTCAGTTTATTTTCCACTCAATCAGAACACAACAAATTGAGATATAAGGCCAATAAAAAATAAAAAATCAGTTAAACAATAATACATGTAATTAAAAACGAAAGGCCAATGTGACAAAGTGATTAAGTGGTGGAGGTCTCCAAAAAGCAAGCTTGTCGAGTGGAGACCCCCCAAAATAATGTGTGTAGAAATTTATCTGAGCTAATACAACTGTAAATACAACTAGATGCATAAATTACACACACAGAGAAATATATTAATGTTACCTACACATAAACAAGACAGGACAAACACTAATGAGACAAGGCAGCATGGTGTAACTGCACAGCAGTAAAATATAATGAAAGATCAGGAGGGCATTATTAATATATGAGTAAGGAGTAAATTATACAATTAATTAAAATTAGCTGAAATTAAATGTTACAGTATTTTTCCAACAAGCTATACTTAAGCTTCCTTTTAAATACGGGGCAAGTTTTAAGAATTTTAAGGTTAATGCCTAAAGAATTCCAAAACTTAGGTCCCTGATAACTGACAGTTTTACGAGCTTGAGAGGTACGCACATATGGAATATGAAAGTCATCAGAATGTCTAGTTTGATGAAAATGAATTTGAGTATTTAAGGTAAACATACTCTGAAACGAGTTTGGTAAATCATGTGAAATAAATTGATACATGAAAATACCAAGTTGAAGCAAATAAATATCATTGAGTTTAAGAGTCTTATGATTAAAAAATAGAAGATTGGAATGCGCCCGAAAATCTACTCGATCGATAATTCTGAGGACCCTTTTTTGCAAAATATGGATTCTATTTAACAGGTTGGCACTAGTATTACCCCAGGCAAGAATACCATATGATAGATAAGGCAAAATTAATGCATTATAAATATTAAACAATATTCCAGAAGGAAAAAAATGTTTTAATTTGTTAATAATTCCTATATTTCTGGATAACAGTTTACATAAATAGTTCACATGATGATTCCAAGATAATTTAGAATCAACATATAAACCTAAAAACTTTACACAATCTACTTGATTAATAGATATATTATCAAATAAAATATCACAAGGAAGCAACTTGGCCGTATTACTAAATAACATTAAATTGTTTTTTTTTATATTGAGAGAAAGTTTATTTGCTTTAATCCAGTTGGAGATTTGAACGAGCTCTGAATTAGCAATATCTACAAGGATATCAAGATTTCTATGAGAACAGAATAAACTGGAATCATCTGCAAAAAGAATGAAATAATTTTTTTTTGATGATTTAACAAAATCATTGACATAAATTGAAAAAAGAAGAGGACCCAGCAGCGAACCCTGGGGAACTCCACAAGGTACTTCTTTGAGAGAAGACTTCATGCCATCCATACAGACATATTGTTGTCGGTTAGAAAGATAATTCCTGAACCACTCCAACGCAATACCTCTTATACCATAATAAGAAAGTTTGGATAAAAGAATTGTATGGTCAATGGTATCAAAAGCCTTGGAGAAGTCCAGGAAGATTCCCACGGTATGAAGAGACTGTTCAATACCAGCATTAATTTGATTAATCATCTGTAAAATGGCATGAGTAGTAGAATGTTTAGCCCTAAATCCAAACTGAGAATCAGATAAAATAATGTGTTTATGCAGGAATTGAGAAGTACGAATATACACTATACGTTCAAGAATTTTCGAAAAGGAGCTTAAAATAGAGATTGGTCTATAGTTGTTAACTAACTGAGGATCACCGCTTTTAAATATAGGAATGACACTAGCAATCTTCATGGAGTCAGGGATTCTGCCGGTAGAGAGGGATAAATTCATAATGAAGGTTAAAGGTTTGGAGATCACATCGATGACTTCTTTAATAAGAGGGCAATTTACAAAATCATGACCCGAACTGTTCTTATTGGGTAAATTAAAAACTATAGAGGAAAGCTCATGTTCAGTAACTGGGTTGAAAAAAATAGAATGTGAGTTAGCATCAGGGAGGTAATCTTGAAAATGGGAAGTGCAATCAGGAATTTTATTAGCAAGATTGGGTCCAATGTTAACAAAAAAATTATTATAATGTTCAGCAATTAATCGAGGATCATTTATAGTCTGATTATTAATATTAATAGTAGTAGTTTTTGAGGGAGTATTACTTTTCAAAACACTGTTGATAACCTTCCAGGTATTTTTAATACTGCTTTTTTCCTTCTCGAATTGCTGTGAGTAATAATTTTGTTTGGCGGATCGTAAAATTGAGGTGAGATAATTTCTGTAACGTGTATGTTTTTGACGATTTGACTCGGTGGGGGAAGAAAGATATTTATGATAAAGCCTATTTTTTGTGATTAATAGACTTCAACAGGGATGAAGTAATCCACTGTGACCGAGGTTGAGACTTTCTATTGGCGTGCTTCATCCTAACAAGGGGGATATTCTTATCATATGAATGATTAAAAATATCCATAACATTATTAAAGGAAATATTTGGGTCATCGGTGCTGAAAACCACAGACCAGTCCAAGGAATTTAACTCAGATTTGAACTGACGCAAATTGTCACTGGAAAGTTTACGAAAACATTTTTGTGTGTGATGAGGAGACTTTCTAGGAGTAAAAGGAAAAGAGGTAAAAATAGGAAAATGATCAGATATATCACAAACTAAAATTCCAGAATTAGGAGGGGGAAGAATATTGGTGAAAATGTTGTCAATAAGGGTGGCAGAAGTACTAGTAATTCTAGTAGGTTTGTTAATAAGAGGAATGCAAGAATAAGCAAATACAGAATCCAAGAATTCCCGGGGCTGGTCGTGGCGATCAACTTCAAGGAGATTAATATTAAAGTCTCCTGAGATAAGACATAACTTATTCTCAGATGAAGTTAAGACTTGAAGGTCCTGAAAAGTTGATAAAAAGTCATTAAATGAAGCGGAGGGTGGTTTATAAACAACACCTGCAATAATGTTCTTATTACCAGGGTTCTTAATTTCAATAAAAATTGATCCAAAAGAGTCTGTAGAATGAGATAAATCATGACGAACTACATACTGGAGATTACAAGAAATATACAATGCAACTCCACCCCCCACTCTTTCTGCTCGACTGTTGGTCTCAAGATTATAACCTGGAATAGTATAAATATTGAAAGGCATGTTAGAATTCTTTAGCCAAGTTTCTGAGAGACCAACAATAGAGAAGTCAGCATGAAGAGATTGTAAGTAAATTTGCATTTGGTCAAAATGTCTAGGAAGACTTCTAATGTTCATATGAAGAAAAGAAAATCTTAAAGGATCATTAAGATTAAAAGAAGTTTGTAAATTGGTTTCTGTAAAATAATCACAAGAGTGTTGATTGTAATTCAAATTATTGGAGTCAATCACAGGATTAAGTGCTTCAGACACATTATTAGGAATATCTAAGATAAGCCGATCAGTTCTAACTGGTTTATGAGGATTCATATCTAAAAAGACAGAAGACAATTCATTAAAATCTAAAGAATTAAAAGGCAAATTCACATTAAGACAGGAATGGCAAAACCATGACTCATCACTGAGAGCTAATTGTTGGTACTCTATAAATGATAGATTTGTACACATCAGGTGAATCCAATTATTGCAAGAGTCACAAAATATCCCATGCTGGTTGTCTCTAACAGTTAATTTACAAGAAATACATGGATAAGACACGGACATAACACAAACACTGACAAAACGAGGTGTATAATAGAAAATATAGAAATAAAGCGAAAGATTTAGTTGAAGGGGTAAAATGACCACAAAAAAGTGTCAAGGGTAGCAATAGTTAAAGTAACAAAAATGAATTGTAAGGCATGAAACTATGGAAGCCATAGACATCAGGCCCACAATTTTTCAATTGAAAAAAGAACAAGAAAAAAATGTATTACGTAAGGTAGTTTTAAATTTGAATGCAACAGATTAGATTGTCGCGTAACCACGACCATGACATATTCCTACGAACACAATGTAAAGTGATGGATGTACATGCTATATACATGTATGTGGGTAGGCCCGGCGAAGTGTTGATCAGCAAGTACGACTAATTATTTATTTTGCCCGAGGAAAACACAATATATTCTAAGCTAATTAATTAAAATAGGAGGGGAGATATTGGAATCAACGAGAAAGAAAAACATCAAAATTGAACAACGTGACACGATCAACCTACCTACTTAGAAGGTAAGTGGAATGTGAATAAGTACCCATCCTCCATGCACTATGATCCGACTACGAGAATGAATAATGATGACGGTATGTCGAAAAAGGGCGCTCATTAAGAGAAAAAAAAAAACATGAAAATTCAACGATATACATACATACAATTAATGAAGACAAGGTATATGATATATGACAATCCGTTAATCTGTTTGGGTGGCAGTCATGAGAAATATGAAGGTATTTTTTTATTTTTTTTTATTTATTTATTATTTTTTTATTCACACCACAAACAATAATTTGGTGAAATAAGACATTCCAACACAAACTTCGCCTGCTCACCTGCCGACCCACAACAAGCAGAGCGCCGGATGGTCATAAATTTCAGTGGCATTTGTTCAGTTTCTGAAGGTCCACCTTGGATCCCACAATTACACGGGTGCCATCTTTCTGTCGGATCTCTAACCGGCCGTCTAGGGTCCATACCTTGTCGGTTTCTGGGTGACGCTTCGCTGCATTCAGCCAGCCTTGACGTTCTTGGGTGAGGCTCTCGTGGACGTAGATATTGGAGCCCTTGAATTTGGCTCTGAGACGGTAGAAGGCAGCCCGCGAGTTATAGTCAACGAACTTGACGACTAGCGGCCTTGCTCGAGGCTTGCCTGATTTGTCCAAGCGGGATCCGATGCGGTGTGAGCGGTCGATGGCTTCAGGGCGCAGATCGATTCCAAGGTGCTGCTTTGCCGCTTCAGTGATTTTTTTATCCGTGTCCTCTGGTTGGGGTGATTCGGCAATTCCATGAACAATAAGGCAGTTACGCCTGGAGTATTGTTCATGTAACGTACGGTCCGTCAGAACATTGAAGATACATAACCTATACATAGGTTAGGGATTCCGTTAGATTTGTCGGAAGACCCAGACTGTCTGTCTGACATGTGTATGTCTTCACGAATGGACGATATACACTGTAAAAAATTTCTTTGTAAATTTACAGAAAAAGTGCTGGCAACAAATAATGTTGGTGAACCCCCTCCCCAAAATATAAAATACATAAAAAGTAAAAGCAAATAACAAACAAGTGTAAAAAAAACAGAAATTTTACACAATTCGACTGTAATTTTACAAATTCTATGTTCAATAACAAAATTATGGGTGAAAATTAAAAAAAATTGTAAAAATACATAAATATTTACAGAAAGAGGTTTATTTACATCAACAACAAAAAACAAAAATGTAAAAACAAATAACAAACAAAAAATCTCTGTAAAAAAACAAACATTTTCCACAATTCGATTGTATTTTTACAAATTCTATGTTTAATAACAAAATTATGGGTGAAAATCAACAAATTATGTAAAAATACATAAATATTTACAGAAAGAGGTTTATTTACATCAAAAACAAAACAAAAAACATGTAAAATCAAATAACAAACAAAAAATCTGTGTAAAAAAACAGAAATTTTTTACAGTGTAGGTCATTGTACCTACAAAATCCTGACATTACAAACAAACACTTTTTTGGGCCACTTGCCCGCCCCCTTGGCTATGTTACTGATCATAAGCAGATCTTCTAGAACGACCATAGCAAGCCTGCAGTTGTCGTTTAACCTATAGATTGGGAGGAATATTGTCCAAGAAACCTATATTATACAAAATATATCTGACCGAAGTGAATATCTTCTAATCTTCTAAGTCTTGGAACTAATACACAGACATACCACAGAGTAGTTCCCCTTCAATGCATAAGATGACAATTATGTTGATATTTAATCAAGTTGCTTATTGGTTTCTTCTAGTTCCTATTGCAGTGAGTAATCTTGTCATCTCTGAGCCAGATACCAGCATCATTAATTGGAAAGCCCCCCAAAACAAGTGTCCTGTTATCGATTATGCGATTCAGTTTCAACTGGTTAATAGAGATCAATGCCGAGTGATGAATGGTGAATTTGAAACTGTAGACAACACGTCAGTGAGAGAGTTTACTTTACGGGACGCTGATTCATCACTATACGCATATTCAACGTACAAGATCCGTGTACTAGCGAGGAATGAAGCTGGGTTTGGTGAATATCAGGATGAGAATCATATTGAGTATACAACATCAGCAAAAGGTAATTACCGAAACATATGAAATACCATATACACTTATATGATACGGCAAAAAAGTATCCTGTTTCTGGTCTCCGTGCGTGTCGCGTCGGACCCTACAGCGACTGACTGAATCACCGACGGACCCTACAGCGACTGACTGAATGACCGACGGACCCTACAGCGACTGACTGAATGACCGACTGACCGACAGACCGACAAGTTTGTTCCTGTAGATTAAATATAAATGTTTAATCCTATCAGACCTAATGTGCTGTCCCACCCTATCATATTTCTTAAAATATCTTCAGACAACTTCGACCTATCACGCTCAAATTTCTGCCTCTTCTAACAATTCTTTACGGAAGCGTTGAAGGGACTTGGCTTAAGTCATAATTATATAATCAATAGGATCAAAATAATTTTTGTTTCAGGGTTTGTTAACCTTCTGAACACGGATCTGGAAACATGACCAATTCCAATGCATTCTGGGAATCAAATATGGCCGCCGTAACGTTAAAATGTAAAACATTTTTTTTTGGCAATTTAAAATTTTCACATCATAAATAGTGATTGATTCACTTTTTTGCCCTACACCGACGTAAGTACATGTATAGCACTGTATACACTGTGCTTTCCGAGTGTCTGTGGAAAAAAAAACTTCACAGGCGACCTCCTGCTTACTACTGCAGACGTCTTAACCTCTCAACCACTAAGCTTGCCCAATGACGATTGGCCGGCTAGATATTTATAGTGTTGGATGCTGTCTGCCTCTACTGAACTAGATAACTATAACTAGACGTATATGTTCGAGCTTCAATAACTTTCAATAGGATCAAAAAGGTAATAAAACAAATATCTTCATGTTTTATAATATGATTAGAACCATCGGCATCCCCAGCAGATTTCCACTCGACTTCTAAATCGAGGCACAATGTTAAGTTGACATGGAGTGAGATACCTTGTGGACAAAAAAATGGTGATATTACTGAATATACGGTAAGATTTATGAATCGTCTAGCTTCTTGATTTACGTAATTCTGATGTTTTGTATCATTTTTCTTTTTTTGTTAGCTTACTTTGAAAATAAAGGGAATAATATTGGGCCTATAACTTTAAAATAATATAACTATAATCCATATGTTAATAAAAAGCTGTTTCATTGAATATCATTTTAATAAGTAGCATGGGATGGGTTGTGCTAGATAAAAAAATTACTATTGACAGAGGAGAAGATAATAGTTTACCATCTTTATATCTTATGTGAAACTTACAGTATTAAAATCTTATTCAGTTTCAGTTTTATTTATTATGACAATCAGATTCACTTTAGAGTACTGGAGAAGCCTTACAACAGCAGCTTTAAGCCTCAGAGTACATACCAGTCAGTAAACATACTACACCCAAGAATGCATCATAATATCACTGGTTTGGAACCCTCGACAAAATACGAGTTTCTTCTGGCAGGTAGTAATGTTGCTGGTACAGGACAGCAGGTCAAAGTGGAGACATTTACATCAGTTGAAACAGGTAATGAAGTCACTTCATTGCTGACAAAGATAACAATGCCCGACTATCGTCGCTCTGACGTCGTTTATTTTCTCCAAGGAAACTACATGAAAATTAAATGTTATTGTTGCAAGCTGCACTTTCACATAGAGAGTTGCTAAAGACGCTAGCTGCATGCTGCACTCAAAAGGTTTCTAGGATGTACAAGTCTTTAATCTAACATAAATCTCTAAAGGTTTCTAGGATGCACAAGTCTTTAATCTAACATAAATCTCTAAAGGTTTCTAGGACGTACAAGTCTTTAATCTAATGTCCTATTGTGTATTGTGGTGATGTAACTTTAAATCAAACTTTTGAGACTTTTCCATAACAAAAACAGGGATGTTTTAGGAAACTTCTCACAATCCTTACGACAGGGAATCGTTCATAAATATAGTAAGTTTTCATAATATTTAGGCCTTTACAAAGCCTATGTATACTGATATAATAATCCTATATAGTTGCAAACCTGATAAGAATATCATTAATTAGTAACGATTATACACAGACAATTTGCAAATTTTGCAGAAATTGATCCACCTGCCAAGCCTTCTAACATTTCCTCCAAATCGACACCCTCAACAGTCACCATTGGTTTACATCTTCCAACGAATTCGACCTACATCACGTGAGTATCTCTAGTAATAACTCAAGTATCCATAGAAACAGTGGCATATCAATAGTGTCTGAAAAGGGAACACACTGCCAAAGTAGGGTTCAAATAAAACATACGATAAATTTACATGCATTGTGAATGTTGATTTTATAGATTTATGTACAATTTTCTATGACTACTCATCAAAAAGACTGTCACTGTGACAGTTAACAGTGCAAACAATTTGTTCAATATAATATACTCTACACATTGTTTATATTCTTATTGTACAGAGGTATCCAAATTGGTGTGAAGCGGAGTCAACCAGTCGTCAAGAGAGAAGCCACACATTCTAGACAGCTAAGATCAGACATGACACCTGATTACGTAGCAGCAGAATTACGTAAAGAGAATCTTCCTGAAACATTCACCGTAGGTGATGGAAAGACTTATGGTGGTTTTGACAACAAACCTTTGGAGAGCAACACTGAGTATGATGTTTACCTCGGTTCAGTCAGCAGAATTTCAGACAAGGTAATAATTAAAGCGAATGTTTGTATTATGCAGAAATTACCCTTGAACAAGGATGCGTGTTCAATACGCTAGTTTATATGCCTACAAAGTGTTTGTTTTTGACAGTTATAAATCACATATTTTTAATGCATAGGATGTTGTTCGTAAATACTATTTTATAGCTATTTTGTTTCGATAATGTCAATATTTCACATAAATTTAGTTTGGTGAGTTTATGTAAGTGTTTTTGCTCAAGTTGTAAAACTTTAGATTATGTATAGGCCCTTCCATGGTTAACTTTAAAACCACGATCATTCGCGAATCTGCTAAAGCCCATGGACAGACCTCCATTGCTTTTGATATCCAAGTACATGTACCTTCAAATCAACTTCTGACATTATCTCAAACATTAGGCTTCATAATATCTAGCTCGCGCCTACCTCAGTAGACCCTGGTTTAAACCTATTTGGTTTAAATGGCAGGCAACAGCTAGTGTGCGTGATTATTTGTGCATGCATTTAACAAAATTATATCTACTTTGATCTCGACAAAATACATATTGTTTTAAAACTAAGTTACGGATGAATTATAATGTCACTGACAACTGTTTCGGCTTTGTTCTGTCTTAGTTTGACCTTGGGGCTCTTTGGTAAACACTCGAGGTCACATTTCGCATAATCTATAGCGTCAACTTAATAGATTACTATAACATAATTTTCCTATTTGAATTTGAACAGGAGTATTCCATGTCCTGGGGAGAGTCGCTCAGAGTAAAAGGTATCGATTTATTTTTATAATAAATGTTATGCAGTCATACATTAGCATACGGATTGGAAGAAAATAATCGTAGTTATATTACTTGTTCAATAATCAGTTAATGTAAGCAAACTTCCAGTCGAGCAATTGTTTATAAGTACGACAACGAGTAAAGAAAAATGAACTCGAGTACATACTCAAGTACGAGTACAAGTACTCATAACACAACTCTATAGTTTGTGTATTCAAATACTTTCCCCATGAGTACAAGTACTACAACTCTGCATTTTAGCTTGTGCATAACCTTTTCTTAATTAATTATTGGCATTTTCACGTAGTTTTTCTTTTCTCTTTTCGGTTCTAGGACGTTAACTGCCCGTTGCCCGCTCATCCGTCCATCTATTTAAAATGATATTTTTTGTTTGGTTTTTGTATCATTATTATTATTTTATTGTATTTATTTTTGTTTGTTGCAGTGCCAATGAGTTTGGCAGTACCAGAGAGTAGTTTCCCAGTCGCTGCTGTGGTGATTCCTATCCTGATTCTCGTCTTCATTGCATGTGTAGCTGCTACAGTTATTATAATGAGGTTGGACTTCAAACATTGTTGTTTAAATTCTAACAAAACAGTGTTAAATGTTGAAGAAAAACAAACCACAAGAAGCTTTATAGTAAGTTTGAAGATTTCTGGAGAGGGTAATTTTCCTGACTGTTATACGTACTGTTTATTCACTCAAAAAAGCCGAGGCGTCATTTATACAATGGGTCATATCTGTAACAAGACTTAAGGCCGGTTCATACTTAACGCGAAAGCGAATGCGAAGCGAATTTTACGTCATCAAATTCGCGGCGAATGATTCGCGCAAGTTGAAATGTGTTCAACTTTTGTGAACCTTCGCCGCGAATATTTGCCGTGAACCATTGTCGACGTCACAAATTTCGCTTCGCATTCGCTTTCGTGTCAAGTATGAACCGGCCTTTAGTTAACTTGCTTTGTACACCGACGAACTTTTTAAAAATGTCAGTTTTAACGGGTTTCTACATCTCGAGCACCAATGATACCCAATGATATGGCGTGATGATTGCTATCTGTATGTAGCTTTTGTATGTGTCAATGTTTTTGTTATTATTCATTTTATCGAACAGGAGAAAGACACAAAAGCGAAAAGCAGGTGAGAGCGCCATCATTGACACGATCTCGGGTAAGATTTATGAGATATCATATGAATTAAAATACTTACAACCCTTGAAAATGTGACTTTTCACTTAGATGGAAAGTTCAACATTTGTAATTACCATGATAATTACTTGGTGAAACAAAATTTTATTTACAAAAAGTAAAAACATGCAAACATAAAAATCATGTTCATAAAAAACATGAAAAACAAGTTTTTCATCGTAATCTCCTAAATGTTTTATGATATATTTTTACATTTTACTCTATATGGCATTTACGATTTATATACAGTAAATGTCGGTTTACATGATGGTTCACGTGTTGAAGAACACGAAGCGTCAAGTAGCGATGTCGCTGATATAGGACCAGACCCTGTACCAACAACTAAACTTATACCCAAACAAGTCCGTAAGAAGACACCATATCCAGCACAAGGTTCCATTCTGTTGACGGAGTTGGAAGCTTACGTTCGTAAGAAGAAGGCCGAGTCGTACAAGGATGGCAATGGGTTTCTTCGTGATTATGAGGTGAGTGTATTATATACAGGTAGTAGACTGGTGATTGCATATTGCATCTAAGTAATTACTACTTAAACCTTGCTGATGATCACACACACATTACACGTCCTGTTATTACCACTGAATTTGAAATTCCACGTAACTGTTTTGATTATGCAGCTTACTCATAAAATCCATAGTTACCGATTTAATTTTGCCCTACACCGACGTGTGTATAGCATTGCATACTCAATGTTTTCCGAGTGTCTGCGACTCGGGCGGGATTCGACCACTGAGCTTGCCAGATGACGAGTGGCCGGCTAGAATCCTATATAGCAGCGGGTTCTGCAATATGTATCGGTTGGTGAAATTCTTGTGTTGGGTGATAAACAATTGATTTAATTTTGCTCTACACCGACGTGATAGCATTTCACCAACTTATATGTCACAAACATATATATATTTAGGATAAGGGAGTTTTATTAATACAATTTTCCTTACCCTAATCCTGCAATTAATGACAAGGGTCTCTTGTTGGTGGCAGACACAGCTCCCCAATCCTCAATTACATACAGTATAATAATAATATTATTATTAGCCCTAAACTATATTACTTTTTAAGATTACTGATACGAAGTTCAGTATATAAATTAATGGGTAATGTTGTCCTTCAATGGAGATAGTTGTTGTATAGGAGTGTAATACTGCCGATTCAGTTTCTATCTCCGTCTTTGGATAACGACTAAGTACTTGATATACTGAGGGGTGCTCTGTAGGAACAGTAACCTTTAATCAAGGCTACTGATAGTTGAAACCAGAAACACCGGAGTAAATCCCTTCTCTTTATCGATAATCGTCCTGGGTTCATTAACCAAGGGCACTGATGCCAGTGAACAGGACCTACGGATTAACGTTTCATAATCGAAGGACCTCCCTGCGATTTCTGTGTAAACATAAGCAATGATGGTATCTTAGTATCTTACTCAAAGATTCATGCCACATGGATTCGAACCATCCGAGCAGATGTCCATGTCCGTGTGGCCATTGAACTCCATAATATTTAACCGATTTAGGACGTTTATTGATTTAATTTTCTTTGATAACAGATGGATGTTACCTTTCCTTCTTTTTTAGCATTTGTCAAATGACAATCTTCGTCCATGCTCCGTAGCAAAAAATGAAAAGAACAAAGAGAAGAATCGATATGCCAACATCATCCCATGTAAGTTCAACTCACATTATTACTGGCTTATTTTATTATTATTATTTATTACTGGAGTGCCATGGTCGAGCGGTTTAGTGCATCGGATTTGTGTTCTGATGGTTGAGTCGTCAGAATGTGGGTTCGAATCCCAACCGCGACCGTGGTACTTGTGTCCTTGAGCAAGAAACTTTACCATAAATGCTTCTCTCCACCCAGGAGTAAATGGGTACCTGTGAGGGCAGAGTTGGTTGTTGTGTTTGATTAGCCCATATGCGCCGAAATGGCAGCAATTGAGGTGTATACTCCCCAGGGAGCTGAGATGGTTTCTGGAATGATTATGCGCCTGATGAGCAGGGGTAATAATGTACAGCGCTTTGATACCTTGTTTAAAAGCGCTTTAAAATGCCCGACATTATTATTATGCCCGACATTATTATAAATTATTATATAGAGAATTGGCTGTTCTAAACTGCTTACCAACCTAAAGGACCTGTAGTATAAATGCAAAATAAATGTTACTTGGTTTAGTTTCGAACCTAGCAGGTTCGTTCTCAAAGGAAAAATATTGATTTTAAAGAACCTGCTTGGTTCGAAACGTAAGTCCAATATATTATTGACACATTATGTGGATATCATATTCCATATAAATGTTGAGTTCCTTGATCCATCGTATTCTACTCTATAAACTACACAAATTTACAAAGACAATAATACAGTACAGTTGGGCACGTTCACGCTGTTTTGCTTCGAAAATAATAACACATTTGATAAAGTCAAAATAATTACACACTTGCGAAGGATATTATATACGGTCACCCGCTTCTCAACTAAAATGTCACCTTTCACACCGTTTTCACGCACAAATAGGTCCTAGCAGTTCAACATGTAGTATTCAGCACTGTAACTCAGTATTATTTAATTTGGCACATGTATGTTTTAAGCAGCTTATGTGAAACGTTTTAATAATATCCCTTAATATAATTGTTTTTCACCACACAGATGATGATTCTCGAGTTGTGCTTACAATGCTGCCTGATGACCCATACTCAGATTATGTAAATGCAAGTTACATCGATGTAAGTTACATTGTTGATGTATGAAATAATATTTTAAATGAAGACAATACAGTAAGTGGAAATATAAAGAAACATATAAAATGCTTGTGTCTTTCTTTGCAGGGTTTCAATGAGCCGAATAGATACATTGCAAGCCAAGGTAGGATAATAGTTGACAAATAGATTAATACATAGGTAAGACAATAGTTTGACAAATATATTAATGCATAGGTATAAGATAATAGTTTGACAAAAATATTAATGCACGACAAATGTACCGTAATACTTCATTGAAGCTTCATTGGTTAAAACATGTTTTAACCAATGAAGCGGTATATACTTCTTAACTATAGTTAAGAAGTATATACCGAATTTCTGCAGCCTAAATTATACCAGCACCTTATTTTGTTATACATGAACCGGCTATTTTCAGGTCCCAACAAGGCTTCCGTTCCTGACATGTGGCGCATGGTATGGCAGGAGAATACAGCCAAGATTGTGATGCTTACTAACCTACAAGAGGGAGTCAAGGTAATTAAAATTGTTGTAATTATATATTGTAACATCCACAACGATTCATTAAAAAGGGGTTAGGGACCCGCCCCTGGCACTGTCATTATTCTTTGATCACCTTTTTAATATATGTGTAATGAATTTCATTTAATGGGATTCCATCTTTTGTTTCCTTTTTACAGGGTAAATGTGAGAAGTATTGGCCAGATAAATCAGCCATATATGGGAACCTTCTTGTTAAATTGTCCAATGAGGAGACGCATGCAGATTACATAATACGTGATTTCGTAGTTAGCATGGAATTAGAGGTATGGTTTAATTTCAAATGATGTTATGTAAAAACATTTGGCCAAATGTCTTTAAATGCATTCATATTTTATAATAATCAAGATACATATATAAAAGCCAATCTGTGACAATTTTATTTTATTTCATGGTACCCATTAACGAGGAAATGGTAAAATATGTATTTAGATTTTAGCAAATTTAACTTCCTTTGAATGTGGAAATAGAACACAATAGCAATCATTTACAATGGCATCTTATACATTAATGTAATAATTTGATCCTTTAAATGTTTTACTCAGGAAAAAGGTATGAGAAAGGTTCGCCAATATCACTTCACAACATGGCCAGATATGGGCTTGCCTCAAGATCCCAACAAAGTGGTCAGTTTTGTTAAACTCGTGAAGGAATACAACCCTAAGAATGTTGGTCCCATGATCGTCCATTGCAGGTTGGTAATATCACCGTGCATCCCAAGTATAGGAATGTCAGTCAGGTGTACCGTGACAAAGCGGTGTAGTTTAGTTTAGTTTAGTAGCCAGGATCAGTGGCGGACCGTCAGGGGGGGCTGGGGGGCAGCCGTCCCCCGGCCCGGAGGGGGGGGGGGCCCGGACCCCTCCCCAAAGAATGTTTTATTTTATTTTTTTATTTTATTTTTTTAACATTCTGGTGGAGGGGGTGGGGTGGGGGGGTGGGGGTGGTTGGGGGACCGGGCCCGAGCTGGAACTTACACAAATCAACCGGGCCCTTTCTTTATTTTGAGCTCCCCTGAAAACATGAAGTGTAATCATGACGGGTCTCTCGGAAATCACGTGTGGTTAGGGAATGATGCCTGGGGGGGGGGGGGGGCGACCGTGCGCTCTGCCCCCCGGCCCGGCGGTAACTTGTTCCGCTACTGGCCAGGATGGTAAGTGGTCTTATGTCCTTGAACAAGACACTTACAACTACCTGATTCTCATCACCCATGAGTTGTATGGAGACCTGTAAGGGCAGATATGTTATTATTGTGTTTGATAAGACACTGGACGCTTAACACACTACATAATAAAATAGACTGTGTTTTGTAATACTATCCATGTAATACTATCAAGAATAATATAATGGAGGCATTTTTAAAGCGCTGTTATACGACGTATCACAGCGCTGTACATTATTACCCCCTGTTCATCAGCAGCGGCGTAGCCAGGTCTGTTTCAGTGGGAGGGGGGGGGGGGCACAGGGGGCATTGCAGAGTATGGGTTTTTTCCCCTTTTCTTTTTCTTTTCTGTTTTTTGGGGGCACTATGAGGATTTTTCGTGGGGGCACCTAGGGGGCACTGGAAATTTATGGGGGTACATGCCCCCCAGGCCCCCCGTGGCTACGCCGCTGCTCATCGGGCTCATAAATCATTCCTGAAACCATCTCAGCTCCCTGGGGAGTATATATACTGCTCAATTGCTGCCATTTCAGCGCATATAGGCTAATCAAACACAACAACCAACTCTGCCCTCACAGGTACCCATTTAATCCTGGGTGGAGAGAAGCAATAATGGTAAAGTGTCTTGCTAGAGGACATATGCACCGCGGTCGCGGTCGGGATTCGAACCCACATTCTGACGACTCAACACAAATCCGATGCACTAAACCGCTCGGCCACTAAACCTTCGTTCTTAATCAATAATATATCCCCGACGATGCACCAACATGATAATATCAACTTTTGGCCGAACTGATATTTGTAATTATATATTTCTCCAAAATTAGCTTCAAGATGTATTACACTCGCAACACGTCCAAACAATATGATTGGCATGAAATAATTGTTGAAATAATCGAGTATGAAGTTGAATAATGTCACAAGTTACACCTTCTGCTTTCCAAGCCTCACTTCAATCATGCCTGGGTTGCATCTAGCATCTCGACTGACATCTCTCTCTGCTAATAGCAGGTTATATTAGTTAGAATATGTACATTTCAATGTAATATAATGTTATTGTTTGAATGTTTGTAGCGCTGGAATTGGCCGCACGGGTGTGTTCATTGTCTTAGACTCCATGTTGGACCAGGCAAAGACAGAAGGCAAAGTGGATATCTGGAATTTTGTTCAAGGGATGAGAGACCGCCGGATGAAGATGATCCAAACATCGGTAAAAAAAAATACAGTCAGGTTAAGAGAATATATCTAACGTATTGGTATTTTCCTGCATATAAATTAATTTAAAGACTTAAAGCCTTATGTGTTATAATTATATGGACTACCGGCTTATTTGTTAAAAATGTAGTTAACATTAATGGATGTATTCCTCACTGTTTCTCCATGGATTCGTCGAAAATTATTGAAAGTTTGCGCCAGTGGAACAGACTGGATGAAGTAGGCTTAATAGTTACCGGGATGGTCTGCGGGGTATTATCTAGGAGTCACTAAGATGCTCTTAAATGATAGGTCTCGAGTTTTTTCCAACCTTTATTCCGTACTGTAGTGCTAGTGCATTTAATGACAATGCACTTATAACAATTACTAGCGCATTTTGTTAGTCTGGACTTGGCGTAATAAGCCTAGTTGATGATCATATCACTGCAGGATAAAGGTTGATATGTTTCATCCATATACAGGCCCAGTATGAGTTCATCTTCGATATTCTGATTGAAACATTCCTGTGTGGTGATACAGCCATACAACCAGAGGTATTTGGAACCCAGCTTGCTGCTCTGAAGAAGGTGATGAAGTCAACTCACAAGACTGGATTACAACGACAGTTTCAGGTAAAGCGTAATGTTCGATCAAGTAAAGCAATGGGTTTCAATTTAGACTGCAACATTAGAGCATAAGAATATAGTTCAGGTCATTTCACATGGAGAGTGATAATTGTCTTAATCATTAATGATTTACAATACGGTATAATATATGTAATATAAACAAATATATAAGGTAGGGTGTTTATTGAAAGTTGTTCGAATTGCCCGTTTTTATGGCGGATTGATACAGTTAACAAGGATGCATTAACATGCATTAAACTAATTAAGGTAGTGAATAATTACCTGAATTAAACAATGAATTTCTTATATCCCCACATAAATGTCATAAGTTTTTTTTTCTGAGGGGCTGTCATTTTAAAGAAAAGTTTTATTATTGCATATTAAACTTGAATTTAAGAGAATTGATATACCGACACTAAATTCGGTACCTATCCCCTATGGGAATTAACACTACCCTCTGTTGACAAGTGTCGCGAAAATTGAAATATTTAAAATGAATTTTATAATTTTCTCACAAATGTGTAGACCAATTTAGCTTAAAGTGGGTTGTTTAATAAAATAAGAACACTTTTAGAAACAGTTTTGCCAATACTAATATTTTTCTTTACCTTTACACATTTCAAACTAATAAAGTATACTTTTTCCTAAATCCAAATTGGTAATAATTATTGTTTTTAAATGAAAGCCACTTTGTCTTAATTTGTTTACAAGAGATACCATTATCAGCTTTACAGCAAATAAGTTTAAGGTTTAAATTCGACCATGGTTTTTTTTAAAATAATAAATGCTATTCCTTATCTTTTATAATTATAAATATAAAAGTTTTAGGAATCATTTTAAACCAAAGTAGCTTTATTTCCCGTATGTGGACAGTATACCGTCATGATCACAATGAAATAAGACAAATTAAATTTGATAATATTTTTGTTTTGTTTTGACTGTCCATTGTTTCAAGGACAGCTTGTTTCTCAACAATTTTTTTTTGTTAATGCCCTTTTAAATTCAAATTCCCCACAGAGCATGAATCTGTTGACCAAACCACCGAGTTCCAAAGAATGCAAAGGGGGTCGGATGCCAGAAAATGCCAACAAAAACAGGTTCCTGGACCAGGTACCAGGTAAGTGTTCTTTGTCATCCGTTCCTTATATAAGGGTATGACCACAATGCATTATGGTTTGTAATGGAATATCTGTATACAATAAATGTTCCATATAAAATCATCGAAAAATTACACAAATTGAAAACTTCATAAAAACAAAACATGTGTTGTTAATAAAATGATAAAGTTTAATTTAAAATATAATACCCTACTCTATGTAAAGTATGATGATGATGTCAAACATTCCTTGAAACGTGTTTTTAGAATTTGATGTAAAGAAATTTTTCAGGAGTTGGCTGTTAAGGAAGGAACAACATTGGTAAAATCGGCAAAATTGGCCAAATCGCTTCTTTGCTTACTCTCTTTGACTCAAGACATAGAATTACCAACCAGTAAAAGTTTCAGTTCAATACGTTACGTCATTTGAGAGCAAACAGTGAACAAGCATTAAGATTTGGGTACTCTTTCCTAAATTCGAAATGGAATGTATTTCACTTTTCTGAAAATATTACCGCACTTCAGACGACTTTATTATTTTGTATTATACCATCATCAGCTTGACACTAATTAGGGTTTGTATTAAAACTTAACCATTTGGTTATTTGTTAATTACCAATACTGTACTTTATTTTTAAGTAGGCCTAATTACAAAAGAAAAGCCATCTTGTACAACAACGGTTTTACAGACATACTAAATGGTGCACTAGGGAGTAGATAAATAACAAATATTTATTCAAACAAAACTGGGGAACAATATTTGGGTAGACCCAATGTATGGCTTTTTATTTCTGTTAAAACAGTTGAGCCCATATATATTTCCATTTGTGTATTTATGGGTTAATAAGGTTCCCTATATTTGATATTTGTATTATAGTTGACCGTTTCAGGCCCCACTTGATGACCGTAGGGGGTCTGGGAAGCACCGACTACATCAACGCTTGCTTCTTGAATGTAAGTCAACAACATACAAATGGTGGATAACCTGGAAGGTTTAACTTAAAGAGAAGATGCAACGTTGGTTGAATAGCCATATATTTACACTCTCCTTGAGTATACAGTATGTCACCAAAAAAGTGTCACTCTAACTATTTCTGAAAATATACCCAAACAAATTTTGGAACTTTTCACTGACAGATACTTTTATCTTGGCCTAAACACCTGTGAGAAATTACATAAAACTCACAGGTGTTTAGGCCAAGGATTAGGAGTATCTGTGCAATTGAAAAAGTTCCAAAATTTATTTCGTGGTTTTGGTGTATTTTCAGAAATAGTTAGAGTGACACTTTTTTGGGGACATACTGTAGATGTTAAAAACTAAAATACACAAGCAACATGTGAAAATTTCAGCTAAATTTCGTTGGTAAGACATGTAGCTTTGCATAGTAACTAGTTCTGAAATACACCGTTTGGTTGTAACTCAATGTTTGATCAGTTTGCTCTGATCGTCTTCAGCAGAACGAAGTATATCGTGTTGTTAACAAGAAAAAGGTGAAAGGGCAAAGGTCATTCATGGTGGACAGTATAGATCTTCATATGATGAGGATATTTCTGTGTGTATTATGATATACCAGCAAATACAATCAAACGTTTATCTAGCATGTCAATTTTTTTGAACGCCCTTATGTCCAAAATGAATGGTTTCTCTGTCCCGTATGTACATTATTTTGTTTTCTACAGAGTTATAGCTCTAAGGGTGCATACATAGCTACCCAGATGCCTTTGCCTCAAACTGTTGATGATATGTGGAGAATGATCTATGACTACAACTCATCTTGTATTGTCATGTTAAACAACAAGCATAACAATGACCCAGTAAGTACTACATTAAATGCATTGTATATGACATTCATAAATGCCCAAGACAGTTTAGACAATCTGATTGGACAAAACGTCATCTCGTGGTGTGTATTAACGGATGGTAAATACATGACTTATCAAAATCGAAACAGCGCGTATGTGCCAGCTGTTCGCCAGCTGTTTTGTGCGACACGTGAAGCAGATTTGAACCAATCAGAGTGACGAAGATTGTTTCACATCACGCGTCTGACTTCGAAAGTGTTGTGCGTCTCCCCAAAACGTGAATTTTATTTGCCTTTATTCAACAAATCTATTTGCCTTTATTCAACAAATCTATTTGCCTTTATTCAACAAATCTATTTGCCTTTATTCAACAAATCTACTTGGCTTTATTCAACAAAAATTACCAGACAGCAGCCTACTGGTCAGTTAAGCATTTTTGTTAATTATTCTGCGTATGAAATTAGTTGAAACCCCATTTTCCTTGACTTTGTACATTATACGCTTGAGAAACATATTGCAGAGTTTGAGTGGCCACCATGCAGTCGTTTAGGAGTGGCATTGTTTACAAGTAGGGTCAGGCGAGGTCAGCTCCCAAGGGATTTCCCCATAGAAATTGTACAGCAACATAATCCTTAGAGGTAATTGACCCAGCTGCCAGACAGGCTACTGTCAAGGAGCGTTTGATACATTGTACGTTTTTATGAATGAGTTGTTTACTACTAGGTCTGTGGGGGTTGGGGAGGTTAGGGGCAGGGCTTTGAAGCAAGCCTGACTGAAAACAGCTGTTTGACTTGGCTGTAAACGACTGTTTGACTCACGTGGCGTGAAGGGAGCTATGTCTGGAAGTAATAATTGTTTGGCACGCCAAGCATAGCGTATCTAGCTATAAACGGAGGAAGAGTAGGTTTTGACTGCCCATTTAGCCACCCCCCCCATCCCCCCTTTTTTTCCATGGTGGGAGGTGGGTTTTCAAAGTGTAAACATGGAGCTATAAAAAAAGGATGGTGTAAACAAATGAGTGGACCTTGAAAATGCCAGGGGACATGGTGGACAGACATGATTTATTCAGCTCTATGGTTTATTACAACAGTCGTACAGTGAGACAAGAGACACTGAAGGGGAATCTGGTACCCTGTAGCTCATGTAACCAAAAATAATAACAAACATAACAGGGGGTTATTTTCGGACATAAAGAAAAAGAAAAACCTACCGCCCCCCCTGCAAAAAATCATGAATCCTCCCCTGAAAAGGGTGGAAATATATTATGGGAATTCCGACGCGGATCCAGGGGTGGGGGAGAGAGTGGGGGAGAGGGGAAAACCCCAAATAATACAAAACATAACAGGTGGTTATTATCATTTAAAAAAAAATGAAAATCTTGACCCCCCCACCCTGCCCTCCCCCCCCCCCTTAAAAATTCCTGGATCCGCCCCTGAAATGGTTATATACAACCTCTAGACTATCTGAAAGAATGTGGGAATGCTAGGAGAACGATTATGCAACGGTATATGCCCCCATTCATTGAGTTACGCGTGCCAGTTGTCGACTGGCAGCTCCTGTTATAGTGTACAAAAACGGATCGCGCGCACTTAAGGGTAAACGGTCCTTATTGCCCATGACCACGCCCATAACTATATAGGTGTCAAACACTATTATTTTTCCATTGACCCACTTCGAAAAACAATCTTTCTGGCAAATGTTCACCATTATACTAGATTTTTATTTTATTTATTTATTTTTACGCTCTAGCCCAAATATGGATTCCATCATTGTATACACTGAAAGTCCAACCAATGGGCTAGGGTTACGACCTATCTGTCCGCAAAATGCTCTGACAGTAAAATAATCTTACGGTCAGGTCGGTTACCCAATCATGATTGCACACGCGAGGAGAAGTGATTCTCGAAACGAAACTTTCAAATGCCTCCACCACTATGTCTAATCATTCAATGTGATTAAAAGTATTTCAGACGGAAACTCTACTTATACAGAGAGCTTTTTTTCCTTTTTTTCCTTTCAGACTTGTGGCCAGTATTGGCCCAATGACAAGCCCACGCAGTATGGTAATTTCACGGTAATCGTACAATCGACTGATAAAGTGGGGAACAACATTGCAGTGCGTTATCTATCGTTGGTAAATAACAACAAACAGGTAGGCTATTCATGTATTGTGACAGATGAGATCACAAACAGGACACACAGAGAAGCAATCACGATGCACAACAAACATGCGTCATCTCAAACATAATCGGTTTACCTTGACACATTAAAACAACCAGTCATATTTTAATATGGAAACACAAAAAGGTCAGATAATATTTTTATGAGTTATAATAAACCGGTTATAATAAACCGGTTCTTCTCAGAGCCAAAACCTCTACTTTAGAGATTTGTTACATGGTGCTTCCGAAAAATTTCCTAGTTATAATAAACGTTATCAAGAGTTGGCATAAGTGGGGTTGGTTCAATAGGGGGATCCAAGCATTGGGGGGGGGGGGGGGTCACCAGGATTTTCAAGGGGCATTTGACTGAGGCACTAAATTTCACACCATGTGTTTTTCGAGGGGGGCTCAGGGAAAAATATATATTATTAAAACTAAAGTGCTGAATCAACATTTTAAAGAGTTCGGTCAGTGACAACTCTTTATAAAGTTGGATTTAACTTTTAAAAGTGTTGAATTAACAGTGATAAAGTTAGACTTAACTTGACTCCGTGTTAATTCAACGCTTTCTTTGAGTTGAATTGAACGTTATAAAGTGTTGTCACTCACCGAACTCTTAAAAGGTTGATTCAACACTTTAGTTTTAAGAGTGTAAGGCCAGAGATAAATGTAAACATCATATCTTTGTCATCAGTGCAATTATTCGGTCCATTACGAATTCTAATAAATACTATTTTCTTATTTTGTATGTGATTCCAGGAATCCCGTCTGATATGCCATCTACAGCTTCTGGACTGGCCTAATGGTGGGGTACCAGCATCTTCAACCTCTGTCATGCAACTAGTGACAGCAGTACAGGAATGGCAGCATGACCACGGGAACGATCGAGTTACTGTTCACTGCATGTATGAACATATAGCGTCTAACCCTTCTTGCATTTTAGCTTTACATAATGTGACGTGTGACCATGTTCGTTATAAAACTGTCATTACAAATAAGATAATGTTGTATTTGTTTTAATTCCTTTATACTATTTTTCTAAAGAAATGAAACCCCTTTTGAACCTTTTGAAACCTTTTTGAAAAATATTAACGTTTGTGTTTACATTTTTGCTGTATAATACGGTTAATTACAGTAATTTATCATGAATCTAACCCTTATGAAGTCCCAATTCTTATCATCATTTTGCGGGTCAATGTGGCAAAGGGTGCATGTGCTTCCTTTTTTGTTATTGCAATGCGTGTACATTTACCATACGTTTTTGAATGTGCCCCCATTTTTGGCAGTTTGCCCCACTCCCTTTTTGTCGCGTGCCTCCCCCTTTGTTCGAGAATCTGGATCCTCCCCTGCTTATCATCTTCATATTATTATCACGGTAACCATTATTTTGTTTGTCTCAGTGACGGTGAGGGCGCTAGCGGTACATTCTGTGCTCTTCTTAACATCATGGAGCAACTGAACGATGGGAAGGTGATTGATGTGTTTCAGGCAGTCAAGAAACTGAGAGCAGTCCGTCACGGATTGGTGCACTCACTAGTAAGTTTGAAGGCAAATATTATTGACAACAGACATGACAGCTTAGGCCTATAAAGCAGTCACAAATGCTATATCCTCGCCATGCAATATCGTCACCATCAGACCTGTGATTTCTCAGGATTTTTCCGGATTTGATATTTTTTGGCAAATATGCCTTTGCCGAAATATTTTAAGTATTATGTCCAAATCATCTAGTTTCTAGTTTGTGGAGATGTGGAGAGTCTGTAAATCCCAAAAATTAAACATCCAGGAGGTTCAGGGGGCTTTGTCCTCTAGACCAAAGGGAGACCCAGGCCCGCTATCCATTTTTCAGGATTTTCACTTTTTGTCAAATCACACCCCTACACCATGAAAGAGGTCACCTTAGGAGTCTCTCCCCACCCTCTCTCCTGTTCTCTCTTAGTTGGTGTCTGAGTAGTCTACATGCGTCGACAGTTATATAGTCTATATCATAGCTAGATAGAATAGGCCTACTCAATATATTTTAATATTTTAACCACAATTTGATAGTTGTTGATGTATTCATTTGTTTCAGGAGCAGTACACATTTTTGTATGACGCGGTACACTCCCATCTTGACACCAGCGTTGTGTATGAGAACTTGCTTTTGAGCCCCTAAATGTACTGCACCTGCGAAACAGACAGACAGTGGACCCCATCTACATAGGGTAGAGGTGTTATTTCTCCATTGCACTTAAAGAAGTGATTATACCTAGCTACGATCACTCATTAAAACTATGATATGTATGATAGAGAAGGGCCTTTTTGTTATAGATTTTTATCTTATATGTATTACCTTATTATAGGGTTATTTTCTTCGTAAACAAGGATATGTATGGTGGCCCTGAAGGGACATCGCACATCGCAAATATCTTTGCAAATATTTGCGATGTCGCAAATATCTTTGCAAATATCTTTGCAAATATTTGCGATGTTTGCAAATATTTGCAATGTCGCAAATATCTTTGCAAATATCTTTGCAAATATTTGCGATGTCGTAAATATCTTTGCAAATATCTTTGCAAATATTTGCGATGTCGTAAATATCTTTGCAAATATCTTTGCAAATATTTGCGATGTCGCAAATATCTTTGCAAATATCTTTGCAAATATTTGCGATGTCGCAAATATCTTTGCAAATATCTTTGCAAATATTTGCGATGTCGCAAATATTATCGCATACTTTGTCGCATACTTTGTTGCATAGTTTGCATATTTGTGCAGGGCATTTTCAAGAGCCTAAATGGTCTTAAAGTTGTTTGGGTTCCCAGCCTTCATTCCATTAACATGTACACACGGGTGGGTAGTCGGTGCAGTTTGGGTATGATTGATTACTCTTCTGCTGCTCTTTCGCATGCGTGTATAACCATTACCATGGAGGTATAAATAGGCATCCGTGGTTTTTTTGATGAATCTCGACAAAAAAAAGTAAACAAGTCAACGAGTCAACAGATCAGCATTATGCCACCTTCAAAAGGATCAGTGGTGAGGATTGTTAATGTTGTCTAGTTACGATAATCGGTTGTCCAGAGGGCTCAATAATGCCACCAGGACTCAATACTTCTCCACCGCTGTAGTCGAGTAACGTTAGTACTATGCATCCATGGTACTACTACTACTAGTACTAGTAGTAGTACTAGTACTAGTAGTAGTAGTAGTACTACTACAGTACTAGTAGTACTACTAGTACTAGTAGTACTACTAGTACTAGTAGCAGGCATGTCACTCACGCGCTGCCGTTCGTCAGTGCATGATGCCAAAGACGATAATTTCGTCAAAAATTTTAAAATTCTCTGCACGTAATCGCATGGCCAGAGCTTTAACCTCGCTATATAACAACATCGTTTCCAGTTAAAACATCGCTAACACACGTAGGGGTTCGATTTTTGAGGCTAATACTATTAATAGCTTAAATTGGGGTATATTTTTGTACTTTGTTTTTTAACATAGCTCGAGAACGGAATGTCAGATTTCAGTTTTTTTGCAGTTCTGAGTTTCTTTCTTCATACTTCTTCATTTAGAAATGATTTTGAGCCATAAAGACACACTTTGAAAAATGGTGTGACATGCCTACCAGTACGTACTAGTAGTACTACTACTAGTACTAGTAGCCTAGTACTAGTACTAGTACTAGTACTAGTACAGTACAGCTAGTAACTAGTACTACTACTACTAAGTACTAGTACTACTAGTACTAACTAGTAGTTTTTTAGTACTACTAGTAGTAGTAGTACTAGTACTAGTACTAAGTTAGTAGTACTACTACTAGTAGTAGTAGTAGGCCTCCATGACTAGGCCTAACGTTAGGCCCCTATTTTTAGTTTTAATTTTGTTATGTTTAAATAGGCCTACTACTAGTACTATAGCCAATAGGTATAGGCTAGCAGCCTATGCTCACGTACTATCTTTTAACCATTATATTTTTCCTCCATTGTACTGGTAGGCTAGTGGTGACCCTTTTTAACTTGTTCTGGATAGATAAAACATCAGATATTTGTTAAATGTTAGCACTGAGGTAGTAGTAGCTACACCGTGAGTGCGTGACCTTGGGAGCACCAATGGTGTGGTACTGCACACAAGTAATCACAGTCGGTAGCACTATGCTTAGAAGTACTGTATTGATGAATTAAAATGCCAAAGATGCCGAACCTGTAACATGACTGTAATTCTTATATTAAATACCTGCTGTAATGTTAAATATAAAAAAACAGTTAAAAATTGTTTGATTTGTCCTTGCATCTATTAATTTTCTATTAATTTCTTCCTTTTAATTTATTGTTTAGTTGTTATGGGTTCTGTGTCAACTTGTATCTACTCATCGTGTTGCTGCTGTCCTACCTGATCTACACTCCAGCTCTTCAAGGATTGATTCCTGAAGGAGCAGTTGATCGTATCCTTTTGGAAATTGTCATGTCATGTACATGTATGCCATCTGTATACAGATTCTGCCCTTGATTATTGGTTTAGACTAGAGCACGTCACATGAAAAACTAACCTGTACCATGTACATGTACTAAACCCATATCAACCCATGGAATAAGTTAAAGCTGTCAATACATGTATACTGTTTAGTGCTTCCCACTAAAATACAATTCTTTTCAGCATGCATGGTTAATAAGCATTATTTATGTTAGTCTATGTGTGGAATGTTTTGTCGACAGTATGATGTTTAATTCTTGAAAAGTTTCAGATGGAAGTAATAACCATTTGCATTGGTTCTTCATAGTTTTGTACATTATTTGTTGGCTGTTTGTAGTAAATCACTTATTGAGTAATGTTTAATGGCCTACATTTCGTAGCACTTACATCTTACCTCAAACTGTCCAAACAATTAACTGCTGATGCTGCTGTGATGAACTTTCAACCCAGGATAAACCAGTTGAACCAGTTGAACATAGATTTCTATTAATACCTGTGCTTCAAACTTAACAAAGCTAAAATAATAATACGCAGTTCTTATATAGCCTTTTCACATCCGTATGATGTCCCAAAGCGCTCATAATGCTTTATATAGTTTTCACCATTAACCCCAAAGACATAATAATTATTTATTCAAAGACATTTTTTCTTGTCATTTTATTTCCTTACATTTTCTACAAACTTTGTGTCGGTTCGAATAATTGCTAAAATGTTCAATTCATCTTGTTATTATGTCCATAGTTGTTTTCCTTGCTACTTAAATATTCAGTTCTGTACCTGTTAGTTATGTATCAATGCAGGCTACACCATCCCAACAATATGTTCGTTTTTGTTCTTCAAACACGGCGTAACACGTAGGTCAGTATCTTTGATTGTACTTTATCATGAGACAGTTGTAGCAACCTTGACATATCAATAGAATGACGCTTATGTTCTGGTTGGCATAATGAACTTGCTATTTTAAAAATATAAAAATATTGCTTTCTTAGAGCTTGAAGAGTTAAAAGTCATTATCGTTTTTTGTGACTGGGTTTATGTCATTGTTGTGAAAGTTATTTGTAAACACTTTGGTAAAGCTTGGGAGTGTTATTTTACTGTCTGCCTTAATCTGCAGTACTGAAGGTGTGGAAGTTGTAATGGGACTAGTTTTCCGTATAAGGTAAAAAGGTTGGGCAAGCATGTTAACATGTAAACCTAGGTAAACTTTTGTAACTTTGCATGGTGAGAATGATAAGTAAGACTAATTGCGGTGACACCATGTGGAATCTCAATTGAGTAGTATTAGTTCTAAAAAAAGAACTGGGGGTACAACTCGATGTTTCGATCAGTAAGCTCTGATCATTGAGGACGATCAGAGCTTACTGATCGAAACGTCGAGATTGTACCCCAGTTCTTTTTATGTAAACCCAAATACTTATTTATTTTGTTTTTGTTTCTTTATAGTGTGCGTCCTTAAAAAGGTTGTTGAAAAAATTGGGGTTGAAGAGAAGACAGCCAGAGTCCAATCCAGAAGATGTAGTGCATGCAATATTGGTAAGATACATGGACAAATGTTCTTTCAACATGTTGGTCAAGAAAGTTTCATAGGAATGGTCTTTATATCCATTGATGTTATTTATTAACAACTTCTTAAAGACCATTTTAGTGCTTTTTTAAAGTTTATGTTATAATAAAACAAGTGATTTGTTTTCTCTTTACTTTTACAGACACAGTTACAAGGAAGTGGATGTTGTTGTGGATATCGGTCAATGTGGCAACGTTTATTAAGAGAACATCACCTGCATGTGAGACGGTAAGTATGTGCTTCCACTACATTTTGAATAAATTATTATTTTTTAAATACTTGTTAAATCACTGACATTCTACTACAGGGATGTCTCACTTTTAAAAAAACCTGCGGCTGATGCGTGATAACACTCACTGTCCCTCGTGTCCATTCAGACTGACCTAATTATTTTTAATATTCATGATGTACTTTGTTTTCCTTTGAGAAAATGTAAGTCTTGCAAACAATGGGTATATAAAGGTTATCATGCAATCCTTTGTTTATTAAGCTTTCATATGTGACCTGTTCTCATAAAACCAGGACAAAGTCAGAAATACTGGATGGTTTTGAGTGTTTTTTGAGTGTTTGAAGGGTTTTTATCACCTAGTCCTATCCTCGGTGTGTGGTACAGTTGGGTATCACCCACTGGGGATGGGACTAGGTGATTAAAACTCTTAAAACACCCTGAAAATGTATAAAAACCATCAAGTATTTCTGGCGACTTTGTCCTGGTTTTGTGGGAACAGGTCATATGATATACATCTTATTATATAACAAATGTCTTTGCTGTTTTGAACTTTGAAAGGCCCGCATTCTGCAAGCAAAGGTTCATTAAGAACGATTGAATATTAATGATGTAATTTGGTAACACGAACGGACAAGGGAGGCCGGCTGCTGCAAAAA
The DNA here is from genome assembly GCA_029582265.1 of Zoroaster sp. YZ-2022. Taxonomy (NCBI): domain Eukaryota; kingdom Metazoa; phylum Echinodermata; class Asteroidea; order Forcipulatida; family Zoroasteridae; genus Zoroaster; species Zoroaster sp. YZ-2022. The sequence goes on from CM055831.1 coordinate 31,806,560, forward strand.
TTTTCCATAGACCCAGATAAGTCAGTTATCCCTTGGTGTAGAGGGGACCACGGTTAAATGTAACTCAAATTCTTTTTTGTTTAGAAGGGGCTATCTTGTCACACGCATATCCGACGCGCGCATCTGCCAGCTTGCACAGTGGTTTTCGCTATGAATGCCAAATCAATTTCTGCATATGGAATTATACATTATACAGCGCGACGAGATAGCCCCTTTAAATGTATATATTTCTTTCCATATGTTTTATTATCCTTTTAAAAATACAAATTAGTTATAGTAATTGGTTTTTGTAAATTTTCCCATTTGTTTAAATCTTTTCTTTTGGGGCCAATTTACTTTAAAAGAATACAGGGGTTCAATGAATTTCTTACCCTTGCTGTGGATCAAAATTTTATTTATATTATTTTTAAACACGAGAGACTAAGGAGATATATTTACAAAACCAAGGCCCAACTTTCACACTCCAAAATTGGTGGGTATAAAAAATGATTGGGAACCTTGGTTTGCAATCCATGGGGTAAAATTTGATGGGTAAGTGGCCAAAACCTTTAGGTTGCAAATTGGTCTTCCCCCCCCTTAATTTGGATATGATGTGATGGTTTTACTTTTGAAATAAACTGCAAATGGGGCTGTTGAAAAAAAATTATTTTACTGAAATTTCAAATTTCCCTTTGGGGTGGAAAGGTTGGGACCACGGGAACAAACCCCAATCAAAGTTATTTTAAAAATACTGTGTTTCATTCAGCAAAATGGGGTAAACAAATAAATTTTTTAAATGGGGTACCATCATGCTTAAAAAGCTTTTTAACCTTTTTTTCTTAATTTTCTAACGGATATTTTTGAAAAAAGGTTTCTAATTACTTTCCCCTTAAACTAATTTAATTTTTAAATTTTTCCCTTCTAGGATAAGGGACAATTTTGCTTACGTTCTTTGGAATAATAAAGGAAAGAAATTTTGTCCAAAAATAAGGGATTTTTCATTGGGGCAGGGGCTTAGGGTTTTTTCCCAGCCTGGTGTTAACAAAAATTATTCTTACACTTTTGTTGGGGGTTAAATGGTGGAAAAATTCAGACAATTCCACCTTCTCTGTCAAAAACTTTAACTTCATTCAATTTATTTTCATTGTGAGACATTACGACGGAACCCTTTTTTTATTTTAAAAATATTTCTTCTTGTGGGTGTGTGGTTCTTGAAACCCTGCTGTTGCGGAATAATTGGTCTTTGTTATTTCGGTCCTGGCGGCCAGACCGATGTTCGGTGTTGCTGGTTTCTGGCAACCGGCATACTTGGCCCCGATGCCGGTGGGGTTTTATTTGTGCGGGGCTGTTTGAAATTTGTTTGCTCCCAGCGGGCCGGGGGGAACCGGTTGGTATTAAAATTGGGTTGTTTCCCGGGGTATTTGCCCTATTCGTTTGTTTTGAACCATTTCTCGGGGCCATGTTTTGGTTTTTTTTTTTATTGAATGTGCTATTTTTGTTTCCCACCATATATAATGTTACACATTTTAGGTTATACTCATTTCCTTCTGTGAATTGAATAGATGACCTCACGGTTTGTTTACCACATTGTTGTGACTGGGTATTCAACAGTTGTGCAGAACACACTTTCCCAAACCGTCACATTGCCAGTACAATGATCTAGTGACCATTATAGTACACAAGTATATAAGACCAATATTATTTTGTTTTATTATATTGGGGTTTACTTGTAAATTGCAAAATTTTGATTTAATTTTAAATTTTTCCTGCAGAGAATGCATGAGGTTCTGCTTTCTGCCATTACTGAGATCAGAACTTTATTGTGCTGGACGTTTGTGGAATGAGCACCATCAGGTATTGCAAGAACTCGGAGGGCCCAAGTGGAAAGCCAGATCAGATGTTTTCTTACCTCAGCTGTATGGTAGGGATGGCTTGAAATGTCAAATTACTCATTAAACAATAGAACCTAAGTACTGCTGATGTCACAGAAGAATGGAAACCATTGTGTTCTGCACAACTGTTCCATGAAATACAATACCCAGTTATAACACTAAGTACTGCGGTAAACAAATCGTGACAACATTGTTGGCACCAGACACAGAATAACATTTGTCACGATAAAATTTTTTAAGTCCCCAAAACAGTCACTGGACATGTTCAGGTGCCTAAATGGAAACCGTATCCTGTAAAATATCCACTGCCTTACCTTATTCAGGAAATTAGTTATTCACAATATGACAAGGTGATCATGCCAATATTTAAAGCATATTGGTGATCTTTAATGAAGTTGCACTAGTATATAATTTGTCAATCTAACAAATGGATGATAACTTTAAATTAATTATCCCTTGGATAGGGACAGCTTAAGGTATTATTAAGTTCCCCAAAGAAATGGTCCCAAATTTAAAAAATTTCAGGAATACTGATTTGCTGTATCCTTTGACCCAGGAACCAGTGACTACAAACATGAAGTGTCAATGACTGATGTTGATGAAGTTGATGATGGAATGTGTGATGATCTCAGTGTACTTGGATGCTCTGAAGAGTTCAAGACCTTGCTGAAGCAGCAATGACAGAAAAATGACTGGGATTTTCCTCTATCAACAGAGGAGGGTGTGCTGCTCTTTCTCGCTTGAAGGATTATATTGAAATCCAAACATAACTGTGGAAAAACAGTCTGTGAAAAACTGGACTTCTGGTGAAAACTTATCCCATTACAGTGCAACAAGATTTGTCTTTCTGGCCTTCACTTGTAAAATGTTAAAGGCAAATGTGAGACTCGTGTAAGTTGATATATTTGCTCATGGATTGGTTTTACTTGCGGTTGACCCACTGAACTATCTGGTTGTGCACTGGATAGGACTTTGGCCAATTACATGTATGACATCAATAGTCACTACAATATAGTTGGCAGTCATGACAATCACATGAATATTGAACTAGCAAACAAAGGAAATTCAACACAGGATCTGGCATAATTTCCTTTGTTTTATTTTAAAGTAAACACAAAGAATACAAACGAAGTTTGGAATGGGATCCAAGGTCGACCACTCAGCAACCACTGGTCATCCTCCCAGTGCGCTTGCTCCAAAGGCCCATGTCACACGAGGAAATTTACACGCAACTTGTTCCTGGCAATCTCCAATAAGAAAAAATATGCACGTATATCATCTCCAGGAAGAAGAAATACTCGCAAGACATAGTTGAAAAAAAATGTGTTTTGTGCTATCGAGGGTGTTCCCTTTTGTAGCAAAGGCAGTTGGTTGCCTCAAGTTGCCTGTAACAATTTGCTCAGTATGACACTTTGGCCTTTACATATCTTTTGCAAACACAGGTGGCTTAGAATAGTGATTACATTTCAGAACATTTTATCATTGAAGTGACTAAACAATTAGGAATAAAACCGATTATCCTTGTTCATGTTCAACACTTTTTTTTAATGCATGTGTTTATAACTTTAACGTGTGGCTACAAATATGGTTATATGTTTATTTTACGGGTTACTGTTTATATGTATAAAAACACTTTCACACTAATTGGTCAATATCCATTCATTGAACAACACTATATTATAATGGTCTACTTATTATGGAAACATGGAGGAATTTGGTCCCCTCCCACCCAATGCTAATTACTAAGAATAGTGGTTTGTTGTCCCAATTCTGGTGGAAAAAGGACTAGATTTCCTGGACTACAAGTTAAGAAGATTAACTTTACAACTTTCTTTGGCTTTAGCTGTAGCATTCACTGTGGCAAGATAAATATTGCAACTAAGGCAGTTAGGCAAGGAATGAATAACAACACAATATAAGTTGTTTTCCTGATTCACCCAGTACACATGTAATGTACTTTTAGAATAACAATGGAGGGAGTAACTGATATTATACTCTAAAACTAGGCCTAGTTGATTTGAAAAGCAATAAAAAATTTGATAAAATGTATTTCATGGCAGATGGTTCGATACGACTCATTTTATTTATTTTTGTTGTTAAAACAAAATCAATTAGTACTGGCAGCCTAAGGTCGTTTTACAACAAGAAAAATTGTTTGTCCCAGCAAGTTTTATTAAAGGCAAGAGTTTACTGTAGATAGCTAAATAACCACCACACTAACCATTTGTGTAAACATCCAAGATCATGTGCAGCTATATAAAAGGGGATGGAACAAATTTACTTAAAATTTTCACTTCATTTTGGGCAAAAGCCCCTAAAAAGTAAATGTGAGGCTCACTTCTGAAGATAAGTAAAGTAACACACCTTTAGGTAAAGTTGTCATTGAAATTGGCTAACTGTGCAAGTAAACCTATTTTACTGATTTCTCTTTTTACCCTGTAGTTAATCTCTAAAGATTTTTTTTAAGATGAGCATCCTCGTTTTGTATGGTTATAAAATCATAAAAATATTTGATTGTTTTCTCTCCTTTCACGTGACGTTACACATTCACTTGGTATTGCCCGACTTTCTAGATAGTTCAATACATGGTCGAGCACTAAACACTGCTATAAAACAAAACATTTCGGGAGTCCTTTAAACATTATCGAGATATAAGTTAAACAATGAAGCTGCATATAACTTTTTGTATTGTTCAGCGGGGATTGTCTTACACTAGTCCAAAACCCTTGCAGCACAAAATGGCTTTGACAGATGGATGTTTGAAAGGCATCGTAGTCGGTGTAATGCAGTGGGAGCCGCAAGGGGTGGGATACAGGTTGATGCTGTGGGAAAACACTTACACGGTTGTCCTGCTGAGACATTGTTTATGTAACAAAGGTCTTCAAACTGCACCTTTTGGCCTGAAGGCCCATCCAGTAGGTGGGGCAGCATGGACTCCCAGTTAAAAAACAGGGAACTCTTTCATGCTGACAGTATGATCATCACAGATGAGTCCACCTTTAGGAAAGGAAAAAAATTTGAAGAGGCCTTGAGCAAGATTTAGGCTTTGCATGGTGGAGTTAAGATATTGTTGGTTTGGGGCAACACCATACATTATCTACTGTTATATAAGTTTCTGATGAAAATGTTTAACATTCTACATGCTTTCATGGATTTTGATGAAACTAACATGCTTTGACCCTTTGGTGGGTAGACACAATTCTTCGGATTACTGAGGTCATTGCAAAAATAGGCTTTATATTGGTCTTTGTCTACATAATTTGATAGATTTTGATGTGACTTGGATGGGTGATCTTGTCATCTAGGGGTAATTTGAGGACATTCAAATGCACAAAATATGGCTTTCTCCCTGCGCAAAATGAATGGGTATTCACTAATATTGCTGAGAATATAGGCTCTGATGTTTTTTTTTAAAGATGTAATCATAAGGTCAATTAAGGTCATAATAGTGCATATGACAACAGCAGAACAACCTTCCAGGAGTTGTGTAACTTGTTATCTTCAAGTTCTTTGGGAATAATTGGAAGAAGAAAACGAATGTGTAAAAAAATTCATCTTTCTTTTAGGGATTCAAAATTGATTGAAATTGATGTAATTTTAAAAAAAAATTTGTAGACAAACATTGCTATGTTGACAATTAAGGTCTAAGTTAATACAAATATAGCCTACACTTAAGCTGTCTTGAGAAAGTTATGTCTTCTAACCTTACCTTCACTGGATAAATCTTCCGAAATTGGACCAGGTAGGTAAACACATCTACTTCGACCTTCCGAGTTACTCCCCTCTGCTGAATATTCTGGCTGTTGCAGACTATCCAAAAAATCCTGAGGTGTTGTGTGCCAAACTTCTGAATGGCATTGTAGCGCTTCACACCTTCAGGATTATGCTGCATCATCTGCAGAACACCATACAGCTTGAGGCCTCCATTAACTGGTGGATTTCGGCATTGACAGATAATATCAAGTCGTGCAACGCAATCCTGAAAAGAATATCACCCTTCTCTCAAGGTATAACGCGGCTTGGGATGGATTCCTGAACCTCAAAGAGATCCCATTATGGCGTCGCTCTTTGAAAGTCATCAAAGGTTGTGTCGTTGGGTTTATAACAGAAAAATGGAGGACATGTAGTCTTAAATCTGTCCTGCATTTCCATTTGTGGAGTTAAACTGTTTTACTTTTAGAATATTCTTCTTCACTTCTCATACATGTAAGACTATTTCTGCAAGGTAGGTACAGGTAAGTTTCCCATCCCAATGAAGTCATGGCGGTTCCATCATTTTCCCATACTTCATGTACTTTAAATATATTGAAAATAGCACCATACCATTTCTTTTGCTGACATGCTGTCTTTGGTAGTTGGTTGGGCATGGACCAATTTGGCAGCAAACTATTTTAAACAATTTTATTATTAGCAGCCAACTGCCTAGTCTAGTTTGGGGAAGTCTTTCTCAAAATTATTGGTTTTAAAGAAGTTAACATTTCTTCTTTAAATTTTTCTTTATCTGAGTTAGCTGATGCTTAAAAGTTTCCATGGATGAAATTGTCTAAAGCTTCATTTGTAGCACTGACCATGATGTAAACCATTATTACCAATTCTGTTTTCTCCTTGATTCCTCTGTTGTTGATGTCGTCCACTGAAGGTTTCACACTAAAAACGCCCCCAATCATGTAACTGAACATGTGCTTTGAGATACAACTGGGTGACCTCCCTCCTTAACCCATGGACATGGCAATCACTTGCCCAGCAACCTTGAACTCTTCATTGCACAGGGCCCCAACATTGTGCACGATGGCTTTGCAATCTTCTTGTCCCTGAAACAAATTCCCATTTTGGAAAATGGACCGCAATACTTCAGAAAAACTCCCTTGATGGACCTCCATCGTCGACTGCTGGTTCTGCAATAAACGTGATCTTCAGAGGTTTAGTGAAGTCAAAATTTGAACGTTTCAATGCTCTGCAAAGTGTCTTGCCAAATGGCGTGCCGGCGAATACGTAGGTGTTGGAATTCATCAGGATCCTGTTGATCCACAGATTGAATATGTTGTACTCTGAGAGCCAAGAGTTTCTGCACTGTTCCTTGAGTTGTTTTGCTGTCCTTCCACTTAAAAAAAAAATAATTGAAAAAAAATAATAATAATTTACAACGTAAAGAAATATGTCACCATAGAAGTTATGAGAACTGGTTAAACATTTTTGTGGAAAAAGCAAAATGTGCTTTTCAAAGTCCTGATGATCTTTACCAAATTTCTGAAAAGGTGTCATGACCCTCACCCAAGGATCACTCTATCCAGGTTACATCAACATCAAATTTTGTAGACAAAGACAAATTTGAAGCCTATTTGAACAATGACCTCATGATATAATGACCCTTACATAACCTTTGACCTCAGTAACATGAAGAGGAATTGAGTCTACCCACCAAAAAGGGTCAAAACATGTACATGTAAGTTTCATCAAAATCCATGACAGCATGTACAATATTAAACAATTTCCTCCAAAATTAACCTACATTTTAAATTTTCAGCGCTTTCACACATGACAGTGCCTCCTCCAGGAGGCTATTCTTCCATAAAGCATTCAACTGAAATAAGCACTCTGCGCGCCGTCTCACACTTGGATTCAAGACAAGAGCTGACATGCTGTTGAGCAATTGGCTGACTTGCAGAATATATTCGTTGTTTTCAGAAGGGTTTTGGAAATAGGTATTTTTCAAATGTAGGGGAGAGAAAACTCACACGAATAAACAGAATGACAAATGTAAACAAACCCAAAGGCGGCGTTCGTTGACATAGATCAGACAGACTACTCCAAAAACTTGAGCAAGCCGAAGAGGGCGCACTATATTGCAAATCACCCGTATTGCATCATAATTAACCTCATTTGACCTTTGACGTATGATCTTTGACCTGAAATTATCCAGCATTATCCTTGGTACTCAATAAGCCTTGTTTCCCAGTTTCATGGAATTCAGGCGAATATTTAGGAAATAGAGTACTTTTACTCAAAAAATTAACATACGGACATACAAACATACATAATACAAAATTTTGGTCTGGTAATTGCCCCCCAAAAATATATGTAACATATAACATATCTATAACATTCTCCTTGAATTTCATTGTATACTTTTGTGTATGAACTGTTATTTCTCAGCAGTGTTGAAAACCTTGTTTACAGCACAAACAGTTTCAATAGATATACCCAGATAATATGTCATGTAAGTGCTTATAAATTGTTTTTTATGTGTTTTACCTCATAGACGGTACATCTGCATCCGCAAGTGGGCAAGCATTTTCTTCTGAAGACACTCATTGTCACTGTCGCTATTACTATGAGGTCACTGAAGATGCTACAATAAAGAAAAGATAAATATTATACCAAACATCACATTACATCACCTGCAGAAGAGGATTGAAACTGTGTTACGCATACGTTGAAAATTAATAGTTCCTGTTGAAAACAAACAACTGAGAACATAAGACTGGAACAAAAACAAACTTGATAGATTTTTAGGGTTTGGATGGGTATGTCAATACAGGTTCGGTTTACAGTCCACTATGTGACCAATCACATTATGTACATATACCCAGAGTCGGACTTACTGGAAGAGATTCTTAAAGGACCAGATGGGTTTAATTTTGGGAACGACACTACTATAAAATTCACTCAGTGTAATTTATCAGTTTCATTTTTTATGGGAACCCTCTGGTAAACTATTTAACCATCAATTAAACTTAACTGAGTACTCATTGACAAATTATTTTGTTTGATGTCTCAACTGAAAATGTATAAATCCATCCCCAATTTAGCAATGCAACCTTTCAATCAATTTATGTACCAGTTTACTGTCAAAAATCAGCAAATTCATCTTCAAATGGCTTACTCTTGGGGATCTGCAACAACTACTTGTGTGAGATGGTGTAGATGATGCCTGTGGTTTAGATGATGCCTGTGGTTTAGATGATGCCTGTGGTGTGATGATGCCTGTGGTGTAGATGATGCCTGTGGTACAGGCACCGTTTCATCCATCTCTATATCGGGAACGGGGGCCCTCTGAATGTGGCTTTTGAGTGACACAATATCGGATTCATTGAGGCGCGGCCTTTTTGCTCCATCAGCCACCTGGTCAATTTAAAATAGGAATACATAAACTCAATATTTTCAATTCCTGTATAAGTGAAACAAGACAGAAACATATTTTGATGTAAACCTCTTTTTGCTAGCAAAAATACCTCCATAATACTTTAAAGGACACTTCATTTAGGAAAACATACAAATGAGCAACAGCATGGTTACACGTAGTTTGAATGGATACAGACAAAGGTTTTCAATTCATGCATTTAAATTGTGTTAATTTTCTGTTTCATATGATTTTCTTTCCTTTTGGATAATGGGTAAGTTCACTCTTTACCACAATTTAAAAAAAAAAAAATATAACGACTGTTATTTATTTTGTTTTATTTTGTAGTTCGGTCACATTTATTTCCATTTCACAATTATTTAATACAAGTAAATATAGAAAATATTCATTTTGAAAAAATGTTCAGGAAAGTTAATACCAACTTACCAAATGAAAATCTGGCAAGGAATCGGAATCAGAATCAGACTCATCTTCCTGTTGGTAAAGTAGAACAATTGCAATTGTCATGTGTACATATACATTATACTATGTGCACTACATCAAATCCTTCCATCCAACGCCTTGCCCCATGTAAATGTTGATACAATCGTAGACTTTGCGTTTGACCATAATAACCGTATGATACGCAGCCCCTAATGTGACACATGAGAGAACAAATTACTAATGAAGAATTAATTTGAGTTCTTAATTTTGTTCACTCAATGATGTTGAGCGTACCGAATCATTTAAAAATCTTTTAGTACACAGAATAATTTATATCGAGTGCACGACATCTTCATACATTATTATTTCTCACCAGTTGTAGTATGAAGTAGTGTAAAGGATACACAATCCATGTAGACATTTATATGTCAACACATTATGCTATATCTTATTAGGCTACAGTTATGGAGTACTGGCCCATTATAATTGTACAAGATTTTGAGAGCACACTAATTGAAGGACTTTATACACCTTTTACCCATGTCAGGAACTAGAAAAGAACTTGCATCAATATGCTCAAGCACTAGGGATGTCATAATAATGTAATGACTCTTAAAGTTAGCCTTTATGTTGAGTACTTTACATCACACATGCTTGTACCTACCACTGTCAAATCTTTGGTTAAGATAAATCCTCTTTGCGTTGTGTTGTGCAGTACTCTGTGTATACAGACACGGTAAATTCACAAGTGCTGCCATCCTGCCGAACCAAATCACTGGAAATGGGGGTCGCCAACTGAGTTTCCAAGTTGGCGAAGCAGGGTCGAGAGTTTTAGTTTTCCATTTCTTCCCCAGGGAAGAAAAACTTTCTCGATTTTCTTCAGCACTCCTTCATATGTCTGTCTGTGGGGACACTTGAATAGGTGGGTACCCCTTTCATAGAGTACACCTGTCTGTAGCAGTGTTTTGCTTTGTCGTAGTTTTTCCACCCTACAGACAGGCAGACAGGTGCTGGTTTTGACTGAAATAAAATCATAACAAATCTAATAAGTTTACAAGGACATACATGGACTCAAAAATAGTGAGGATGCACTTATGTTTCACTATAGTGAATGGGATCATGGAGGTTTCCTTCCTCCATGATGGGACCCACTGGCACTTGGCCAGTGGACAAGTCCAACAAATTAAGAGTAAGGGGGACTGAAAATAATAAACATAGGTGGCCACAGTCAAAAAGACTTTCTTCATACTTTTTATATGTGATGGACCTTTGTCCCAGACTAACAAAATGGAAATTGTTTTTAAAAATAACTTTGTTGCCATGGCAACAGCCAAATTAAGATTGTGGCAAATTCTGACATTTTTCCAATTTTGGAATAATGAAATATGCCTTTTTTCAAGGCCGGCTACCACATTAAACAAGATATAACAAAAATATGGATATATGGGTCCTTAGAGGCTGCATTGAATGGAAAAAAATCACCAGTATGTGGGTGGGTTATACCATTAATCTGAAAAGGGTGTTTTGCACTTTTTCAAAATATGAAAATATACAACTTTTTGAAAGCTCATAACCCATAATATGGTAGTGCTTTGATTTCACATCGACCACATATTGTTGAGATGAGACATTCGTCTTGTGTAAAATAAACAAATTAGCTGGTGGAAAGTATTCTTCGCAGTGTTGCTAGACATTTTTAAATTTTTCAAAATTCAATGCAAGGCTAACCCCAAATTCAATGATGTGAAAACCCAACTTAAAACCTTTGTAATCAATATGTATTGAAATGAAAATCAATTTTATATCCGGGGTTTAAATGAACAAGGGGGGGGGGGGTAATTATATCTTGGCATTTTTGGTTGAAAAAAAATAACAATTAAAAAACTTAATAGTTGATCCTAAAGTTAGGGTTAAGTTAGCAAGTCTCATGGTGATTAGCTGCAGGTTTAAGAAATAAACCTTCAGTTTCAATTGCTGGTCCTGTAACATTTATTTTTTATTTTTCATTTTGTTTTACTTTTACCATTTGTGTTTGCTTTTGTTCGTTATTTTCTAAGGAGTTTGAAACCATTTTACTTTTAAAATTTAATCATGTTTTTGTTGTCATAATTTTGCTCTTCTAAAATGAATCCAATATTTTTAATCTTGAGTTTATATGGGGCTAAATGCCCGAGGGCAACAGCAATTAGAACTCCCTCTTTTGTAGTACCTGTCACCTGTTTGTGTCTTTATGAATAGAATGTTTCTTGTTTTGAATTATTTTTGGGTGTGATTGAAAGTCATATAACAAAAACAAGACCAGTGTCTTAGACTCAGCCAAGTGGTGCACTAATTCTTCCCATAACTTAAATGATTACATCAATTAATACACCCTGAAAGGTAATTTTGATAACACCATATGTTAAAACAATTATTGTGGCTGTTTGGGATCAACTACTTACAGGTTCACCAGTACTACTACCAGTCGAAGTGCTTGCTGCACCATCCATGTCCTGCTTTTTTCTTTTTTGCACCCATTTGTTTTATCAATGCAGAACCCTTTAGGAGGAGTCTCCAAACTTCCTGCAAAAACAAAATGTAATGCATAAAATGTATTTATTTATTCCTTAAATCAGTCATTCAAATTAAGGTTTTTCTAACAGACAGGAACTATTCATGTGCAAGCCAATGCCATACTTTGTGCTTTGTTTTCATTTTTCAATTGTAACAACAAAATAGTGATCAGCTGAAAAGTAGCACGTCCATTAAATATAATGACATTGCAAGTGCAAAGCACCAACTGATACAATTGTTACTCAACTGCAGTAAGTAGTACAGTAAACAGAAATGTCTGAAGTTGTAATGTCCAATCCAATTTCGTCTATTTGTCCAATTGTTGGAAGTAGATTGCTTCATCCATTTGTTTTTACAGTCTGCGAACAAAGATATTTGCTATATTGCATCTCATCAGGTTCTGCATGTTAAGTATTGTCCATCTAAAAACTCTAGTAACCAACTACACTTACGAACCTCTTGCTTTCGACACTTTGCCTTTAGTGAGTATCTCTGACCAATTAAAGATACACCTAAAGATTCCAGTTCCTGGTCTGACAGCTTTGGAACAATTTCCACTGTGATCTAAAGTAATGACAAAAAAAAATGTTTTAGAAGTGTACTGTTTTCTTTTGCTTACTGCAATCCAGTTTATAACCAGCCACCCCAAATGAAATTAATCAAAGTAAATCAACATGTCATGTGTTAACTGTACCATTTGTGGTTTGGTGAGTACTACTACTACTACTAGTACTACACTACTGCATTTTAGAAATGGTTTTAAAAAAACAGGGTGGGTTACAGAGCATTTGGACAAGTGTTTATTGATTTTAAAACACATTAAAAAAACTTTTACATTTAAAAACATTTGCAAAATGTAACAGGCTCAAAAACATAAAGTCAGGAAAACAGCATTAAGAAGTAAATATGCATATTTATTTCCTTTTCCACAGATTTGTATTGTTAAGTTTGTAGTAGGCTTGTGCCTAAACAAAAATACATAGGCCCTAAACCCATTGTTCTTACCAAACTTTGTTGTTTTGAAGACCATGGTTATTAACCCCCAAATATTCCCCTAATGACCCTTTTAAGGTACACTCCCAGTCTAAACAAATTTTTCTCCTGGAAGACTATTAATGTTAATAGTGTTGGGTATAACATTTAATGTTTACTTAATTAAATCACCAAGACTACGGTTAAAAGACAAGAAGAAAGACTATGATAGTGCCCTTGCCTTGGCCTTCATTTACACCTTTAAAAATTAAATAAACATTACATGTTAAAAATACCTGCTGCTGTTTGAAGGATGCAATGCAATTCTCCAAGTTCATGGCTGTCAAGATCTTGCAAATTTCATCCTGCAAATATAAAATTTATTATGGTCGTGGATATTTTGCCAGATCCGGCTATCATTAAATGTTAATAATAAGCCAGAATGGGCACTGAACATGCCCAGTGATTGTTTTTGGATTACTTTTACAAAAATTTCTGCCAACATTGTCATTGTTATTTCATATTCATGAAGTATTCACTACATATCGGGTCAGAAAGGCTTAGCATATTCAATTCCATCAACCTAAGTAAGTAAGTAAGTAAACCAAACTTTAAGTTGAACTTGAAATGAGAACATTGTGGGCAAAATTTATGGAGAAAAACACCCGGTTTTTTCGAGGCCAATTCGACAAGTTTACCGTACATAAAGTCGTGGCCAAGGATCGGAGTATACGGAGTGGATTGGCCACATTTACGGGTCGAATCGCAACTAAGTCAAGTTGATATTTTATCATACCAGAAGTTGAAAATAACTTGACAACCAGTTCGCGCAGGGAATAATTCTTGGTTTTCCCAGACGCCCATACGGGTTTATTTTGGCCAAAACCCGAAACAATTTCTAGATTCTAGCCATTAATAATTTTTTTTGTCAATGAAACGAAGTCCGGACACCCAAATAAACGCCTTTTTCATTGACATTTTGAAAATCTAATGGCTAGTTTTTTTTATTACGGTCGTCCTTCCTCGGCAACATTAGTCCGTTGGCAAGGTCGATGCAACGGCATACACGTCGACCATGGAAAGGTCGAAAAGACGGTACCTCGTACATAGATCAAAAGGCCTCGATACAATGGATATAAATCCGGCTTTACAAATCCATACAAAAGATCAGGTCTTCGATAAAGGGATTAGGCAAAAATGAACAAAAAGAGTGAACTCGTTCATTGTTTGCGGTGCCGATTGTTGGCCGTGGTCGAGATGTCTCCGAGGAGCAAATGCGTGTATACACGTCATCCACATTTATGTCACGCCACGATTTGCGTGTTGACAAGTCAACCGACAAAACTCGCAAAAATCGGAATGCGTGTTAAGACGCTCTCCGCTCAGCTCGGCGGCACAAACAAATGTTGCGTGTCAACACGGCCTCCGGCGCGAACTGGTTAAAAATATAAAGACCCACCTCATTTTCTTCGGAGTCCATCTTGACTGTTTGTTATGGTCGAGGAAGGAAGACAGGGCATGCAGCTGCAGCATGCACCCGACTACCCACCCGTGTGTACATGTTAATGGAATGAAGGCTGGAACCCAAACAACTTTAAGACCCTTTAGGCTCTTGAAAAAATGCCCGGCACAAATATGCAAACTATGCAACAAAGTATGCGACAAAGTATGCGATAATATTTATGACATCGCAAATATTTGCAAAGATATTACAAAGATATTTGCGACATCGCAAATATTTGCAAAGATATTTGCAAAGATATTTGCGACATCGCAAATATTTGCAAAGATATTTGCAAAGATATTTACGACATCGCAAATATTTGCAAAGATATTTGCAAAGATATTTACGACATCGCAAATATTTGCAAAGATATTTGCAAAGATATTTGCGACATTGCAAATATTTGCAAACATCGCAAATATTTGCAAAGATATTTGCAAAGATATTTGCAAAGATATTTGCGACATCGCAAATATTTGCAAAGATATTTGCGATGTGCGATGTCCCTTCAGGGCCACCATAGATATGTAATCATTAAACGAATGGCAGCTATAATTAAACATTATAGCATAAGGGGCAATGTTCGATCTAACTTGCCATAGGAATCTCCTGACAAAACATGTTTTCAAAAAGTGGTTAATGATGGTGAGTAGATAGAAAGTTAAAGGACACATTTTTTGTCGCGTAATTAAAGGCGCGTGACAAAATATAAAACTCGCTATTTGTACGTAGGTACGTAGCCACAAGCTCGGGAGGATTCGACAGTGGTTTTTATATGAATTATTATTAATATCACACATACTTATTTGTCCTTGGGCCAAATCAACCCAATAATGAATATTCAGTTTAGTTCAGTTTATTTTCCACGGAAATAATATGACAAATGTGATTAAGTGGTCTCCAAGTACCAAGCTTGTCGAGAGGAGACACCCAAAATTAAGTATGAAGAAAAATATAGATTTGTATATGATTTGTTACGATTATTATTAATACAACAATTTACAACACACAAACTAAATACAATAAAAGTTAAACATGCAAATAATTATGGAACAAATACTAACAAGAAGATACACAGAATGTTTAGACTGCACAGCAATTAAGTACAATTAGTAAAAGTGTTTTAGTGGTTGAATTTCATTGTATTGGTATAGTTTAAGTTTATATATGTATTTTAGGGGAACTAAAGAGATATATGAAAGTATCGTCTGAATTCAACCAGGTATAGGAATAGGATTCGTACTGACTTGGGTCGAGACGATAAATACTCATGGTTAATCCAATAGTATTTATTGAGCGCTATTTCATACCAAAGCATCTTGTGTGTATGGAACCCCAAAGAGGCACTAAACCCCGGTCATGAAATCGGTCAGACTTTGATATCGATAGATCGGATTTTGCAAAAGAGCGAACTGAAAGAGACCGATTGGAGATGACCGACTGCAAACGAGCGATTTGAAATAGAGTGATTGCAAAAGCGATTGAAATAGAGCGATTGAAATACATTATTCGGGAATATTGTTTTACTCAGAAATATTGTTTTATTCAAAATTCGTTTTGAAAGTAAACAACATTCTATATGTCCCTAATTTTAATTTGTATATTACACAGAGCACAATAATGATATTATGATCCATTGACGTGGTTACGTGAATGAGTATATACATACTATTTTTTTTTTAAAGAAAAAGATGTAATTGGCGGTACCGGTACTTATATTTATCCATATATCCACGTGAAATCATTATGAACTTAGTGTTACAGCAGCATCATTAGTGTAGAGAAACAAAACCCAAAACCTTGCCCAGTGACCGCAAAGGTCACTTTATAATAACATAATTACTGACTATGAACCAAACAATCACTTAAATAAGAGAACACAAATGTTCAGACAACTGACTGTTAAAAAAAAAAATCAGTATTAAACCAATTCAAAAATAATTCCTATTCCTCGAACCCACAAAACGCCATGTCAGGTGAATCTGGCCGGCAATCGCAAAAGATCCGCACCTAGACCTGCAATACCTCATCCACAAAATGAGAAATCGCAGCGAGTTCAATGCACTGCTGCTAAGTGCTGGACCGGATCAACCAAATCTAGAGAGCGCTACACGAAGAACATTTAGCGTTGAAACGAGCATACTGATGATTCGGCAATGACATCACATAATGTGCTCATGAATATGCACATTTTCATTGGCATAACTTAATACTAAAACATGCCACAACAAAAATCAAAACACCAACAAATTGATAAGTAAAACGTAGCAAAGTGATGTCAATATGAATACTCAGGTATGCATTATGTTTCCTACTCACGTTGTAAGAAATTTGTCAAGAGAGGGGCGGTGACCAATTTTTTTTTTTTATTGCCCTCTGAAAATGTTCGCAACTATTTAAAATAAAATTTTAAATTGTGTGCTCTAATTGATTTTAAAGAGAAACAAGTGGAAACAACGAGCCCATGGGGGAGGGGGTGATCGTCCTCTTCGCTCCCCCAGACATCTGCATTGATTTGATTCCCACCAAGCCACCTTAAAGATATTATCTCATTTCAAAGTATTTTCCCTTTTATACATGTTCCCGCAAAGAAAAGATTTGTCTGACTGACCATTCCTATGGGGGAAATGTATAGACTTTTTTATCATTGTGCCCCACTACACTGACGTAAGAATTTCATTGAATTTAATTAAATTTAATTCATTTTCAATTCAATTCCAATGAACGTGTATTTCTAAAAGTATCAAGTTACTTTGCGGAGAAACGATAAATAATTATGTAAAACTACCAAAGATGTTTTGTTAATTAGTAATTATTTGCCAGAGTTGTATCAACCGATTGCTCTGTTGATTTATATATAAGTTAGACCTATTAGTATTTGATAGGCGCAATGTTGTAAAAGAAAATATTTCGCAGCTTTTAAATGTATACAATCAAGAAAACAAATATTGAGTAATATTTCTAATGACAGGTTTTAATCATTTTTGCTTTATCCCCTTTATACCATGTAATTAAGGCAGATATGAAATAGTAAATTGTAACTTCATGATTTGTTGGATTCTACATTCCATACCTTAAAAATAAATAATGAATCAACGAATAGTTGGAAGAAGTCGGATGAGAAGTGATCCCATCCCCACAACTCCCCTCCCCCAAGACCCAATCATAACAATAAATCACCGCCACTGGTTGTACGGACTCTGTTACTCTGTGGTATACAGACCGACGGCGATTTTTCCCTACACTTCATCCACTATATGCATTTGTATACTAAAAATGAATTTTGACTTTATTTTCCTAAGATAAAATCCTTCACAATCGAGGAATTATTATTACAGAGAAGGTCTTTGCTACTGAAATAATTTTGTAGTTAAAACAATTTATAAACAAATTAATAAAAACAAATTTATGAAAATGTTGAAAGATCTGGGTTTGATCCTTGTACCTTCAACTTGCAAGGAAAACCTTCTAACCACTATACTACTATGGCATTCGAAGTGGTTGGTGAAATAATTACTGAAGAACCCTTTTAACATTAGTTTTCTATACCAATTTCTAAGCCATTGGCAAAGTGTACTGCAGAAAAGAAAATAGCGGGCTGACATAGTGCTGACATTAAGCCAACGTATTGCCAACTTCCTACCGATGGTGGCCTGACTTCTATCCATATCCAGTTTGCCAACATATTGCAGAACACAACTTACTATATTGTAGGCGGGGCTGTAATTTAAATCACATTTGAGGAGCGTCCCGAATGGACGTTGTACCTATAGACGATAATCCCTGGGGTGACATGTCCCCACCAATATTTATGACGGGGGAGGGGGGGGGGGGTTGGATAATGGCACATTTCTCCACAATAATTCTCGCCATCTAAAGAAAACCTACTCCCAATTATACCCGCAATAGTACAGCAAAATAATTGAAACCAAAAACTCTGTAATTCACGTTTTAATTAAGAAAGAATTAAAACAAAATATTCAAATTCTTTATTTATTTTAAACAAATGTTGGGTTTGATTGGTCAGGGTGTTAGTACATCCTAATTTTCCCAACATTATTATTGCCGACTTGAGAAAACTATTATTGAAGGCGGGTCTATCATTTAAATGATAGACGTACCCATGGACGGTAATTAATTACTGGGGGCGGAGGGGAATATGTCTCCTCCACTATTAATGAATGGGTGACGATAATAGCAATGTTCCCCACAATAATCATCGCCCTCTAATGAAAACCTACTTCAAAGCTCACAGATTATAGATATATTTCGTATTTATCTATACAAAAATCTTTAATGGGATTTATTGGTCCTTCATTCATGTTCACAACTAATGATAACTTCAAATCTGTTCTTCATAGACGTTCTCTACTTTGAGGAACCTTTAGAAGTATTAACCCCATTTCACAATTTAAGACGGCAGTAGTATTACATTAAATTCAATAAGCCTATTTCTACCTAATACATAATTATATGTAATATGTGAATCGATACTTATATGTAAGAACAAACAACTAGTATGTTTCTGCTCTGTATCTAAGCTTAGGGGATGATTTAGTCAAGCAAACCTTGAGGGAACCACCTCACCTTTACTGCAAACTTGTTATTTAATTGTTACATCCGGACAAAAAACGTATAGCCACGCCAATGAATATACAGAACTCTCTGATATTGGTACTTTTGGGGAGGTGACGCCCCCTTCTGATATTCTGGATCCACCCCTAATGTTTGGTACCATTATCAACGCCAAATAAGTTGTGATTATGTTAAACTGTGATAAACAGTTTTCAAGAAATTATACAAACCAATTAAATTCAACAGGATGAATTAAACTGGCAGATCCAGAAGGTAAAACAAGGGGGGGGGGGGTTGGTTTCATGACTTTTCACTGTTTTTACCATAACAGGCATACGCAAAACAATGGTTTCCATTAAAGCTATCACTACAAAATCGTGGTCATTTCCTGTGTGGTTTACCAGGAATGAAAACAACGAGAAACACGTACGATTGCATCTATCATTCTATGGTTTAATATATTGTGCACGTTATTGACTGAGAGAAAAATGCAATGAAGGTTTTAAAAAAAGTATAAACCCAGAAAGGTCAAAACATTAGTATCTTCCACCTACTGTGACAGTGCTAAAGCTTCCTGATAATGTTTTCACAATTTGTTTGGCGATGTACATCGAGTTCGTTTGTGCTTGAGAAATTAAACACGAACCGAAGAAGGAAATACCGGTACATCAACAATATATTATTAATATACGACTACACGTCATGTTATAACATTAGTTGAGTATTTGCCTCCATTATGGATACAACAGATTATTTTGGCTGAGTTTCAGATCTCTGTAAAAGAAAAGGAGATATCATCTGGAATTGATCAACCTTGAAACATTGCCTCACAAATAAGGTATGTTTTTGACTGATTATCGTTCTGCAAAATGTGTTTACATATACAAAGGACCTGAATACATTTGGTTTTGGTGTTGGCTTTGGTTTCGTTCTAGTGGTGACATCGAACACTTGTCTTGAATGCAAATCAGGTATATATTTGTTTCAGTTTTGTTTTCACCATGCAGGCGATTTCAACCTAAAACTTGTATATATAAAAAAGCATATAATTTTATCATGTTTATGGAGCTATAATTGGAACTCCTTGTAATTGTTGGTCTAGGCTTATGGCATAAACACATATATACCATTTCTATAAGAATAATTATGGAATCTGCCAAAACCTTATGGAATCTGCAAACCTAATTGTATTTCATCTGTTCTTCTTGTGTTCCTTAAATGTACACAATCAGGGGCGTAGCGAAGGTATTTTCTTTGGGGTGATGTGAAGCCAATTTGCCAAATGACATCACAATTGAATTGAATGGAGTGTTTTCTGATCCCGGGACGAGTATGTCTGGTGCAAATTTGCTGTAAAAGGTTGGGATGATACCAATCCCATCGCTTCAAAACAACTTCTCGATTCCACCCAACCCCAACTGATGACATTTTTAATGAGACTGATATATAATTATGTACATATATATTTTAGTATATCAAATTTATTTATATTTTCATATATTGTATTCAAAATTGTATGATAAGTATTTACGCGATTTCGTATTGTTTCCCTGTATTGTACACCCACGGTGTAAAACGAGATCGATGGTTAATCCAACCATCGGTATCAAAACACTGACAGGAGTTATATCACAAATGTTTTCATTAGATATCCCCAGATATGAGAAGAACACATCACAATCTCCTCCCGCAGGCTGCCTGCAGCTCAACCGCTGGACGGTGTGTTTATCTTGGTCTAGTCCTCCTTAGCATGTTATTCACATCCTCGGGTAAGGAATGGAATTCTTCGTCAATTCTCCAGATTGAGTGATTAATTAATGTTCATTACAATCTAATATGACTCAGTTACTGAAGTGGGTTACTATTAAATCCATGCAGTTCTTAGTTCTTGTGGGCTGTAACCACGTTATGAACTGTGTTTCTAATGTGAAAACAGAAATATTTTTCCACTGTCCA
The DNA here is from genome assembly GCA_029582265.1 of Zoroaster sp. YZ-2022. Taxonomy (NCBI): domain Eukaryota; kingdom Metazoa; phylum Echinodermata; class Asteroidea; order Forcipulatida; family Zoroasteridae; genus Zoroaster; species Zoroaster sp. YZ-2022. Next base: position 31,827,555 of record CM055831.1, read on the forward strand.
TCACGTCCCATTTTTATTACAATCTGATACAAATCAGTTACTGAAGTTGGCTACTGATACATTCCTGAAGATCTGGGCCATATTTACATATATAAATAACTATTCTATATCCAATATTCAGGTGCTGTGCCAGATTTCACCTGTTACAATGTAAAACTGTATATCGATGGTGAAGACGCTAAAATTGGTGGCTACAAGAGTGGCAATGACAAAGCTGCATTAGTCTCCTTCGAGCGTGTACTGGACACGGGTAGTGGCAGTCATCTACCGGTGGGAGGCTCTGAGTACAACCATGACTATGTCGCTGCCAGACTTTATAAAATGCCTCGTTCTATTGGGCCACCCAGGTTTGGCGTCTACAACTGTATTTTCGATCCACCAAGTGTTAGGATAACAACAATCGTTATGCAGGATAATGGTAAGAACAAGTAATCAACTGTCAACGATTAGTTTTGAGTTTCATTTTTACCTTAACAGTATCAAGTTGATAAGTTGATGTAATAAATTTGATTTTTTCAAATGAACATTTTCTCCACTTATTATGTTCAATCGTATCATGTTGAACCTTTCAGAACAATTTCGAATTTTTAACTTCTAGTGTCCACACAACAGTAAATAATGAACGATTAACAAATTCTTAGTTTTTAAGTATTTTATTTAAAAAAAAAAATTATTTTAATTAATAAATCAACAAATATTCTCAAGCTTGTGTGTCCATAACTATTTATAGTTAGAGGCGACTCGGGCAGGATTCGAACCTACGACCTCCTGCTTAATAGTGCAGACGTCTTAACCTCTCGACCACCGAGCTTGCTCGATGACAATTGGCCGGCTAGAATCCTATAGCAGCGGGTTCCACTGAGAGGTTAAGACGTCTGCACTAGTAAGCAGGAGGTTGTGGTTTCGAATCCCGCCCGAGTCGCCTGTGTAGTTTTTTCACAGACACTCGGAAAACACTGAGTATACAGTGCTATACACACGTCGGTGTAGGGCAAAATTAAATCAATTGTTTATCTCCCGACGCAAGAATTTCATCAACCTATATTTATAGTTAAGTATAGAGTTGTGCATCTTTACCGGATTAATATCATTGTTGACACTTGCACAATTACACCAAAATAACTACTACTTCCAAATCAATTCTAATAGGCTAAATTTCACTTCGTCACTGCAATTACCAAATTCAAAATTTCATCAATTGCTACCTCTCATTGGTACACAACCAGAATCAAAGTTAATAATCGGTATTCCACAAATGTTGGTTTACCTAAGACTACATAATTATACTCCACAGCAGGGGCGTAGCGAAGACATTTTCTTTTGGGGGTGTGGAAGCCAATTTGCCGACTGACGCAGTGATGTAGCCAGGATTTTCAGAGTGGGGAAAACATTTTTGTGGGTAAATTTATCGACGCAACACTAATATGACAAGACAAATTTATTCTGGACCAACCCTTGTTCTAGTACCTTTGATGTTTCATTTGCCGACTGAGGCTCTAAATGCCGACTGAGAAAAATTATTGGGAGGGGGTTCACACCCCCACGCGCTACGGCCCTGCTCCGTTAATAATATACTAATAGTACCACCACCAGTGTTCAGACAATCAATTTAAATCTTCCTGAGTCATAACGGAATAGAACTCTGTTCATTTCACAAGTACTTGAATGACTGTCTGAACTGTTACTGTTCTCTTTTCCCATATGTTCTCAGATTAGGGGAAATAACTAAGGCGATTCTCATCGGTCATCGTTACAACACTGTAACGTTAGATTCCAAAAAATGGTGGTTGTAGAAACACATACGCGTGTAGTGCGCCCTCTCACGTCCACTCTTTACAAGGCCATCTGAAAATTCAGTTCATCACACTTGGGAATAATTTTGGCCGATTATACACATCAAAACTACAAATAATTACACTGACTTCTATTTTTAAGTTCAAATAAGTTGATGAAAACCCTACCATACCTCTTCCAAATTTTGGAGTAAATAATTCTCGACATGTAACCCTCCGAAGAGGGAGTGTTCCATGCGCTACTGACACAAGTTAGTAATTACATTGTTTTTACAACAACAAAAAGCCACAGACGCCTGGGAGTCTATGATATCCTAAAGTGGACCATTCCACATGTCTTAGAAGGGGTGTCAGTTCTCAGACCTGTGTAGCTTTCTTTTGGGGGGTGGGGAAAGTAATTGCTGCCATATGTCCGTGCACAAAATCAACCATTCATTGTGTACACATAAAGACCTACCCATATCTAAACCACTGATAAGTGGCACCATCTGTTCTGTATCGGATTTGCTCTTTGATGTTTTTCCGACAGCTTGTGACTGTTCCAGCTTGTGCCTGGCACCCCCCCCCCCCCATAATTTTCCGTGATGCCAACAAAAATGAACTAGTGTGGTAGAGAAAAGTGAAAAATCACAAAATGAAAATGAAGGGATTATAAAAACAAAAGGTTAACTGTTCTGCCTGTCACCATTGTAATTCTAGCAACGGTGGCAGCCACTGGTGAACTACAACAACCAGCTGGGCAACACAGGGTCACCAGTCAAAGATTGAATGGCTCAAAGATAATTTAGAGCCTGCTGACAAGGTGCAGGAGTACATGGAAGTGACAGCTAATTACCGAAGACAGTGAATAAGGAGAGAACTGTGGCCGAAATTCTTCAGGAATTCCCAAGACTATTGCACAGTAACATGGTAAGATATTTTCTGTTGTTATATCCAAACAGTATTCGAGTCACCAAATATCGAGTCTGAGTCACAAGTCATAAAGGTTGAGTCCGAGTCTGAGTCACTTCTCAGCTTTAATATATACTGAACAGCAAAAGAAACGCAAGTCCGAGGACAGCAAAAGAAACAAATTGCAACAATTTCAACAGTCACTTTCAGCTCACAAATTGAAATCATTTTTCATTAAATGAGTGATTAGAATCAAAATGGTTTGTCTTCTGTTTGAAAACTTGACAAGACCTCGGACTTGCGTTTCTTTTGCTGTTCAGTATATATTGGAAATACATTTTGAGGTACTGCTAAAACCTCACAGTGTGAATGTTTCCATTTTTCACAGCTTTTCTATAAATTAATTAACTGGAAATATATAACGTGTCAAATAAGGCTAATAAGGATAATCTGGTACCGACACTATCAAGCTTGCATTTACGCAATATTAAGCATGGACGCCAGGGGTATATGTTTTGATACATTGATTTCCCAATGATCAATATATCGGAAACAAGCCAGCGTGCGATCTGCACCGCACAGACTGTATCGCTTGCTCACGAAAGAATCGTCTTCAAAATAATTTGTAATTATATTGTTGAAGAAATAAGTGATTTGTGGTAATGTTGGTCGAGTCAAGAGTCACGGAGGTCGAGTCCGAGTGTGGAGTCCGAGTTCAAGTCACGAGTCATACAAGTCTTCCAAATAAAACAAATAAATAATCCACTAGAAAATGATATTCCTTGACATAGCAAATTAGTGCATACTTACATTGTAGACTTCAGATAAAGGACAAAGCATAAAATGTTTGGAGGATTTGTTTTAAATTGTACATAAAATGTGCTTAATTTATATTTTCTCCCTTATTTCCACTGTAGATTGAACAGGATTATCGTTTGGCGTATCCCTCATCAGCTGACAATCTTTACAACCGATGGAATGCCATGGTCGACCCTATCATTGAGTATGGTACCAGAATGTGCCCTTTGTGGAAAGAAACCTTGGAGCTACCACAAGATATGGACCTGGAAAAATTGACAAAATGTAAGGATCACAAGTTTTAAATCATCGGTTCCGTGTAAAAAAGGTCCATACAGTAGTGGCCCCACCCCCTGCCACCCACCTGTAGCATTTTGCCTTTTTCTTTAAATGTTTGAAAGTGCTGGTACTAGCAAACCGCCTCCCCCCTCCCCCCCCCCCCGCATCTGCTATGGGTGGGGTGTACATATTTCTTTTACAGACAAAACCAATGGATAGACAACTTGATCATATGAAATGTTTATTTTGCCCAGTGCACCCTCCTGAACCCAAAACCTGTACACTGTGCATGACAAGCACATAACAACACTGAAAATCCAAGGTTGCAGACTTGCATCTCTTTTGTTTAACTCTATTGACCAATGATGTACATTTTCTGTCCTTCATTTCTCATAGATCAGAAGTCAATTTTGGCTTTGTTCATAGTGCCTGTCATCTTTGAAGGGAACGCCAAGAAGGGAGCTGCTGGGAAAGGCACTAACAAAGATGTACTTGGAGTTTTCATTGACAGACAACGGGTAAGTGGATGTCACATTTCTCTGAAAACAAATGGATTCAATGTGAGTGCATATAAGGCATGCTTTGGTATTTCAGTTTTGAAATCTATGTTCCCAGCTTGAATTTGACATGTCTTCTGTAAAGAGTGTCGAGAACTAATCTTTTCCAAGGAGATGAGATGACAAGAAAACAATAAAAAGATGCACGTATGTACTTCTTTTTTCATGATGCAGGATATCATAAACATGCCGCAGTACCTGAGGGAAGTTGATGCAAAGACACATCCCCAGCCGTTTGTTCTGTCGTTGAGTAGTACTACTCATCTCGAATCAAGAAGTGCATTTGTCATCATAGAGAAGCAAGCGATACCACAGCCATCCATCATGAAAGCAGTCGATGTGTGCTACAAGGCTCACTTCGTTCTTGATTGTGAGTACCAACAGCAGTGCCAGGGGGCATGGACCTTCTTTGAGAAGTGCGTATACCAACAAAAAGGTGTCAAAACAAGAGACAATGCTTCCCTGAGAGGCCTACGGGCTTACCTTGCCCACGGAAATGTTCTGTAAACACTGCAGCAGATGTGCAGTGTGTCTGTTCCTGTATTCCTTTGCTAAACTACGCTGCATAAAAATCAATCCAATTTAAGGATACCGAACAAGTTGGTCCTTAGGAACCCCATTGCAGTTGGTCTTTACGAGATTTTACAACTTTGTTTGAAAACAAACATGCTGTTTTCAAAAAAACTTTAAAGGTCTCGACGAGAAGTACATTTTGCAACTTTGTTTCGAAACAAACATGTAGTAACATCTGCTACTTCTCCTCAAAAATGTTAAAATTTCTTACAAATACATGTGTAGAACAAAACCTAGAAAATAGCATGTTTGTTTCCAAGCAGAGTTTTTGTTCTATTTAAGAAGCTATTAAGGTCTTTACGAGATGTAGATTTTGCAATGTTTTTGGGAAAGAAATATGCTTTTCCTGTTTTTTATTTCAATTTGTAAGAAACTTTGAAAGTTTTGAGGAGAAGTAGTAGATGATACAACTTTGTTTTGAAACAACCATGTTTATTTGAAAACAAACATGCTATTTTCAATTTGTAAGAAGCTGTAAAGGTCTTGATGAGAAGTAGAAAAGAGCACTAGAAGAACAAAAATGTGCCAGTTGTAAGTTTTAGTGTATGTATTTTTTAACTGGAAGTGCAGCATTATTTGTTTTATTGTTATAACAAAAAGAGGGAGAAACAATTTGTTTTCTGAAGTCATTTATTAAGGTTCTGGTTCTGGTGAAATACTGCATAATCTCCACGTATTGGGATGTACATATGCAGGTGACTGAGCAGCATGAATTACTTAAAGTGAGCCCCCCTGATGATGTTTCCCATGTCCAGTGATTGAAGTTTCCCCTTAAAAATGTCTATGGTTGAAGCTTGACGAGTGTCTGGTGGTAATTTATTCCATTCTGCAAAGGTTCTTGGGAAAAGGGAGAATTTGTAACAATCCTTATGTGCGGAAGGCTTGATGAAAGCAGTTGCAGACTGTTGTCTAGTCGAAACCCCTTCCCTGTTTATCTTGGTCTGGTATGAATCAGTGTCTAAAGCAGCGATCTTGTGGACAGATTTGTAAAGGAGTGTTAAGCGTTGGGCTGCTCTACGGTGTTCCAGAGGCTCCCACTCCACACTCAAAAAAATGAATCTCACCTGAAGTAAATATTAAACAAATTAAATGACTAGATATTACTTAAAAGTAATTTTTTGTTGCTTTTATGTTAATCCTTTAGTTTGAGAGACTTAAAATTTGAAAAAGTTTGTTTTACTTGGTTTCTTAAGTTTTGACGATGCGGAAAAAAGAGTCAAGTCAACAACATTAAAAATTGAGTTAATCATTATTAAATACTTTGATTAATTATTACTTTAAAAAACAACCCAATTATATGCACTAGTTTCATTTAAGTACAAAATACTTAGATTGTAATATAATAGAATTTACTTGAAATATTTACGTGATCTCAATTTGGGTAAAACTTAAAATTTGATTAAGTTTGTATTACTTGCTTGCTTAAGTTTTAATGTTTAAATAATACGAGTAAAGTCAACGACATTCAAAATTGAGTTAATCATTATTACACACTTTGATTAATTATTACTTTAAAAAACAACTCAATCATAAATGCACTATTTTTTTAAGTACGAAATACTACCGTAGCATTAACTTGAAATAGTTACGTAATTTCAAATTGGGTGAAACTTAAAATTTGATTCTGTTTGTATTACTTACTTGCTTAAGTTTTAACGATTAAAAAAAAATGAGTGAAGTCAACGACATTCAAAATTGTGTTAATCATTATTACACAACTAAATCATATGCACTGGATTCTTATAGTAAGAAATACTTAGATTGTTATACCGTAAAGATTTCCGAGCTATCAAATTGGGTACAACATTAATTGAGTTAGAATGCATACATTCGTGTTGTCATTCTATGTAACGTTTACTTAATTTCTTTGATTAACAAAACAAGTCGCGAGAACTTGCAATGTTGAAGTCGTAGCAACGCATATCCAGACGTTTCATACACTCAAAATGAATAATTCTTACCTGAAGTAAATAATAATTAATGATTACAGAATTATGATTCAACGTAGGTGGCGCCCTATGCGTCCACCTCCCCCCCCCCCTCGACACACAACGTGTGCACATGCTTTTTACAGAGTTCATGTCACATACTCACATCACGTTGCCGAGCGCCTGATGTCAACATCTACGGCGCAGTAACACGAGGTAAGGACAATATTATTTATCGTTTTCTTTGTATTTTGTAACAATAGTTGTTGTGTGAATGATCCTTCTTTCCTTCATGGTTGTTTGTGGTATGGTTTTTCATCCTCTCCGTGGTATTGTTTATGTCTGATAAACTCATTTGGATTTAAAACTTGAACAGGTAGTTGTGGGGTCAGTTGAGTTAAGTTAGTCAAGCAGCCAACTGTGTTTAGGCCTAGGCCCTACTACTTTTAGTTTTTACTATCATTTAAAAGGAACAGCCTAGGGCCACCGATGGGCCAATTTACTGAGGCTATTATTTTATCAATAAGTCTCTATGATGTCAGTCAGATCATCGACTTCTTTAGAAAACTCATGTCACGAAATTGTCCCATTGAAAACAAACCAACAAAAGTAAGTCATACTAACTATGGAAGATTGTGTTCAATTGAGTAAATGCAACATGTTACTTAGATACATGTACCTAGATACATTTGATTTTTGAGTAACAAATACTAAAACTATAACAAATGGGTTTGAATTGAAATACTGATGTTGTGGTTTATGACAAGGTCAAGTAAGTCTAATGTGGACAATAATTGAGTTAGTTTTACTCTCACACTTTAATTAATATGGGTTTGAATTTAAACACTTTAAGTTGTAGCTAATGACAAAGTCAAGTAAAACTAATGTGGACAATAATTGAGTTAGTTTTACTTTCACACTTTTATGAATATGGGTTTGAATTTAAACACTTTAAGTTGTGGCTAATGACAAAGTTAAGTAAAACTAATGTGGACAATAATTGAGTTAGTTTTACTTTCACACTTTTATGAATATGGGTTTGAATTTAAACACTTTAAGTTGTGGCTAATGACAAAGTTAAGTAAAACTAATGTGGACAATAATTGAGTTAGTTTTACTTTCACACTTTTATGAATATGGGTTTGAATTTAAACACTTTAAGTTGTGGCTAATGACAAAGTTAAGTAAAATTTGATTCAGTAATGATAGCACATCATGCTACAGAAACTATTGAACAATAAAACTACAGTCAAAGCTGATAATTGTGTTGAATGTTTGGGACAGGTCACTAATTAAGATCCTCTCTGTTGTATATCTTTTTGTTATAGATTTGCACTGAGTTTAAAAGGATAACAACTGTCCCTTTGGCAACTTTTCAATCCAGAGTTGACAAACACACACCAAAGCTTCTGAACCTTTTCCGGGGAAAAGGAGGTGCCAGGGGAAAGAAGATCAAGACATTCCTTGAAGGTTTAGACCAGGTAATTGTCATTCCTGATATTTTGTTCTTGTAGGGGCAAGGCAATTTGACCTTGATAAGGGGCACCTCAATGATGAAATTGTACATGTGGTACAGGTGGTACATACACCATCTTTGCATCATGTGAAAGATCTTTAACTATTCTAGAAATCGTAGGTTTGGTGTTACCCCATTTGACCTTTACTTCTGGTTGAAACCGGAAGTTGGTTTAAAACATTACATTTTAATTGCCACAGAAAATTTAAGAAAACTAAACAAATCTGTCAACATTTTCTCATCAACCACCCATTGTTTGTTCACAACAAACATTCAATTTCTAGTTTATTTCTTTTATCAGAACAAGTGTACTTTAATTTAAAATTTAAAATTTATGTCATGATGGAAGGTTAAGACCTGTGAACTGTCACTATGTTGATTCTTTAAGAAAGGGCATACATTATACCGTACATTATACCGTACATGCAGCTTTCATAAACCACTCTTTATCCATCCTCCCCAACAGAATAACAGCATACATGTCCGACGGGAGGTAGTGATCAAAGGCCTCTGTGAGTTCCTGAACGAGGACTGCGGAACTTTATTTAAACAGTTCTCGGTTAGTATTAAATGAGTATTTAAGCAAATACTTGACTCCTTGATTCTGATTGGTGAACAGATGTGCAATAATAATGTGTTTTATAGCGCATCCCTTGTTGATTCTCCATCTTGATTGGTTAAAACACTGTCACGTGGGGTTCACTAGCATAGTGCCTAGACTGTGCGTAAAGCATGAACTGGTCACAGCGTTTTTGCTGTTCACCTTTCACGGTGCGGCCATCTTGATTTTTCTCATTCAAATCAATGTAACCAAACTGAGGCTTAAAGGAAAAATAGTCTGGTACCTTTTTGTATAAAGAGAATCAGTATTCATTAATGCTACTGCATACAGGGGAACCAAAGACAGTGACAGTATGATTGATAAAGTTCTACCGAGACAGGTCTGCCATGATGAGAGGCATTATTTTTTAAGACCCCTCCCCCCAATCTTTTCATGCCCTCTAATAACATGCCACAACATTTCTCATGAATGTTCATTTGAAGTGATAACAACTAAAATCTTACCGTGTTCCACCTTTTGACAGGATACCCAAGAAGAGGACATGCAAAAGTTAAGAGCAGTGTACGATGGGCATCTTTGTCAGCAAGAAGGAGGGGACAGCAGAATGGGAGAAACCCGCTGCAGATATCATAATTGTGCTTGAGGGTGTGGAAGTTCTGACAGAGGTAACCGATGTTGCCACAGCATGTATGCTGCTATTTGGCTGCATATATGCCATGAACCTGTCATACCTAACTAACCTAAAATACTTTTGGGAAGTCCTCCAGAAGGTTGTCATGGGTCTCGATGCATCTCGATTCTCGCCTAAAGTTCAGGCACTGCACAACAAACTCTGTATTTAGTGTGGAAATAATCCTATACAGTGTGTTGGTAATCTACTATTTTTCCCAACTGTTACTTTGGAATTTGCCTTTCGATGTTTACAACAAAATTCCTGAATATTCATTTTCAAATCTGGGTCCTTACGAAGCGTTGCACCCCTAGAAGAATAACACCACAAATTAATGCATTATGTATAAGGCTGTTGGTTAGTCAATATTTGTTTCTTCTTAAAAACATTTGTCATGCAGGTCCAAACAATTTCAAAATTACACCCCAAGAAGAACAATGTCACCACAATATATTTCAGTACTGTGTCTGGTTAATGGATAAAGAATAGCTTTTGCATTGAATGCATTATATATAAAGTTTACCAGTTTTTAGCGTTACAAAGTTTATGTTTTTATTGTTAAAAGCCTAATGCATATCTGTCTCTTGAAAACAATTATTGGAAAGACCTACAGGGACTTAAAGACCTTTCATCATGGTGCAGCCATCTTCCACACAGAGCAGTGTGACCAAACCGAGGCTGGAAGGCCAAGTAGTCTGGTATCCTTCACATTTCCAGTGGGTATTGCAGGGAATGTGACAAAGATGGCTGCAGAGTGATGAAGGTCTGTTGATATTGTTTATATTGGAATTGCACAAATTGAAATCATTGGCTAAGTTATTGAGGCTTTAGATTTGGACTCAAAGTTATTATCTTATGATGTTGCATACATGCAGGGGCACAGTGAACACAATTGTAAAATCTTTCAGCTTTTAGGTCTGAAATTAAATTAAAATATAGATATGGAGGGAGAACTATCTTACTTACTAAAACATTTTCTTACCCAAAAAACTCCAAACAACAAAATCGAGACTTCCAGGTCAAATCTAGGGTTCAATAACTTAATGACTCAGGGTCATCCAAATAGGTTGCAAAACATGACAAATGTATTCCCTCCTCTCAATTAAATTGTGCTATGGGTTAAATTCAGCTGGGAGTGTGTAGGGGACCGGGCAGTTACATGTACCCCCAATTTCTTACAGAGTAATGTTATATTTTTAGAAAATCGGTTTGTTAATAAAACAAATGTTTTCATTGTTACTGCATAAACATGTTGTTCAGACGTTTTTGTTTTGCTTTGTATGTTTATAGGGCCGATTGGACGCTTAATTTGTGTGGGTTACATGTAATAAATTTAAGTATGATTAAATTGATACGTTCAAGTAAAGTTTTTTTTAAATGCATTAAGTAGAATCATCAAAACAGAAGTTCAGTAAATATTACTTCAATAAAATAACCTTTCAATACTCAAAAGTACCGCACGTTGAAAAAACTAAATTTATTAAGTGCATTTAAAAAATACAATTTAAGTTCAATATACTTCGAAATTTAAGTTACAATAACTTAACCGGATTACAAGTTGAAACTACTTAAACAAATTAAGTCAGTTAGGTTTTTTAAAACTTATTAAGTAAGTTTAACATCATGGGATATAAGTAATATCAACTAAGAAAGTTAAGTTGCAATAACACAATTTTATTGCAAGCTGAAAGTACTTATAAATTGGGCAATTTTCTTGTCTTAATTTAATTAAGTAAATTCAATATCATGCAATATAAGTAATACGAACTAAGAAAAATAAGTTGCAATAACACAATGTTGTTGCCTTAACATAAATTTAACATCGCTGAATATAAGTAAAACATTGTGAGAAAATTAAGTTACAATAACTTAAAATTATTGCAAAGTTACAATAACTTAAAATTATTGCAAGTTGAAGGTACTTAATTAAATTAAGGCAACAAAATTGCCTTAATTTTTTTAAGTAAACTGAAAGAAATATTTTTTTGAGTGCAGTTGGGAAATCATTTTGGTGACGCTGTCCTTCTTGTTATTATTGTTAACAACAAACCTGGCAGATCGTCGTTGAACCCCCTCCAGCTGAAGTTTATAGTTAATCTGGTACGGATCCCAAATTGATGCACAATACTCGAGTCGAGGTCTAACAAGTGTCTTGTAGGCTCTTGTTTTGACTTTTGATGAGCAACTATAAAGGTTTCGGCGCAGCAATCCGAGGATTTGATTTGCTTTTGAAGTTACCTTTTGAATGTGACCAGCCCAATTTAACTTGTTATTTAAGTCTATTCCCAAGTAGGTGTGGTTAGAAACTATTTCGAGGGTCGAGTCTCCCATCTTGTATACTGTGTTGATTGGGTTCTTCTTGTGGGTGATGTGCATAGCATAGCATTTTGATATGTTGAACTTCATCTGCCATTTTTGTTCCCACTTACACAGGCGATTGATGTCTTTTTGAAGGTCCTGGCTATCACTGATATTGTCTATTTGTCTGTACATAATACAGTCATCTGCCAAGAGACGGATTTCTGATGTTATTCCGTTCGAGATGTCGTTCAAGTACAGAAGGAACAGCAAAGGGCCTAGTACCGTGCCTTGTGGAACACCGGATGTTACGTGAGTTGAAGATGAAGTTACTCCATCCAAAATTACTTGTTGAGATCTTTGGGTGAGGAATGACCTAATCCATGTGTGAAGGGAACCGTTTATTCCCGCTTGACTAAGTTTAGCGATGAGCCTTTCATGGGGGACGCAATCAAATGCTTTGCTGAAGTCCATTATAATTATATCGGCCTGTCCTTTGTTGTTTAAAATTCTAGCAAGGTCATCAACAATCAGGGCAAGCTGAGTCTCGCATGAGCGTCCCTTTCGAAAGCCATGTTGTTTATCATTCAGGAATCCAGATTCTTCAAGATGATACATTATATTTGAGTGAATTATGTGTTCGAGCAACTTACATGGAACCGATGTCAGTGAAACTGGGCGATAATTGTTTGCCATGGAGCGATTTCCTTTTTTGAAAATGGGAGTTACATTTGCCTTCAACCAGTCATCTGGAAGTTCACCTATAGAGATTGATTTCTTGAAAATGATGGTTAGGATAGGGGCAATACTACTAGCACATTCTTTGAGTACTTTTGGCATAATTCCGTCAGGTCCTGGAGCTTTCTGAGCTTTCAGATTTTTTAAAAGTTTTTCCACGCCCGGGGAAGTTATGTGAATTGGCAGCATGTCTGGAAGTTCGGGTTTTAATGTTGGAATACTACTGAGGTCTTCACGCGTGAAGACAGATTTGAAGTGGTCGTTCAAAGTGTTGGCTTTCTCCGCAGCAGATGTAGCAAACCCCCTTGGCGTATCTAGAGATGCAACACCTGAGAAATTCTGGCGAGTATTTTTAATGAAACGCCAGAAGGGCTTTGTGTCACCAGTTTCAAGACTTTCACCAATTTCATGTAGATACTCCGACCTAGATTTGCGGATACTTCGGTCAGATGCACGGCGGAGCTCCTTGAAATTGTCCCAGTCAATTATGTTATTAGTGCGTTTGGCTTTATTGTACAGGCGTTGTTTGCGGCGGATCATCCTGATGTGGGACTGGTTAACCCATGGACGTTGTGTGCTGGTTTTTGAAGTCCTACTAGGTATGTGTTTTTCTACGGAGTTGTTGATTGTTTCTTTAAAGGCTAACCAGAGCTGATTTACTGTAGATTGATTTACAACATCCTTGGTTATGGTCTCAGCAAAGTCATTTATGTCATTATTTATGAGATCGAAGTTGCCCTTTTTGTACAAGAAGATTTTCCTTCGAGGGGCTTTAATTCTCTGAGGGGTTAGCAGTGAGTCTATAGAGACTATGTCGTGATCACTAAGTCCTGGGAGAATGTTGATGTTTTGTACAAAAGACGGTGTATTAGTAAAGACCAGATCTAAAACGTTTCCATCTCTGGTTGGAGCTGTAACTACCTGTTGAAGGTTATGGTCTAGTGCCAACTCAATCATCTGTTTGCTAACTGCGGGATACCTACCACCAGTTTTAAAACAATTTTGTCCCAATCTATGTCAGGGAGGTTGAAATCCCTGCAAGCCAAGTGTGACAGTTATTAGGAAGTTTGAGAAGAATCTGCTCAAGTTGATTAATGCATTCCTGGTCTACAGTCTTGCACCCTGCGTCAGGTCTATAGAAAACTCCTAAGTATACAGCTTGACTTCCTTTCATGTGAATACTAGCCCAAATGGATTCGCAGTTAGATGAAAGATCAGGTTCTTCCTTAGCGATTAAATTATTTTTGACAGCCAAGAATACGCCACCGCCAGTAGTGGTTGATTTTCTGTCCTTTCTAAACAATTGGTAAGTGGAAGGCAGAATTTCATTGGAGAAAATTGAGTCATCAAGCCATGTCTCGGTGCCCGCAATTACATCAGGATTTTCTTTTTCCAGAAGGGTGTGTAATGAAGGGATTTTATTCCGAACACTCTGAAAATTTATATTCAGGAATTTCAATGGTCTTGTTGTTGGTTTGTTCCTGTTAGATGAAACTTTATTAAAGTTGAAGTTTTGTCTGCCTTTTTTAGGGCTGGAAGTATGCTTAGGTCTCTCGGTATGAATACTTGTATTGGGGGTGAGTTCAATTGATGAGTCATCGTAGTCAAGATTGGAGAGGGCTTCAAATGAATTTGAAGTATTCACAGTCAAAAATAATGTAGAACTTGTAAAGTTTGGTAAACCACATTGATAACAAATCCAAGTATATGATTCATGTTCCATATGCACTTTGTAGAGTTCATTTTTCATACCAGTACACCTGTTGTGGTACCACACTAAACAGTTTTCGCATTCCATAGCTTTTTGGTTGACGTTCACGTTTTTGTTGCAAATACCACATGGATATTTGGGGCCTGGATTTAATTGAATGTCACCGGAGCTTAGTAGAAGCAATAAAACCTGCGTCGATTTAACCATTGGTTTGTGATGCACGAGTTGTAAATAAGTTTTTCTATCATGGATTCCTGGTCCATTGGATTTCATAAAAACTGAAGCATGGAACAGACTCACCCGAGTGTTGAATGTTGCCAAAATTGTAGAGTTGCTCAGTTGAAGCACGGGGATGTTGTCTTGCCGACCCTTCGCCTACATGAAGAACAGTAGGAGCAGGTAAAACGTCCGGTAAAACATGTTTGTAGGAGCCATTGCTCCTAAAACGACTAGCTTATATTCAGTCATGGTCATCGCTCCCATTTGTCTTTAACACGGCAAGCAATATACTCCGTCCTTGTATTCTATCATTATTGCTAATAATGACATATCCAAAAGGCACTTTTGTAATTACAAAATCACCAACTTCTTCTCATGTATCCTTAAACTTTTCTCAAACACTTCATTACACAAAACATATGAAATCCTGTTGTATCAATATAATATTAATTTTCAAGTTCAACAGGGCGTTTCATAAATATTTGTTACAACACAGATGCCATCAAAAACATTTTACACAAAAAAATCACTTACAAACATTCCCTTTTTTATTTTTTTCATGATGTGTACCCAAAAAAACACTCATTATTTCCTATAGAACAGCAGGTTGCCAAAAGAAATCCAAACCATTGAGAACAAACATGATTGCATATATTGGTACAAAGTACATTACAAATTCTGTCCATTTCTGAACAGTTATAAATTTGCACACTGGGGGATAAGTAATTTCAATATGTAACACAATTAACTGCTTTTTACTATAGCAAAAGTATCTCCCATCCAAATCAAATTTCCAACAAACTTATCACATCAAATTGTAAAATATCAATGAAGTGCATCACAGGCAACCAACATTATTTTAATAATGTGCAATTAAACATAACAACTTGTCTTTCATCAAATATAAACTGTTATTGGGTCACAACTAATTGTTGCACAAACTACAAAACACCATATATCTTAGGTTAAAAACTCAATCCACAAATCACTTTTATATATGCAACAATCACATAAACCATATCAAACAAACTTATGCCTAAATGTACATGCTAGTACACATGTGCCATATTATCAAAATCACCTTGAATTTCAATGCAATCATTTGCTTATATGATATCACATCCAGAATTACCTATACCACTCAATCCCCAAAGATAACGACTGTACTTTATCTTTGTTCTTAATAATGACACATCCAAAAGGCACTTTCATAGCCAAGAATTCACCACGTTCTTCCTCATCTATATCTAACCCCTTCATAAGGACTTCATTCTTCACATCATAAGTTGGAAAATTCTCCTCATCAGTCAACTGTGTGAAATCATCAGGCAAAGGTTCATACCCTACAACGTGTGTCTCATGGACCACCTCTGATTCCTCCACTTTCTGAAAAATTAAAAACAACACTCTATAATTACTATTTTATAACATCATAACCGAAATCAAAAATTTCCATAAAACCCTCTGCAAAGTGACCCTACTGTAATCAAACACACGATTATGCAATTTTGTGTTGATAACTTCACTCATGAATATAAAATGGCAAGTTGCTTTCATTTAAAATACGTTTATTACAATACACTTTAAATTTAAAATAATAAAAGCATTTTAAAAACATGAACTTAACTTTGCGATGGATGTCATCAATCAATCATGGCGTGGGTGTGATTTATGCCCCTGTGTACATCGGCAAATTTAAGGAAGATTTCCTTGAATTTGCCACTGATTATTGCTGCTTGCTTTCTTAGGCGCTCTTGGCCTGCCAGAGGCATGTCATCACTGAAGCATTTTTCTATTGCCTCCTTTGGGACCCTTGAAAGTGCGTCAATTATCTCTGGCTGTAATTATTTAAAAAAATATTCCAATTAAATAGATTTTCAGGTAATTATGTATTTTGTGTTTATTTTTTGAAGTCATTAGAAACTGGTGTCTTTGGTCATCACATTTACTGGGAAATGATAGCATATCCACATTGAAATATATAATTTATCTGGTAATATACATGTACATACATGTATGACATGTGAGTATTTTATTTTAATTACGCATACTATGATATTTTTACCTCACAGCATTTGTGGACATGATTACCCACGAAAGCCTTCCCATGGTACGTTCAACTTTGTATTTGTGAAGGACTTCATAAAGGTTGCTTGCAATGGGACCAGTTCCATAGGTTAGCTTTGTTGACATATATTCTTGTTCCTAAAATGTTTGTTTAAAAAGCAAAGGAAATTTATTAAGTTTTGAGTATTTCTGAATGTTATTTTAAATTATGTACACAAATTAATATTTTATGTTGGGTAGCTGAAACATGTATTTACCAAGTTCTTTATTTCTGTTGGAAGTTTAAAGACGGTTTCAGCTACATCATGGAAGGCTTCATCCATTTCCTCCCTGTTGTTTTGGAGGACATGGAGGGGCAATTCTTCCTCTGCACGCTCAAGGTCATTGCGCTTTTCCTCCAGAATCTGTTTGACGTTATCTTGTCTCTCTCTTTCAGCTGCTATCTGGTCATCGAAGTTGGTACGTCCCGCGGAGTCTTCAGTCCTGACACGCAAATGAAGTAGCTCTACATCCAGACTGTGGCATTCCTTCTCGAGCAGATCAAACCATTTTTTGAAGCCTCCGAGGGAGATGTGCAAGGTAGGGAGAATTACCTGACAGTAGGCCTAATAAATTAAAAACATTTTGTCACTGTTATGGGTCATTCACACACACATTAGTGAGAACCCTGTTGAAAGTTTTACTTACATGGTCTGTCTCAATTGATATCAGAGGACGATTCACAACGCTGTAGGAGATTTTTTTTGCCCTTGATTGCCTTGCGCCGTCATTGACAAATAACTGGTAATGCTCGTTGATATTGTCAAGAGTGCGAGGCAAACATGGCCCTCGCTCTGTGATGGACTGTTGCATGACCTTCTTTCAATAAATGCAGCATTTAATTATATTTTTGGCGATTAAATTTGCGAGCGCGTAGCGCGAAGCCCTTCACGTCGTGGGGTCCGGGGCCCACTTAAGGGCCGTAGAAAAGTTTTTAGTTTTAGATGCTCTCTGGTGCATTCTGGTGCATTTTAGGAGATTCCAGGAGGTTTTAGAAATTATTTTCAGTCATACGTTTTTTCCACACTCTAATTTACCAGAAAGCCTCATTAGTCAGTGACCACTATTTTACATTTTCTGCACAAATATTTAAACTGACATATGTAGTTTTAAATCAGTTATCAATTTTATGTAAACCTTACATAAACAGCATTCCTTTTATTTTCCAAACTTAAGACTGACATGAACCCTACTAGTTTTGAAATAAATCATTTGAAAGATATGAGACACTGGTTTGACCAAAATAAATGAAAATTGTTATTATAAATCCTACTTGGATTCGACTAAATTATAATTTCAAGGGCAAGTTAACACATTTTTGGCCAAAATCAAACAAAACAAAAAAATCAATACCATAAATCTTCCTGGGATTAGAATAAATCAGTATTAGAAAGGCAAGAACAATTTCACTGACATAAATAGGTCAAATCATAAAATCCTTTTAGGGCTAGAAACTATTGTTTGACCCTGTTATTAGCAAAACAAAAACAAGAACAAAAAACGTATCACTGGATTGCAATAAATCATCATTCAAGTACAATAAACGTTTTTTTAACACCAAATAAAATCAACAAATACTACACACTAGGGCAAGGAGCACTTGTAAACAAAAAATCAACATCATACATCATCCTGGGATTGGTATAAATCATTATTTACAGGACAGAACAAATGTCTTAGACACAACAGGTCAAATCATAAAATCCTATCAGGATTGGAATAAATCATTATTTGAAGGGCAAGGAACATTTGTTTGACCCAAATAAAAGAGAAAAAAAAATCAGTATCATAAATCCTCCTGGGATTGAAATAAATCTATAATCGAGGACAAAAGACATTCCCTTGACACCATCAACTAAAATTCACTAATCCTACTTCACCAAAAATCTTATGTTTGACCTAATTAATAGCAACAAAAGAGTATCATAAATCCTTCCCGAATTGAAGTAAGTCATTATTCAAGGACAAGAAACATTTCTTTGACACCAACAATTAAAAATCCTACTAGGGTAAAAAACTTATGTTTGACCCAAATAATAGCACGAAATAAGGACAAGACAAATTTTTTGACACAACAGGTCAAATCATAAAATCCTTTTTGGACTGGAATAAATCATTAGTTGAATTGAAAGAAACACTTGCAAAAAAAAATTATACATCCTCCTGGGATTGGTATAAATTATTAATTCAAGGACAGGACAAATAAATGTGAATGTGAATGTGAATGAAATGCATTGACACAACAGGTCAAATCATAAAATCCTATCAGGATTGGAATAAATCATTATTTGAAGGGCAAGGAACACTTGTTTGACCCAAATAAAACATTAAAAAAATCAGTATCATAAATCCTCCTGAGACTGAAATAAATAATAATTATTCAAGGATAAGAAACATTCATTTCACAGCAACAAATAAAAATCATTAAATCATACTACGGCAAGAAACTCATGTTTAATCCTTAATAGTAAAAAAGAGTATCATAAATCCTCCTGGGATTGAAATATTCAAGGACAAGAAACATTTCTTTGACAGGGCAAGAAACACCTGTTTAACCAATTTCAAAGGAAACATCATAAATCCTCCTGGGATGGGATTGAAATGAATTATCATCGATTGCCCAGAAACACTTCTTTAAACTATGCAAATAAAAATCAGTGTAATAAATCTGACCAAGATTGGAATAAATAATCTTTTCAAGGGAAAGGGACACTTGAATTCTAAAACACAAACTTTAATCATATTTAAATAAATCATCATTTAAAGGAGTGCAGCACAGATCTAAAATAATTAGTAGAAGTAAATCAAAGCAACCTATTAACATTTCTTAATTGGTTAGTGGGTTCTGAGAAACAATTACCAGGACAAATCTGGTAAAAATATATAATATTTCAGGTCAGTTTCTCCATATAAATCTACTTTGTGTACAACCACATAAAAGGCTTGTGTCCCGTTTGTGTGATCCCCGCTACTGCCGTTACCCGGGTTGTTTGCATCTGACCGGGGCTTGATCCTTGGCTACTCGGCAGATATGGTTTGGCCTCTGACCTGCCCCATAGAGCAATAGATAATTGGCATAAGTGGACCGCCCACCAACATAGGGGCTGGTTAGCTCAGTTTGATAAGATGCTTTTTCAGTATTGTAAAGTTAGTTCTGATAACATTTTGTTTTGTTTACCATTATTTATGATTACATGGATTACATAAATTATTTTAAGTATGATGGGGATGGTGTTTTGGATTGTATTTGCTACCATTCTGGCAATCAATTATTCATAAAGGGTTCATGAATTCATCACAACAGATAGTGGTTTAGTTCTTTTTAAAGGGTATTCTTATGTCTAAACTTTGGACTTGTTAACATATTACACTTAAAGTTTTACCACATACAAAACCTCATACATGTACATATTATTATTATTTTTTTGCAGCCATATTTTATTTAGTTGTTTCTGAAATTCCTCATTTGTTTTAATTCATTGTTCGAATCCCAACTGCGACCATGGTGCTTGTGTCCTTGAGCAAGACACTTTACCATAATTGCTTCTCTCCACCCAGGGGTAAATGGGTACCTGTGAGGGCAGAGTTGGTTGTTGTGTTTGATTAGCCCTATATGCGCTGTAAAGGCAGCAATTGAGCTGTATACTCCCCAGGGAGCTGAGATGGTTTCAGGAATGATTTATGAGCCTGATGAGCAGGGGTAATAATATAATGCGCCGTGAGCACCAGTTTGGTGGATACGTCGCAATATAAGTCCACATTATTATTATTATTATTGTTATTTTTAAAGTTTTTTATTTTGTGATGAAATCTTTACCTTTGAAAGATCTTTATTAATTTGATGGATTTTTAAAATTGTCATGCTTATAATGATTTCAATAGAATTCTGCAAAGATAATTATTAGCATGATTTTCAGTTTTTACTAAATCCAGCTGGCTACAAATACATTTGAACTATTTGAAGGATCAGCAATTGTATGTTTTATTAAATGGCCATTAACCCTTCTATAGTTTGATCCCTCAAAACCCTATGAAAAACGAATGGTTTGGGAATAGGACGGTTAAAAAAGATCCGCTGTTTTGGTTTAAGGAAATTTACACCATTGGTTTTTTGAATGAGTCCTGTAAACGAGTGCTGTACATGTTGTAATACTAACCTGTGAAATTTCATCACAATATGGCTCATATTTGTGAGACTACAGTAAACAACAGTTCATTATTTTTTTATTTTTTGTTTTGATTTTTGTTATAATGCTGACCTTCATAGGCCATTGAAATAACTAAATTTTCTCAAATATGACAAGACTTTTGCCATACATCATAGTACATGTACATGCACTAAGGTGGATTTTAAGATTAAAAATCAGTAAAATGAGTTGTCTAAAATTAATGCACTTTATTTGCAAATTATCATTTTTATGAATTTACTCATGCTTATGTAAACTAAACCCATACATGTACATGCTGCCTTGTAGCTAAAGGTAAAGCTTCACTGATTAAATATAATTTTTGTAGGATGAAAATTATAAAACAGTTGGATTTTGTATAATCAACATGGTTTACATTCAGCACTCTTCTACAAAGTTATCCTCTAAGGATTGACATAATTTTGATGGCTTAAGTCAACTTCTGGACATTCAACTTTCAGGTTTAGGTTTGGGTTGGGGGATAATCTTATGATACAAATGAAGTATTAATCTTATGATATATTAGAAGTATTTACTGTAAAGAAATTGTTTTCAAATGACTGAAGAAACGGAAAGCTATCACAGATGATCCTTGTGCAGAAGACCAAGGTGTGTATTATATATTGAAATAATTTTGATGGCTTAAGTCAACTTCAGGACATTGAACTTCCTGTTTCAAGTTTGGGTTGGGGGATAATCTTATAATATAAATTAAACATTCACTATAAAGAAATTGTTTTCACAGGACTGAAGAAACGGAAAGCTATAACAGATGATCCTCCTTGTACAGGAGAAGACCAAGGTGTGTATTATATAATATATTGAAATAATTTTGATGGCCTAAGTCAACTTCTGGACATTCAACTTTCAGTTTTAGGTTTGGGTTGGGGACAATCTGATGAATATATAAATGAAGTATTTACTATAAAGAATTTGTTTTCACAGGATTGAAGAAACGGAAAGCTATCACAGATAATCCTCCTTGTACAGGAGAAGACCAAGGTGTGTATTATATCTTGAAATAATTTTGATGGCTTAAGTCAACTTCGGGACATTCAACTTTGAGTTTTAGGTTTGGGTTGGGGGATAATCTTATGACATAAATGAAGTATTTACTATAAAGAAATTGTTTTCACGGGATTGAAGAAACGGAAAGCTATCACAGAGGATCCTCCTTGTGCAGAAGACCAAGGTGTGTTTTTTGTGACATTGAAACAATGTTTATGGCAATACCAACTTAAAATATGGAATTTGTAATCAATTGGTTAAATATAATTTTTATAGGATAAAAATTATAAAAGAGTTGGATTTGGTATAATCAACACGGTTTACATTTAGCACTCTTGTACAAAGTTGTCCTCTCAGTATTGAAATTATTTTGATGGCCTAAGTCAACATTCACTGTAAAAAAAACTGTTTTCACAGGACTGAAGAAACAGAAAGCTATCACAGATGATCCTCCTTGTGCAGGAGAAGACTAAGGTGTGTATTATATATTGAAATAATTTTGATGGCTGAAGTCAACTTCTGCACATTCAACTTTCAGTTTTAAGTTGGGTTGGGGGATAATCTTATAATATAAATTAAGCATTCACTATAAAAAAAAATTGTTTTCACAGGACTGAAGAAACAGAAAGCTATCACAGATGATCCTCCTTGTACAGCAGAAGACCAAGGTGTGTATTTGTGATATATTGAAACAATGTTATATGGCAATATCAACTTGACTGTCAAACCAGAAATAAAAATGTTGTGTAAAGTTATTACATTAACAATGTAAGTATAATTCAAATCAAAGTGTAGAATTTGGAATCAGTTGGTTAAATATAATTTTTATAGGATGAAAATTATAAAACAGTTGGATTTTGTATAATCAGCATGGTTTACATTCAGCACTCTTCTACAAAGTTGTCCTCTCAGGATTGAAATTTTGATGGCCTAAGTCAACTTCTGGACATTTAACTTCCTGTTTCAAGTTTGGGTTGGGGGATAATGTTATGATATAAATTAAACATTTAAACAGGACTGAAGAAACGGAAAGCTATCACAGATGATCCTCGTTGTGCAGGAGAAGACCAAGGTGTGTATTATATAAAGCCTTTGACCGTGTTGATCATTCCATTCTTTTACTTTAGACCAGTCAAGAAAGATTGCGTCAATTCTTGGTGGTTTTGCTGTATCTAAAGCTCTGGCCCAAGTGTCAAAAAGAGTAGTTAACTCAGTTATGCAGGAATGTTTGGGTTGAAACCCATGCTGTGAGTCAGGTATAATATTGTACTCTGTCGAGTGCTGAAGGAGCCTTTTTGACACAAAACCTTCAAGCATCTTACATGGAACAGAACAAAGGGAAATTGGGCGATAGTTAGCAATAATTGATTCATCTCCAGTTTTAAACAGGGGAAAAACATTTCCCAGCTTCCAATCCTGTGGAACTGCTCCTTTAGAATTTTTTTGTTAGAACAAGAGTTATGGAAGAGCCAGCAAGCTTGAGTATTGCGGGTGAAATGCCATCTGACCCAGGAGGTTTGGAAGAATTGAGCTTCTTGATGGCCGTCAGTACGTCACCTTCATTTACCTGTAGAGTATTTAGAGGAGTAATGCCAGGATGGGTGTCACAGGGAGGTGTCACAGGAACGGTGGATTGCTGTGGAGAAAAATTACTTTGAAAATGAGCATTGAAAACATTTTCAATTTCATCAGGAGTACTGAAAGTACTGTCACCTTGCTTAAATACATTTACTGGATTGGACTTTCTCTTACTTTTTACAAATGTCCAAAATCGTTTAGGATTAAGTTTACAATCAGTAGAAAGATTCTGAATATAATCATTATAGGATGTTTTTGTCATACGTTTAACAAGTGCTCTTTTGCATTGTTTTTGTGAGCAACGGCTTTACGGTTTTCCTATAAGCCATGATAATTTATTGAGTAATCCATGGTGATCGACGTTGACCTTTTGACATGGCGATAGGAACTATGTCCTTCACAGTAGCGTGGATTAGTGTCGTAAAATTCTCCCAAGTTTCATCAATGTCGGTTTCATAAAAAAAATAAGTCCCACGGAATGCACTCCAGCGTCCTCTTGAAGTCTGTGATGTCAGCCTTGTGAAATTGATGAAATGTCCGGTGAAGAACCTGGTTTGGCGAAGCAGTTGTGATGTTGAAGTGCACAGAGTCATGATCGCTGTAGCGGCGTAATTCTGCTATAGCGCCCTCATTTGGCAAACCATGCAATGTCAAGATTCTGGAAATTTCTGTTTTCTGATGTCAAGATAAAGGAATGAAGATTTCATGTAAAAATCACTGTTAATAGCTCCTAGGAATGCTACAGTTGGTGAGTTCATATAAAGTAAAGATTCCTCTTACATACATAATTAATAATTGAAGATATAGGCAAGTGAGATATAAGGAATTTGGGTTGTTTTATCATTGTTAACGTTTGGTGATGTAAACAAAAAATGGTTCGTTGTGTGTGTAGTTCTACATGGACCTTACATAGGAAATAATGCGTCCTTTACCCTCACACATTTAGATTGTCTAATACTTGTGTGTTTAATGTGGTTCATGCCATATAAGTATTTCTCTCATTGAATCAAATACGCATGTATGCATAGATAAACTGTCACTTGCCTAGGTGAAGCTAATGATATTGTACACAAGACAAGAAGTAGCCTAGAATAAGTAATTTGACTCGGATCAATATTCAATTATGCATTTATTAAGGTTAACTTAGAATTAGTCACAGTTAATGTGTGTTATGAATACTAGTCTGTTAATGCCTTCAGATACCATTGTTAGGCCCTTTCATGTTTATTGTTCATTTGTTTATTGTTACAGCGAACCGCTGACACAGGACCATACACTGCAAATTTGTTGGTCACAAATTGTGTTGGTTAAACGCATTACTAACTTGTTGGTTAAAAATATTGGCAGTTGGTTAAACGAAATCATTGCCCAACACATTTGGGCAGACTTGACCAAATTGTTGGTTAACTGGATGGTCCAATGTTTATATCAAGTGGTTGTGTAAAGAGTTGCCGATAAGTTGGTCAAAATTATCACGCGACCTCACTTTTTAAAAGGATTTTTATTAACCAATGGGGTTGGGCACACACTGCAGCTGTGTGTGTTGGGCAAAGTTCCCGGGATTCGCATTCACTACCGTGCGTTAACGCGCGCGCGAAACACATTCTGCACCATACACCGTACATAATGTACAAATTACATGCACCACATGTACACACCATGGCGGACGATCAAGTTGCAGATCTCCTTCGAGATTGGGGCATGGAGTGCCTCGATGAAACTTTCTCAGGTAAGAT